>CAXAJV010000009.1:1200000-1617500 GCA_963969225.1 Xylocopa violacea | reverse complement strand
TTAAACTAACCTAACCCAACCTAACCTGACCTAACCCAACCTAAAAAAAAAAAAAGAAAAAAAAAAAAAACAAAGTAAGTTTAGGTTAGGCTAGAATCCTTCGCGGCCGCCGAAGGCGGACGCCCATATTCGCGATTCTGGATCTTAAACTAACCTAACCTAACCTAACCTGACCCAACCCAACCTAACCTGACCTAACCCAACCTAACCTGACCTAACCCAACCTAACCTGACCTAACCCAACCTAACCTAAAAAAAAAAAAAAAAACAAAGTAAGTTTAGGTTAGGCTAGAATCCTTCGCGGCCGCCGAAGGCGGACGCCCATATTCACGATTCTGGATCTTAAACTAACCTAACCTAACCTAACCCAACCTGACCTAACCCAACCTAACCTAAAAAAAAAAAAAAAAAACAAAGTAAGTTTAGGTTAGGCTAGAATCCTTCGCGGCCGCCGAAGGCGGACGCCCATATTTTTTTTTTTTTAACGTGGGGAAATCCTCATGGATCCCCCGGGACTGGGGAATCCCGGGGGTATGCCGGACTCTTACCGGCTAAAACCCCACGGTGACCTACCTCGGCGCTGCTGGGGAGGGCCCGGGAACTCTGGACGAACACGTCCGGTCCCTCCCCGCGCCGGGGCCCCCTATGGTGACTGAGGGGACCGCCTTCCCGTTGGGAGGGTGGTCGACGATACACCCCCCCAACCGGGGTAACGGGCGGTGGCCCGGTCACCCGGCCACCGCCCCCATCCCGGAGGGCGCGTGCAATGGCTGAGGCGATCCCCCAATCGCCCCAGCCGCGCCCCCCGGGCGACCCCCGTGCAATGACGTGGGGCACGACCCCCACCGAGGGGAGGGTCCTCCCCGCACGGGCGTCGCCGACGCCTCGGGCCAGGCTTGGCCCGGTTCGACTGGGAGCCCCGGGTGCGTCACACCCGATACCGTGGCCCGGCTAAGTGCCAGAACCACGGCCTCTGGGGCGTAAGTGCCACCACTGTGGCACGCTAGGTGCTAGGTGCGCGGCGGAGGTGGCGAAGTCCCGCTCCCCGAAGGGTTCTTAGGAGCGACTCCCACCCGAAGGCGAGAGTCCCCCCCGTGGAGCGGGGCGGGGCAAACGTGCAAGACGCCGACCCCGCAGGCGACGCCGAGCAGGGAGCAGATGCTCCCTTGAGCGCTCGGCGGCCTCCTTCGCGACCATGACCCCCTCGCAAAAGGAGATCATGGCCTGCCAGACGCTCCCGCTACCGACCATCCGAGACAGGATGGCCCGCAGCGAGAGGTCCGGACCCACCTCCGCCGCTAAGTCCCGACGCGGCACCTCCCAGGCAGGACACTCCATGAGAGTGTGCCGCGCCGAGTCCACCGCGGCGCCACAGTGGTGGCACCGCGGGTCCGCCTCGCGACCGATCCGGCACAGGTACCGACCGAAACAGCCATGGTCGGTCAGCACCTGTGTGGCTCGGAAAGTAAGTCGCCCGGAGCTACGGAACACCCATCTATCTAAGACGGGCAGGACCGCCCCGACGGTCCAATGGTCCCTGACATGGGACAATAACTCCTTCCACGATTCCATTGTGGACCGCCGGGCCTGGAGCCTCAGCTCGTCCCGATTTAACTCCTCCCCTGGCGGGTTGGAGTCCTGGCGGGCAAGGTGAAGATGCCTATAGACGTAGGCATCCTCAGCCGCCAGGAGCTCCAAAGGTGGTAATCCCGCCAGGGCGGTGGCCGCCTCGTATGACACCGTACGGTACCCCCGGATGACGCGAATGGCAGCACGTCTCCATTCCCGCCGGAGGAGCGACTTACTCCCCCGGCTGGCCGCTAAGGCGTCGGCCCAGATGGGGGCACCGTACAGTGCCACACTCTTCACTACCCCACAGTAGAGGCGGCGCACATGCTCGTCCGGACCACCAAGGTTGGGCATGATGCGACTCAGGTGAGTCACTAGGCTACCCAACCTGGTGGCCAGACGGGAGAAGTGCGGGACGAAGCTCCAGGAGCTGTCCAGGTAGACACCAAGATATTTGATGTCGGTGCCCACCTGGACGTCGGACGACCCGATCCTCACCAGGCTATGGGGTGGAGTGCCCCTCCGGCGACCCTCGAAGAAGACGATCTCCGTCTTCTGAGGGGACAACTCCAACCCCATGCCCCGGATTCGCGAGGCGACGGCCGCAACTGCGACCTCCGCCCGGCGGATGGTCCTCCCACGGTCCCTGCCGGTGGCTAACACCATGGTGTCGTCGGCGTAACATGTTAGATGTACGCCGACCGGCAGGGACACCCGCAGAGCCGCGTCGTACCCCAGGTTCCACAAGAGTGGGCCCAAGACGGACCCCTGGGGTACTCCACGGTTTATCTGTCGCCTGACAGACCCATCGCGGCCACCGTAAACGATGGCCCTGTCCCGGAGGTAGTCTCCGACCACCATCCGCAGGTAGAGGGGCACCTCGTGGCGTTCGAGGGCCCCGCGGATGGCCGCCCAGGAGAGGGAGTTAAAGGCGTTCTTTATGTCTAAAGACACCGCCAGTGCTACCCCTCCCCCGGACGTGGCCGAGTCCGAGAGGGACTTGACGCGGTGAATCGCGTCAATAGTCGAACGTCCCTCCCGGAAGCCGAACTGGCACTCGGCCAGGTCGGGTCCATCACGGGACAGATGCTGGACGAGGCGCTTGTGAACAATACGTTCAAATAACTTCCCCACCTCGTCCAGCAACACGATGGGCCTGTAGGCAGAAGGCGACTCTGCGGGCCTGTTGTCCTTGCGTAGGAGGACCATCCGCCCTGTTTTCCACCTCGGTGGAAGGGTCCCCGTCTGCAGACAGGCCGTAAAGAGCCTGCGCAGACGGGGCCCGAGGACGCTGAGCGCCAAGACCCAGGCGCGGCCGGGGATGCCGTCAGGGCCGGGGGCGATGTTGCGTGCCCCCATGCGTTCGACAGCCCCGGCCAACTCCTCTTCGGACACCTCCCACTCCTGGGACCATAAGGCACGGTCCGGCGGTGGAGCGGGGGCCGACACCTCCCCGTCAGGGAACAAAGTGCCGACCACCCGCTCCAGGAGTGGGGGGTCCATCGTCTCCGTGAGGGGAGGCGCCCATGGACGAAGTTTGTCCATGACTAGACGGTATGGGCGACCCCATGGATCCTCACGGAGTGAGTCGAGGAGTCCGTCCCAGGCCTGAGCCTTGGCGCTCCTGATGGCCAGCTGCAGCCGCTTCGTGAGCTCACGGTAGTGGGCGTACAGCTGTGCCGTTCTCGCTGCGTCGGAGTTACGCCGACGCCTCGCCCGGGTGTACTGGCGGCGAGCGACTCCGCAGTCCTCGCGGAGACGCTGAATTTCAGCGCTCCACCAGTACACCGGGCGCCGGGGCGGATTGGCGCGGACTCGTGGCATCGCCACGTCGCAGACTGCCGACATGGCGTCCGCGAACCAATCCGCCTCCTCCGAGTCCTCCACTGGCCCAGCCGGAACTTCCGGCCAGGCCACTGCGAGAACGGCCGCCATCAGTGCGTCCTCATTCATGCCCTTCAGGGCCCACCTCCGTGGGTGGCGGGCTGCTGGGCGGGTCGGGGGAGGCGTGGAGACATCCATGCGGATGTAGACGTGGTCCGACAGTGTATCCACGTCGTCGACCCTCCACCCCGACACACGGCGCGCGGCCAGGGCATTGGCGAAAGATAAGTCCACTATACTTTCGCCCTGGTACCGCACGCACGTGCTGGCCAGAGCCCCGGTTCAACAACCGGAGACCCAGGCCAGCCGCCCAGTCCAGCACCGAGTGGCCCCTCTGGTCCGTCCTCGGGGAGTGCCACGCGGATGCGTGAGCATTGAAGTCCCCGTGGACGAGTACTGGACGAGCTGCGTGCGATGAAACAACGTTCTGCAGCTCGTCCAGTAGGAAGTCGAAACGACTGAGGGACCAACTCGGTGGAGCGTAGACGCCCACCACCACACAACCCGCCCAGTCGACCGCCACGAATCCATGGCCGCGCATGACAGGCGCTATTGGCCGGATCCGTGACGGAACCGACTGGGCGATCACCACGGAGTCGTCCAAGTCCCCAACCCAGGACGGGCGTTGGAGAACTCGGTACGGCTCCGCGGCTACGACCAGCTCAACCACGCCGCCGCAAAGACTGTGAGCCATCAAGTCTTGGGCGGCGACGGCGTGGTTGAGGTTGGTCTGGATGATCTGACCGCGGGGAGGCATGAACTTTAGGCCGTGTCCATGGCCTCCCCCCGGCCAGAATCATCCAGTGGAGCGGTTTTAGAAGACCGCTCCGCCTTCTCCCCAGTGTCCATCGCAGCAGCAACTCCCTCGGTGGAGGGTGATGCCGGTGCACCACCCCCACTGGAACCTCCCACGTTGGAGGGTGATGCAGCCGCACCACCCCCTTGATGGACACTGGAGAGTTGGCTCTTCCTCTTCTTCGCGTCTCCTCCTTTCTTGGCTGGGCGGGCCTTGGGTGGGGAGCAAGTCTTGCTCCCCATACGATGTTCGGCGGGCCGCCCGGCTTCTTTGCACAATGTGCAAACAGGGGCGGCCGCCGTACATAGGCCCGCCCGATGACCGGTTTCGCCGCACCTATAACAAAGGTGCGACCGGTCCACCTCCGCAGTGCACCGCTGCTGAACATGACCATGCTGCCAGCAGCGGTAGCACTGCTCAGGGCGGGGCTTCAACGCCTCTACCCTGGCGTTGACCCACCCCACCCTGATGCGTCCGGCAGCGACCACCTTCTTGGCCGCTGCCAAGGGGCACTGCACCCACAGGGTGCCGAGCCCCGCACGTGAGGACCGGATTTCTCCGGTCCTCACTTCCTCGAGCTGGCACCCTGCGGTGCCAGCTATGGCTTCGGCCACCTCAGCTGGGGTGGCCGATTCATCGAGGCCGAAGACCCTGAGGTCAGCCTTTTTAATGGGTCTGGCCACCGTGACCTCTTCTCCGGCCAGCGCCTCTCGCAGTTTTTCTGCTAAGGCGGCGGCCTTAGCCTCCTTTTCGGGTCCGGAGACCTCAAGCATGAGGCCCCCGCTTCTCGCCTTCTTTGGGCGGATGCTCTCCACCCCGATGTCTGACAGCCTGACCCTGCTCCTGGCAGCAGTCATGACGTCCTTATACGTAGACTTGCTGCCAGGTTGAAGGGTCAAGACCACCGCTGCGGTGCGCGGCAGTCGGCCCAACCTGGGCTTTTCCATCTTTCTCTGGGCCTTCGGTGGTGGGGCAGGTGCCGGTTTGGTCTTTTTGGTCGCCCTTTGAGCTTTTCTGCCCACCACCTGGGCACACACTCCCTCGTTTGCAGCGGCGCTGCTTGATGTTGTCGGGGCCACCGCTTTCTTCTGCGCCTCCTGGCGCGCCGCCTCCAACCTTCTGGCGGCCCCGGACGGGGTCGCCTTCTTTTCAGGGGGTTGGGTTTGGACGGTAGTGGTGCCCTTACCCTTCCCCTTCTTCTTCTTTCTCTTCTTTGTATCCCCAGTTGCCTTCGGTGAAGGGCCATCTGGGCAGGCTTGCACCTTCCTCCTGACTGGGAGGAGTTCCTTGCGGAACTCCTCTAACCTTTTGTTCACGAGGTCCGCAATTTGATGGACGAGTGCGGACCCCGAAGTCTCCCCGGGTGCCGGGACACCCGTTTCGGGGCAATCAGCCCCCGAAACCCTCAATGGCGAAGCCGGTGCCTGCTTCGCGCGGCTCGCGATCTCCAAGTCCGCCATTCTTGTAACTGGTGGACTTGGAGATCGCCTCTCCAACACTGATAAGCGCTCCTGCAGGCGCTTACCCCTGGGATGAACCTAACCTTTTTTTATTTTTTTTTTTTTTTTACGTGGGGAAATCCATCATGGATACCCCGGAGCTGGGGAAGCTCCGGGGATATGCCGGACTCTTACCGGCTAAAACCCCACGGTGGCCATCCCTGCACTACCGGGGAGAGTCTGGGATCTCTTGCGAACAACAACCAGACCCTCCCCGTGCAAGGGCGCCAGAAGGGCGCCCGCTTCCCAAAAGTTGGAGGGCTGAGCCTCCCCTACCCAGCTAGATACGGCGATGTCGGGGCCACGCCGACACCGCCGACCGTCCCAGGCCGCGTGCAATGCATCGGCGAACCCCCATTCGCCGATGCTGCAGCCCCGACGACCGCCTCGCCTGGAAGTACTCGAGTGGAGCGGTGCTCAAACACTCGGCGAGACGGCCGCCCTCCTCCACCGTAGCTCGGACCCCGGGTGCGCTACTACCCGTACCGCGGCAACAGATGGTCGGTTGCCGCGGCCCCTGGGGGATGATGTCTCCCGGGAAAGGGAGACATATCGGGGAACGGCTACTCCTTCGGAGAAGGCGCAGCCCCACCCCGATCAGGCGCAACCGCCTGCCCCTTGGGCACCGAAGTGCCGGCCATCGAAGGCCCCCCACGCCCGCCCTTTCGGACGGGCGGCTTACAGGCCGAGCTGCCCAAGCGGTGCCCGGACGCCAGACCCAAGTCCGCGCACAGCGGACAGTTGGGCGCCGCAACCGGACACCCGGCCGCCTTATGGCCTGCAGCGCCACACCGATAGCACAAAGTGCTGCGGTCCTCGTCGGCAGTGCACCGCGCCCGCACGTGACCGTGCTGGAGGCAGCGGCAGCACTGCAACGGCCGGGGCTTGAGCAGCTCGACCCGAGCTATAGCCCAACCCACCCGTATTCTATCCCCTTTGGCGAAGATTTTCTTCGCCGCCGCGAGTGGACATCTCGCCCACACGGTGCCCAATGGGCCGGATCGCTGGATGTTGCCAACCGTGATCGGGTCCATTGGGCACCCACCCTCCCTCGAAAGAGCCGCCTTGACCTCTATGGCCCGGACGGAGTCCTCAAGCCCGACCACCCTCAGTTCGACGAACTTCATCGGGCGGCCGACCTTGAGGCCCTTCGGCTCCAAGACCTCCGTTAAGCGGTAGGCGAGCTGATCCGCCTTCTCCGCTCTCCCCTCCCCCTCAATCTCAAGAATGAGAGCCCCAGTCTTAGCCCGCTTGGGCCTCACCGCCTCGATGCCCACCTCGTCCAGGGCAAAGGCGTTCCTCGCCGCCAACATCGCGTTGGTGAGCGTCTGGGAGCACCCAGGCGGGACGGTGATGCTCACCGCCTCCGACCTGGGAAGCCTACCCAGCCGCACACCCCCTTCTTCTTATCGGGGCCGGAGCCGGCCTTCCCGGCCGACTTCTTCCCCGGACTTCTCCCCCCCTTCACCTTCCTCTTTCTCGAGGAGGAAGAGGGTGGGACCGGGGCAGAAGTGGGAGTCTTACGACCCACCCCCCCCAGGAGTCCCCACCCCCGGACTGGGCCCGCACAGCAGACTCAGCCGGAGGAGGAACATTACTCACCCCCTTAGTCCCCCTCTTGCCCCTTCCCTTTTTCCCGGCTTTCGCCAGGCGAGGGGTGGCCGACGGTGGTTGGTCGGGCTGGGCAGCACGGGGAGTACCCGCGCCGTCCCCCCCAACCTCCCCCAACGAAACACCTCCCAACACCAATCCGGAGGCGGGACCCACCGCTCCTAGAGTGAGGTTCAACTCACCCCTGAGAGCGGCGAATCTCGCCTTCATCATATCTCCAACACGGGAGATAATCTCCTCCACGTCCACGCCGCCAGCGGCTGGACCCGTACTCGGGGAGGACCTGCCTCCCCGCTCCCCCGTGATACGAGGAGATGTCCCCCTGTGAGGCTCCACCTCAATGCGGGATTCCTCCCGTGTGGTAGACTCAAGCTGCCGCCTGAGCCTAGCCACCTCCCTCTTAAGACCATCGAGTTCGGAGGAGAGCCTATCGTTGGCTTCCTCGAGCTCTTTAACTCTCCCGTCCCTCTCCGTTCGCTGGATCGCCTCCAATCCAGCTATCCTGAGGGCCTGCGCACTCTCTCTGAGGCGGTGCACAAACCTGCCACTCAGGTTTTTTGATGAGCCGGCCACACGCTCGACCTCCTTTGAGTGCTCCAGAATTAGAGCACCGAGGTCAGGCGTGGGCCGGTGTCTCATCTCCTCCCTCACCTCCCGCTCATTCGGGAGAGGCTTAGCAGCCTTACTAGGAGGCGGAGGGGTCCGGGAGGGTTCGGATCGCTCCAACTCCCTCCGGACGGCCTCCTCCTCCCGGCAAAGCTCCATGTAGGCTCGCTTAGCCTCCGCCAGCCCGACATACTCCCCGGTTGTTGGGGGCCTGCCCCTCTTCCGTACTACACCGGATGGAGGCTTCAACTGACACGAGAAAGAGGTATATTCTAAGCCCGGCCCCGGGAGGGGGCTCGGACATGCTTCATCGCCAAATATGGCATACGCGTAAGAGATACGCCCATAACCCCACTCCCCCGGCGAGCCATACCGAGGCAGCGGGCGCGGAGAAACCAGCACCGCCATGCACCACTCATATTTTTCGTCATTTAAGTTCTTTGACTTATCCGTACATTTTGTACATTGTGTTATTATTTCAACACCTCTTGCGTAGGGAGAAGACCCAGTCCTGACTCATCGTCGGCTGTAAGGATATTTGATCTACTAACGCACTAATAGGTCAGGATTAACTTTGTTTGATTCCCAACCCGACAAATTACGTTCGATTATTTTTGTTCGAATTCGCAGTGGCAGCCCTTTGCTTCACCCACACAGATCTAGCTGTGGAGCTACTGACGGCGGGAACCACGAGGAGGTGGCTGCTTGCTAACTATGGCCCGTAGGAGTTCACAGGTATTTTTATCCTTCCCACCTGCTATCCTAGAGGTTTGCATCATGACGTATGCAACGAGGGGGGTGCTCCCCTACGTCATCTTAAATCCCCAATGGGGCCATAGCTTCTCCCGCCACGAGAAAGAGGTGTCTGACAACCCCTCCTCGTCGTCAGAGTCCATCCCCAGCGACCAGCGTCCAGCGCTGCCCGCCGCTAAATCTTTGACGAGACCGGCCAGCGGTCTCGCAAAATTCCCCCCAGCCCCAGAGGAACCAGTAGCCCTGGACGCCGTGGCCTGGCCCTCCACCACGGGCGTCCCACGGTTGCCGGATGACGACGCAGCCGGGCCCGCTTGACCACCCGAAACTGCGCCGGTACTGGAGGTTCCGAGGCCTCCTGCACCGTAAGTTTTCTTCCCTTTTAGCCGTAATTCCATAATTGTAATTTAAGTTCCACCCCCAACGTGCCCAAGTCGTCAACAATAAGTCCCGCCCCGCACCGCTTCCACCTTCTCACCTCTCAACTCCGGGCCTTACCGGCAAGGGAGGCCCTGCCAGGATCCGAAGATCCCGCCGGCATCGCCCCGGAGCATCACTGAGGCTACCTCAGCTTCCACGATGCACCCGTTTAGTCGCCTCCTACGACAGGCAGGGTGTACCCTGGGTGTATTCTGACCCGCACCCAGACGGGGCGGGAGGGGGAAACCTAACCTTTTTTTTTTTTTTTTTTACGTGGGGAAATCCATCATGGATACCCCGGAGTCCTGGGGGGGACTCCGGGGTTATGCCGGACTCTTACCGGCTAAAACCCCACGGTGGCCTACTTCTGCGCTTCTGGGGGTGAACCGGGATCTCAAAATGAACACAACCGGTTCACCCCCAGCGCCTGAGCCGCCCATGACGCACTTATTCAACGCTAAGTGCGTCATGGGCCGCCCCCAACACACGGAGTTGTACTCCGCAGCGACTCCAGGGCCACACTGGAGCCGCCGCCGCCACGGGAGGAGTTCCGTGCAATGACCATGACGGCCCCCCACCCGTCACGGTCTGCAACTCCCCCCAGGACGGCTCCCCGCGCAAAGACTTGGGGCATGGTCACCCGAGGGTGATCTTCCCCGCGCGGGGAGTCGTCCGTCCACCCAAGTCCATGGGTGGACTTGGTCGCGAAGTCGGGACCCCGAGTGCGCGAGTACCCGTACCGTGGCTGACGGATGGTCGGTCAGCCACGGCCCCTGGGGTTAACGGTTGAGGGGGGGGTTTTAACACCCCCCCGAACCGCTAAGGTGGACGGCGATTGCGCCGTCGACACCGAGTCGGGTCGCGGAGTTCGCGCTCCCGCTCGGCGTCCTCCTTAACTCTCATGACGGCCTCACAAAAGGCCGTCACCGCCCGCCACGACCTGTCGTCGTCTGCCATCCGCTTGACAACGAATGGCAGGGACAGGTCGTGGCCCACAGAGTCCCGCAAGACACGACGCAGCAACTCCCACGCTGGACACCACTCCAGCGTGTGCTGCGCCGTATCTGCGGGACAGCCACAATGGTGGCAAGCCCCCGTGGCTTCCCTGCCGATCCGACACAAGTACTCACCGAAACAACCGTGTCCGGTGAGCACCTGTGTGGTCCGGTAGGTAAGCCGGCCATGGCTACGGTTTGCCCATCTTGACAGGATGGGCAACACCGCCCCGACGGTCCTATGATTTCGGTGGCGGGAGTTGAGTAGCTCCCGCCACTTATTCAAAACAGACCGCCGGGCTTGGAACCTGAGCGCCTCACGAGAGAGTTCTGGCGGGGTGGAGTCCTGGCGGTGGGTTTGCCTGTAAACCCAGGCATCTGCCTCCGCCAGGAGCTCCATAGGTGGAAGCCCCGCCAGAGTTGTCGCCGCCTCGAAGGACACCGTGCGGTATCCCCGGATAACCCTGATGGCCAGCCTACGCCAAACTTGGCGTAGCAAGTTTGTGCTACGCCGGCTGGCCATCAGGGCATCCGCCCAAACAGGTGCCCCATAAAGGGCAATACTCCGCACGTTGCCCGCATAAAGGCGGCGGACCCTCTCGTCTGGACCCCCCAAGTTGGGCAGAAGACGACCAAGACTGGCCGCCGTCCGCTCCAACCGAGGGGCCAGAAGCGTAAAGTGGCGCTCAAAGCTCCAAGAGCCGTCCAAGTGGAGACCAAGATACTTAATCCCGTCTACCACTTGGATGCCGGCATCCCCAAACCGAACCAATGTCTGGGCCAATGGCTGACCACCACAAGAACGGAGGCGGTGACGAACACTGCGGTCATAAAACCACATTGCCTCCGTCTTGTGGGGCGCCAATTCAGGGCCCAGACTTCGGACCCGGGAAGCCACGAGGGCAATTCCCACCTCGGCGCGTCGGACGATCCTCCCCGGTGTACTCCCACAGGCAATCAGCATCGTGTCGTCCGCGTAGCAGACGATGCTGACGCCTGTGGGGAGGAGGATACGCAGAGCCGCGTCGTACCCCAAGTTCCACAACAAGGGGCCCAAGACGGACCCCTGGGGTACGCCGCGGCACATCTCCCTCCGGTGTCTAACACCATACCGACCCATGTACTCAATACACCTGCCGCGCAGGTACGACCCAATCGCCACCCGCAGGTACATGGGGACTTGGTGAGTTTCAAGTCCCCTGCGGATGGCCTCCCAGGAGAGGGTATTAAAAGCGTTCACTATGTCTAAAGAAATAGCTAAGGCTAACCCTCCCCTGGAAGTGGCCGAGCCCGAGAGGGTGCGGACACTCTCAATGGCGTCTATAGTAGACCGCCCCTCCCGGAAGCCGAACTGGCACTCGGCCAGATCGGGTCCAACCCGCGACAGGTGTCTGGAGAGGCGGGAAGCGACGATACGTTCGTACAACTTCCCGACCTCATCCAGAAGCACAATAGGCCGGTAAGCGGAGGGAGACTCCGCGACGCGGCCCTCCTTGTTCCGTGCCGTGCCGTGTTCCGAGACCTGAGGCGTTGTACAGCCCCGGCCAACTCCTCCTCGGACACCTCCAGCTCGGTGGACCAGTCACTCTGGTCCACCTGTCCCGGGAAAGTGGCCGGCGTGTCCCCAGTTGGAAACAAAGTGCCGATCACCCTCCCGAGAAGCTGGGGGTCCATGGTCTCCGTTAAAGGAGGCGCCCATGTTCTAAGTTTGCCGACCGCAAACTTATATGGGCGCCCCCACGGATCCCTGTCCAGGGAACGGAGGAGTCCGTCCCAAGCGTTAGCTTTGGCCCTCCCGATGGCCTGTTGCAGTTGTACCGTCAAACGACGGTATTCAACATACAACAGTGCCGTTGTTGCCTCGTCGCGACGTCGTCTCCTGCGAGACCTCGTGTACTGGCGTCTGGCCGCAGCGCAGTTTACGCGAAGTTCCGCGATTGCGGCAGACCACCAGTACACGGGTCGCCGAGGCGGAGGCTTCGCACGAGGCATTGCGGTGTCGCAAATCGACACCATCGCCTCGTGGAACCATTCGGCCTCCGCCTCTACGTCAACGACGGGCCCGGTCGGCGGCTCCGACCAGGCCACGGCAAGAACGGCCGCCATCAGGGCGTCCTCGTCCAGGGCTTTGAGAGTCCATCGTCTTTGTTGCTGGTGGGGGTTTGGGCGGCCCGGGGTGGAGACGGAGACCTCTATCCGAATGTACCAATGGTCGGATAGGGTCTCCGTCTGCTCGTCAACGAGCCACCCCGTGACCAGGCGCACGGCACTGGGTGAGGCCCATGATAAGTCAACGGCACTCACCCCTTCGTACCGTACGCACGTACTGGGCGACCCCCGGTTAAGTAGTCGGAGGTCAAGACCAGCAGCCCAGTCCAACACCGCACCGCCCCTCGCGTTCGTCCTGGGGGAACCCCACGCAGTCGCGTGAGCGTTAAAGTCCCCCAGGACCAGGACTGGACGGGCTGCGTGCAATGAGACAACGCTCTGCAGCCCGTCCAGAAATTCCTCGAAGGCCGCGAGGGGCCAACGCGGCGGTGCATACACCCCCACCAGCACAAACCCTGTCCAGCTGACGGCCACGTAACCCCGCCCAGTAGCAAGGGGCGTAAAAGGTGTCCGTGAGCCGTCAAACTGGGCAATTGCTACCGAGCCGTAGCCGTTCCCGACCCAGGACGGACGGTCGGGGACGACATACGGCTCGGCAACTACTGCGATGTCAACCACGCCCGCCGCAAGTGCCGCGACTAACAAGTCATGGGCACGGCGGGCCTGGTTGATGTTCGCCTGGAGGACTTGGGCGCGAGGGAAGGCTACTCCGTCATACCAGCCTCCCCCCGGCCCGTGTCCTCCGTCAGCGCTGACCTAAAAGGGACGGTGCTGTCCCCAGCAATGGTGGGTGGAGGGGCAGATGCCCCTTCGCCCATAACACATGCCGTGGGCACCGCAACGGTGCCACGTTCACCTGTTGGGGCCTTCAAGGCCCCTTGTCTTCGTTTACGGGTGGGTGGGTGGCACTTGGCCCCTCCCAACCTGTGATTTGCAGGCCGCCCCAAGTCCGCGCAAACGGCGCAGTGGGGGGGGGGGCGGCCGCCTTACACTGCCCCGCCGTGTGGCCGGGGGCGCCGCAATTATAACAACGGTCACCCCGGTCCACAGCAGCAGTGCATCGCTATCTTACGTGACCACGCTCCAGACAGCGATAACACTGCTGCGGGCGGGGTGGGAGGGCCTCTACCTTCGCCAACACCCAGCCCACCTTTAACCGCCCCAACGCCGCCGCTTAGCGAGCCACAGCGAGGGGGCATTGAACCCAGAGGGTGCCAAGTCCCGCGGGCGAGAACCGGATATCCCCGGTCCTCACCTCGACGACCTGGCATCCCCCAACTGCCGCCAAAGCCTCGGCCACCTTCAAAGAGGTGACCGAGTCGTCCAATCCGCTGACCCGAAGGTCAGCGCGTTTTCTGGGGCAGGAGACCTTGACGGCAAAGTCCGTCAAGGCCTCCGCCAACTTCGCCGCAAGCAACTCGGCCTTCGCCTCCCTGTCAGCACCGGGGATCTCTAGAAGGAGACCCCCGGTCTGCGCACGCCTCGGTTTCACCGAGTCTATGCCCAGTTGCTGCAGCGAGATCCGTTGCCTCGCCGCAGACATTACGTCCTGGTAGGTGCTGACACTGCTTGACTGCAGTGTCAGCACCACCGCCGCCGATCTTGGGGCGCGCCCAAGTCGCGGTCTAGGAACGGACGGGGGAGGTGGCTGTTTATGAGGGCCACGCCCCACCTGCCCTGGGCGCCCGGAAGGGCGGGTCGGTGGCGGCGGCTGTCTGCCCGCTTGACGGGCCTTCCGCCCGACCACCTGGGCCCAAGTGCCCGCCTGTTGCCCTCCCCTAGCAGGGGGAGGCCCTCTTGGTGGGGGTGGTGCGCCCCGCTCAACCGCCCCGGTCGATGCCGGCCGGGGACGACTCCTAACAGTAGGGGGCTGTGCAGGTTGGGGAGGATTCAACTCCTTGCCCCTATTGCCCCCTTTCTTCTTCTTCTTCTTTCTCCTCTTCTTCCTCCCCTCAGCCTCAGAGGGGGCCTGAGTGGGAGGTGGGGGAAGAGGTTGACCGGGCCCCCCGGAGCGGGTCCGCAGCTCTTGACGGAGGGCCTCCATCCTCTCATCGAGCATTAGCTCCAGCACGGAGGCAACTGCCGCCATGTTGGGACTACCGGCCCCCATTGTTCCTCCCCTAATTGGGGAGGGTTGTTGGAGGGAAACCCGGGTGCTCGACAACCTAGGGGAGAGCAGCTTCCCAACCAGAGTCGGACTCCGTTCCAACTCTTGGACCCTCCTTCGCAAGGCCGCGTTTTCGGCTTCTAAGGCCGAAATACGCGCCGACAGGGCATCTAAGGACGGCCCATCATCCCTTGATGCTGCAGGGGGCTCGCGGCGCTGCAGCACTTCTTGGAAAAGCGCCTGCAGCTTCCGCGAGTCCTCTCGCAGCCGACGTACAAAGCCGCCTTTGAGATTGGTGGATTTCGCCGCAATCCACTCAATGTCATTGGCGGCTATGAATGCTTCACGGCCTAACATGGCCACATCTTCACCCCTATATCTGCGGGTGAAGTCGGCAACCTCGGGGAGAGGGTTGCCTGTTTTACCCGGAGGGGGAGCAGGCTCCTCCGGGTCGTGAGTAAGCAGCTCACGCTCTGATAAAAGCCGGAGCCGCTCCTCTTCGATGCGGAGGAGGTGCTCCTTCGCTTGTGCGAGGGCCACATAGTCCCCAGTAGTAGGTGGGCGCCCTCTCCTCTCCTTATGCTCCCCAAGCTTCTTGAGGGGGGGGGGGGAGATAGGTCTCAGCGGAGTCACTATCTCCATCCTCCCCCGCCGACAAGATAATTGGCGATCTGCGAGACACGGAAGACGCCCTGGGTCGGCTAGGCGCCTCCGTGTCTCCCTCCACTACCCCCAAGAGCGGTCTATCCTCTGCGCGGGAGGAGGGGCGCGAGCTAGCCGCTGGGATAACCCGCTCGGCCAGTTGCTCCCTCCTTTCCGACAGGGCCTGTAGCCTAGCTAGCCTTTCCGTGGTGAGGCGGAGGGTCGGTATTGACACCGCCTCACTCCGCACCACCACCGGAAGTGCTCTCGGGGTTCCGTCCCCCTCCCTCTCTTCTTCCTTCTTCCCCCCTTTCCCCGTTTTATTTCCAGAAGGCTTCATAATATGTCCCACGATTGTGGTCGGAAGGGAAGTCACCCCCGGTAGAGCCGCCATACCGGGGGAAGGCTACTACCCCGGGGGGTCGCCAGGTACCCCGGGGTTGGACCGCTAGAGACCGATGCACCCACCGGCCACACCCAACCGCAAGGGCTGAGCGCGCCCCCTCGCCGCGGTCCGCAGCTTGAGGCAGGGACTTTTTATAGAGGTTTATCCTCTCGCGGGCCGGCCAATAAAGGCAAGCCCCCCGCTCCGGCGAAACGTGACCACCGGTTTACGGTATTACGACAGGGGTCACACCACCCCTGCCGAGCTATGGGATCCCGGGGGCGCAACTCCCCGTATCACGACCAGAACTGGCCGTGACCCCTTTCATACCCAACTCGCACTAGCATGCCCGAAGTGCAGCTGTGATCGTCAAAGTCTTATGAGAGAAAAAATAAATAATAACTAAATATATAACTAAATAAAATGTATAAATAAGTAGTATTGCCTATCGGCGTCAAAATCTAATTATGTACATTATTATATGTTCTCTGAGCTATTTACACTCAGTGGGCTACTCAATTTGTCGCCTGTTCCACCTATAAATCATATTTCCATCGCTTTTTATTACTACAACCCATTAAAAATTGAATTTTGCTTATAATTCCTTAAATTACCGGCTGTCGGTAATTATTATGCATGCGTTGCATATCTCAAGATATAAATAGCTTGCTATTAAGGATTTTATCCCCTGTCGGTAACTTAGCTACGGGTTTACCCTCTTATCTGTGGGTTTATCCACTGTCGGTAACTTACCTACAGTAGCACTATGGCTTCCTCTAGTTACCGACCGTGTTACCGTGCGTCGGTAACTTGCCATTATTGTCGCACGATATCAATAATGCATAAGAAATAAATTATGTCGATATATAGTTGATGACTAGACGCATAGTAAGCAATAAATAATAATAAATAATAAATAATATATAAATAATAAATAATGATAATAAATAAATAGTAATTAAGTAATAAATAATAATAAGTGATAGTTATAATAAATAATAACTAGTAAATGAACGCTATATTTGCGGGTTTTCGATCTGTCAATGTCCCCGTTCCCTGTCCCATTTGTCTTTGCGCACTATAATTTGCGTTATTGTTTGCTCAATGTGCTTCCATGCTTCCTTATCGCTAACCATTTTCCTAACTAGGTTCTGGGGGATATTATGTTCTTCGGGGTTGCAATACCCCCCGAAATCACCCCTAATGTCCCGAAATGCGGGGCACTCTACTATGCAGTGTTTCGCGTCGTCACTCGCTTCACTTATACAGTACACACACTTATCGTTTCTCCTTTTCTTAAATTTATGCAGATACGCGTAAAAAGACCCGTGTCCCGTGAGAAACTGGGTTAGATAATAGCTGATATGGCCATGTTTCCTTTTCATCCACTCTGTTATGTTTGGGATCAGGCTGCGCGTCCAGCTGTTGGATACGCCAAGAATACCGTCCCATCGTATTTGCCACTCTTCCAGTGCTTCTCCATGGTGGACCCTCTTAATGTTGCGTATGTACCTGCGTGTATGTGCATCCTGTATGTCAGGGTACCCTATGTACTCTCTGATGGACATAAATTGGTTGCGCCTCATTTTCGCTGTTATGTCTAATGGGGGAATCCCCGCCAGTATTCCCAGGGCTTCCGTAGGAGCCGTGCGATAAGCTGCACAGACCCGCAACGCACATGCCCTCCTTGCTCTTTCCAGGTACCGGCGATTTATCACTCCTGCGGCGGCTCCGCTCCAAATAGGGGCACCATAAAGTGCCACAGACAATCCCACCGTCGCCAGCATTTTCCTGCGGGGCTCCATTGGTCCTCCAAGGTTTGGAAGTATCCTGCCGAGAGTTGCCATTACTTTTGCTACCCTTGGTACTAGTCCACGAATATGGGGGCTAAAGGTGAGTTTGTCGTCCAAGGTAATGCCCAAGTACTTTGCTGTTACTTTATTAACGACTTTATGTCCCTTAACGTTCAGTTCGTACTCCCTGAATTTGGTGTTTCTACTTCTGTACACCAAAAATTCAGTTTTTTCCTCCGCTATTACTAGCCCTAAGGGTCCCGTTATGTCAATAAATCTGGTAATTGCCTCTTGACATTTTTCAACAGCCGCTGCATGCGTTGTCGCCCTGGTCAGTATCGCTGTGTCGTCCGCGAAACATAGCACTACGACGTTGTCGTCTAAGTCCCTTAGCTCTTTAAGCACTATGTTAAACGTGATGTTCCACAAGAGTGGTCCTAGAACCGACCCCTGTGGTACTCCTCTAGTAATTGTCACCTCGCTAACTCCGTTTTTTGTTTCCAGGTATCCTGTTCTCGCGCTAAGGTATGACCTGATTAATGCAACCAGGTACTCCGGTACGCCCGCGTTATGTAGCGCTGTTATAATCGCTGGCCATTTAAGCGTGTTGAAGGCGTTCTTGATATCCACAAACGCACTTACGGCGCGTTTATGGGTTGCAGTACTGGTCTTCACGTAATTAGTCAAGGCCGTTACCGCGTCAACCACAGATCTCCCCGTCCTAAAACCATATTGACTCTCGTCTAGCCAGTCTGTGGTGGCCAGGTGTTTAATTATTCTGTTGGCTATTATCCGTTCGTATAACTTCCCCAGGACATCTATAAGGCATATCGGCCTGTACTTTATGACAGCTCCGTCCATACCTATCTTGGGAATCATAACGATTCGGGCCTTTTTCCATATTTCTGGGAAAATAAGGTGGTTCATTAGCGCCTGGATGGCTTGTCTTATACTTTCTGGCTTAATCAGGCCAAGCTTTTTAATTATTATGCCAGGAATGTTGTCCGGGCCAGGTGCCTTCCTAATGTTAATACGCCTGGCAGCAGCCTGCACTTCGCAATTGTCAATAGCCAATGCGTGTATTTTGTTGTCAATGATTAGTTGTTTTTCTTCTTTTTTCAGGTCGTCCAGGGAGGGCCCAGGAGGGAACAGCTCGCCAATCACCCGTCGGACGTCGTTCTCGTCCAAGGTAAGTATGCCCCCATAGGTAGGTATTCTAAGCTTATCGTTAATTATTTTATATGCCAACCCCCATGGGTTCTTGTCGACGTCCTTGATTAAGTCATTCCATGACTTCCGTTTGCTAATTTTAATGGCCAGCCTATAATTATTTCTGGCTGTTCGGTACCTGTTTTCAGCTTGCTCGATGCTAACCAGATTTGCTGCTATTTTGGTTTTCATTCTAGACAGCGCTCTTCTGGCGACATTGCATTCTCTTCTGGCCTTTGCTGTATGGTCGTTCCACCAGTAGGTGTTTTTACGCCGGGGAGCTCCCGTTTTTATTGTCTTCATTGTCCGGTCACAGATTTTCACAATTTTATCGTATAGCCCCGTCATCCTATTTCCCGGTAAGTCCGTGGGGGTTTCGTCCAATTCCCACTCATTTATCTCCTTTTCTAATTTGCTTGTCTTAACACTACCAGCTACCCATCTCTTCTTGTCCTTGGGTATTGCTCTTTTAGCGGGGGTTGTACTGTTGCTACCCCTCCTTACAGCCTTCTGGGCGTCGTGTATGCAAAAGGGAATAAATCTGTGGTCGCTTAATGTTTCCTCCATGCTAATATGCCATCCATGGATATTCTTGGCTATGTTGGGTGTTGCAAATGTTGCATCTATAGCCGTGCAACCATTCCACCTAATGCAGGTAGGTTTCCCGTCGTTTAGGCAGATAAAATCGTGCGCAAGGAGAGATTCGGCGATCGTCTTGCCCCTCCTATCGCTCCTTGTTGCCCACAGATGGTCTTGGGCATTAAAATCTCCTGCAACAATCAGCCGATTAAATCCTTTTATTTTAAAATCTTTTATCCATTCCGTGACTTCCCCCCATCCTTTCTCGAACGCGGGGAAGTCTAGGCTGGGTGGAAAGTAGCAGCTGACGACGGTGATGCTGTTGACGCTAATGGCTACTGCGTTGTGCTCTTGTTCAAGGACGCCTGCTCGTCCAGCGAGTCTACCCCGTAGCCCTATTGTTGCCTTTCCGCATAAACTAGAAATCCAAGCGCCCCTTATATTCCTAGGTGGTTCAGCCACTATAGCCATTTCAACTCCGTTGGAGTCCATGTAATTGGTTAGGACATCCATTGCCGCCGTAGAGTTGTTTAGATTAGCTTGAGCAATTTTAATTTCCATCGTATATAGATGATTCGCTGTCCAGGTTTATTAATTGCTCTCTGAATATCTTTTCCGCTTCAGCAATCGCCCGATCAACAGGTGTGCCTCTCGCCTGTACGTGTCTTCCCGCAGCATCCGGGTTAAGTAGCCCTTCGTCCAGTGCATCAATATTTTTCCTGCACCTAGTCGTCTCGTGCCCCCATCGTTTACATAAATTGCATCTTACGTTGGGTTTGTCCATAATTCTTACCTTATTGATCGTCCAACCGATCTTGATCCCCTTGGTTTCTTGTAGCTCGTTAGCAAGCCTTACTGGGATTCTTATTATGGCTACCCTTTCTTGCCAGGGTTCGTCAATCATCCGGAGTAATTGTACTTGTTCCAGTTCATCGGGGGTAGCTGCCGTTGCTTCTCCAATCGCGTTGATAACACCTTTGGCCTCGGTCAATATATCTAGGCCTCTTATTTTGGCCATCGTCTTCCTAGACAGGATTCTCGCCGATATTTTCTTATCTTGTTCGGTTCCCAGAATTCTGTCTTTCCACTCCTGTGCTGCCGCATTATCGTCAAGTTCTAGCAGGACTGCACCTGTTCTTGCCTTTCTTATTTTCCTAATTCCAGTGTCTCCGGTGGGGCACTGTGCCTTGCTCTTGATGTGCATCAGGATATCCATGAAGTTTTTGTCCTCCATGGTAATATATATGGCTTTGCTATTAAGCCATTTTTCAGAAGTCCTGAATTGTTTCTTACGTTTTCCCGTTAACGGGGTGTGTGTTGCTCCAAGAAGGTTATTTTCCTTTGCTTTCACCCCGCCGATTCCGCCAGGCGCTTCAGATCCCACTCTATTGGGTCGTTTTGCTTTTTTAACTACCTGACTCCATGTCATATCCGTGCTGCCAGTCCTGTCGTCCTTTATGTTAGTACCCATATGCCCCCACATTGTCTGGGTCCCCATCTCTCTGTACCCCTTATTTCCGTCCATCCATACCCTTCCTATAGTAATACATTGGTCCCTGGCCCCTTCCGTATCCTGTACTTTCTCTTTTTCCCTGGTTTCCCTACTTTTCAGCTCTCTGGTCATCCTACGGATTTCTGTAGAGATCGGAGAGTTGGATCTCTCCATCGTTTTTTTATTAATATTTCTTTCTCTATTTTCAGGTAGCATCTTCTCTTGCAATTCAGCGTCGGAGTCTACCAGCTCATCGGTTCCAGGTAAGTATGCTCCAGGTAAGTATTTCTCAGATAAGTACCTCCTTTCCCTTTTCCTAACTATCTTTGTCGCGGTTTCTTGGCAATCTTTCATTAGATGTTTGTTACTGCCGCATTTATAGCATATCTTCCCTGGTTGGTTAGGGCACGTTTCCGCTCTGTGTCCTGTTTCCGCGCATCTAAAGCAGGCCCTTGATACTGCAAATTCCCTTATCTTACACCTCGTCCAGCCTATCCGCAAGGTTGTTCCTTGGCTAAGGCATTTCCTGAGTGCGCGGCCGGGTAATTCGATGCATGCTGACTGTGACCCGGCGTATCCATCTCTTCTGTAAACAATTCTGGTATTCTCGACTGCTATTTCAGCCGCGTCACTTACACACTTCCTAAGTTCCATGTCTTCAACCGATGCATCTAGATTTAAGATATGGAGTCTTCTCTTTACGTCGGTTAGGATTTCAACTTCCTCACCGATGTTTCTAATCCTATTCGCTAAGGTTTCCGCCTCTTGAATGTTGGCGACTTTGATTAGGATGTCATCCACGTCTCGGCATTTCCTTACGCCGATTATTCTTACGTCTTCCGTATTTACCTTAGCTTTAATGGTCTTTAATTTGGTTACGAACATTAGTTTCTCCTTAACTTTGACCCTAATGGTCACTTCGGGTCTCGTTAGCTTCGTCCGATCTTCTGCGTCAGGTGTTTTGTCCTCCTCGTGCCTTTTGCTCGGGGGAGAAATTTTAGTCGGGGATTCTCCCTGCGTTGGACTCGTCCGATTTGCCCTTTTCCTTTTTTTATCAAGAAAACTCATGGAGGGAATTCCCAGAATTTCCAGGTGCTCACTGGAAATTATCCGGTCCTCTGCTATTCTTAAACCCTTATCTATTTCCTTTTTTGCTTCCCCGGACAATTGCTGTCCTTTACTATCATTTTCCCCTGCTTGATTTATTAACCATCTTATCTGTTCACTACCCTGTCTTATATAGTTTTTTATTTCAACGGTTATCAGTTCGCTGAACCGTCTACTGTTTAATATGGGCAAACAGATATCACTTATTCTAGTGATCCACTCGTTTATTACGCTAGGATCGCCTTCGCCTCTGATCAGGCGGTATAACCCATCATTAAGGTCAGCAATTTTACCATCCGCTTCGTTCCTAATGTCCCTATTGAGGTTTTTACTTGCCAAGTATGCAGTCCTTACCCTATAAGTAAGACTCATCAGTTTTCGGCAATATCGGATGCCGTACTTCTATCTATTTGTGTTGCATCGGTTAATACCGTGCATCTGCTGCTGTCGTCCCTTGCGCGATGTTTTCCATTGTGTTCGCCGGTTGCCATACTGGATGTTGAAGCCCGGCTAATGACTTCAAACATCCCACGGTCGTCAGATAACGATCCGGAGGGGCCCGCTCGACCACCCTCTGCCGGACCGGTACTGGGGGTTCCGACTACCCTGCACCGTAAGTTTTTCCATTATTTGTGGTGTCCATCATGAGTATTATTTAAAGTAGAGTAGTCCGTTTTCGTGCCAGGTCGTCAACAGTTGAGCCGTCCAGTAATTTGCTAATTTGTTACTTTATTCTGTCACTTATTGCAGGTGTTTCCCGGTAAGTATGAATGTTGTGTGGTTGTTATTGACAGGTAAGTATCCCAGGTAAGTATATGTTTTAGTGTTGCCAAAAGGTAGGTAAGTAAGTAAGTATGTATGTAAGTAAGTAAGTAAGTATTGCCCCAATAATTAAATATGTTTGCGCATAACTAAGTAATCGTAGGTATAAGTTCATATAGGAAGCAAGTATTCATAAATATAAATAATATACATAATATATACATAATATAGTATACTGGGAATAATATAATAGAATATAGTAGTAAGACAATAGTTAAGAGTTAATTTTAATAGTTAGTTTGTTTAAAAATTGCCGCCCGTGTTCGCACATACGTATTGCGTCTGGATTTTGGCGTCACGTCATTTCCACCAATCGCGTTCGCAGTAGGAATTTGCGTCACGCGGAATCCACCAATCGTAACGTTCCGCGCACGCGCATTAATCGCAAGGTCGCATGGCAGCCAATGAAAGACTTGGCCGAAATGACGTCAAGATCGCGAGATCCAATCAACGAGCGCTGTATATCAAGGTCATGTCTTTTGGCCAATCATCACCCAATGTCTCTATTTCTTCGGCCAATCAGCGTGTACGGCGCATGCGCGCTGTGCTCAAGGCCGTCCCTCTGCCAATCATCGTGGCGTTCAGGATGACGTAGTGCGCTCCTGTAGCCAATCACCGCTCGATCATTATTTACGTCACGCGGTATCATCCAATCGAGTAATACGGCGCACGCGCATTAACTATGTATTTTGTCGCAGCAGCCAATCAGGATCGTTCACGAAATGACGTAGCTCCGCGAGGTCCAATTAGCGAGCGCTACGTGTACCAAGGTCATACCGTAGACCAATCATTGCCCGGTGTCTCGATTTCTACAGCCAATCAGCATGTACAAGTCATGCGCACTACGCTCAAGGCCATCCCTCTACCAATCGCCGTGCCGTTCAGGATGACGTACTATGCACCTACGTCCAATCATCGCTCGTTCGCAAATTACGTCACGCGCTATCGTCCAATCGCGTGCTGCAGCGCACGCGCATTAATCGTATGTTTAGTCGCGGCAGCCAATCATGATCATCCGCAAGATGACGTAGTTCCGCAAGATCCAATTAGCGGATACTACGTGTACCAAGGTCATACCGATTGGCCAATCATTGCCCGGTGTCTCAAATTCTTCAGCCAATCGCCGTCTCCGTGCGCGTCTACGTGCGCATGCGTGCTGGCACCTAAGGCCACCTATCACCGTGCCGCTCGAGATGACGTAGTACTCATGCAACCAATCACCGCTCGTATGTCCCTACCGGCCAATCATATGCACCCAAATTCTTACGTCAGGCCACCACAGCCAATCCCATCGCGTCGCGTCGCGTCGCACATGCGCAGTTACCCTCTCTCGGTCAGGCAGTTCTACGGCCACCAATCATCGCGTTTCTTCTCATTGGAACGACCAATCAGGGTTCTTTGAGCATGCGCACTATCAAAACAGGATTCAGGCAGATCTCAGCGACCAATCGCCGCTCTAGTATCGTTTTTCAAGGTCACACGCTCAGCCAATAGCATACGTTCGCGACTATTGTTGTTAATATTAAAAATTCCACTCCATTACTGTTCACATTATCCCACACGTACTGTTTCCTAATTTTTACGTTTCCCAGTCACCATATTCCCCAATTTCCATTGTCTTTTAATTCCTTAATGCAAGACTCACCATCCTTGGTGTTTTTCCCTCCGTTTCAATGGCTACTTCCCTCACAGTAGTATTTTTTCCCCTTGTCCCTGTCCGTTGTAACTGTCACCTGTCATTTCCGCAGTCTCTTTTTTGCCAATCGTTAACTTTTTCCACTTCACTAATTATTATCTTATCCCTATTTGTAACTTATTAAATTGCCTATAAAGTATTTAAGTTAACAGTTTTGTCCTCAAAGTGGTTATTATCGCCTAACCCTTTGAAGGGTCGTTCTTCTTCTTTCTCTTTTCACTCATAGCCCTTAAATAGTCCGAGCTTAATAATAACTGAACTTAATTTAATTATCGTTTTTTTTTTTTTTAACCATACTCCGTTCATTCTTCTCGCACACACTCCCTTACTTTATTATTATCTTAATTTAATTTAGACTATTGTTCTCCAATCATTATTCTAGCTATTACTTAATAAATTTGTGTCTTGTATTATTTTACATCCTATTTTTAGGCTTTTCACATTCCTGGCTTGTTGGCCTCTACGTCTCCGCGGGACCTTCAAATACATCTATAACGTAATATAACCTAACCTAACCCAACCTAACATCTCGGCGGTAATATTTGAAAACATTCCTGGCGAGTTGGCTTCTCCGTCTCCGTGGGATCCTTTTATACATCAATAACGTAATATAACGTAACCTAACCCAACCTATCATCTCGGCGGTAATATTTGACAACATTTCTGGCGAGTTGGACTCTACGTCTCCGAGGGACCTTCATATACATCAATAACGAAATATAACCTAACCTAACCCAACCTAACATCTCGGCGGTAATATTTGAAAACATTCCTGGCGAGTTGGCATCTCCGTCTCCGTGGGATCCTTTTATACATCAATAACGTAATATAACGTAACCTAACACAACCTATCATCTCGGCGGTAATATTTGACAACATACCTGGCGAGTTGGCCTCTACGTCTCCGTGGGACCTTCATATACATCAATAACGTAATATAAACTAACCTAACCCAACCTATCATCTCGGCGATAATATTTGACAACATTCCTGGCGAGTTGGTCTCTACGTCTCCGTGGGACCTTTATATACATCAATAACGTAATATAACCTAACCTAACCCAACCTAACATCTCGGCAGTAATATTTGAAAACATTCCTGGCGAGTTGGCATCTCCGTCTCCGTGGGATCCTTTTATACATCAATAACGTAATATAACGTAACCTAACACAACCTATCATCTCGGCGGTAATATTTGACAACATTTCTGGCGAGTTGGCCTCTACGTCTGCGTGGGACCTTTATATACATCAATAACGTAATATAACCCAACCTAACCCAACCTAACATCTCGGCGGTAATATTAGACAACATTCCTGGCGAGTTGGCTTCTCCGTCTCCGTGGGACCTTTATATACATCAATAACGTAATATAACCTAACCTAACCCAACCTAACATCTCGGCGGTAATATTTGACAACATACCTGGCGAGTTGGCCTCTACGTCTCCGTGGGACCTTCATATACATCAATAACGAAATATAACCTAACCTAACCCAACCTAACATCTCGGCGGTAATATTTGAAAACATTCCTGGCGAGTTGGCTTCTCCGTCTCCGTGGGATCTTTTTATACATCAATAACGTAATATAACCTAACCTAACCCAACCCAACATCTCGGCGGTAATATTTGATCACATTCCTGGCTTGTTGGCCTCTACGTCTCCGCGGGACCTTTATATACATCTATAATGTGATATAACCTAACCTAAACCAACCTAACATCTCGGCGGTAATATTTGAAAACATTCCTGGTGAGTTGGCCTCTACGTCTCCGTGGGACATTCATATACATCAATAACGTATTATAACCTAACCTAACCCAACCTATCATCTCGGCGGTAATATTTGAAAACATTCCTGGCGAGTTGGCTTCTCCGTCTCCGTGGGATCCTTTTATACATCAATAACGTAATATAACGTAACCTAACCCAACCTATCATCTCGGCGGTAATATTTGACAACATTTCTGGCGAGTTGGCCTCTACGTCTCCGAGGGACCTTTATATACATCAATAACGTAATATAACCTAACCTAACCCAACCTAACATTTCGGCGGTAATATTAGACAACATTCCTGGCGAGTTGGCTTCTCCGTCTCCGTGGGATCTTTTTATACATCAATAACGTAATGTAACCTAACCTAACCCAGCCTAACATCTCGGCGGTAATATTTGAAAACATACCTGGCGAGCTGGCCTCTACGCCTCCGTGGGACCTTTATATACATCAATAACGTAATATAACCTTACCTAACCCAACCTAACATCTCGGCCGTAATATTTGATCACATTCCTGGCTTGTTGGCCTCTACGTCTCCGCGGGACCTTCATATACATCAATAACGAAATATAACCTAACCTAACCCAACCTAACATCTCGGCGGTAATATTTGAAAACATTCCTGGCGAGTTGGCTTCTCCGTCTCCGTGGGATCCTTTTATACATCAATAACGTAATATAACCTAACCTAACCCAACCCAACATCTCGGCGGTAATATTTGATCACATTCCTGGCTTGTTGGCCTCTACGTCTCCGCGGGACCTTTATATACATCTATAATGTGATATAACCTAACCTAAACCAACCTAACATCTCGGCGGTAATATTTGAAAACATACCTGGCGAGTTGGCCTCTACGTCTCCGTGGGACATTTATATACATCAATAACGTAATATAACCTAACCTAACCCAACCTAACATCTCGGCGGTAATATTTGAAAACATACCTGGCGAGTTGGCCTCTACGCCTCCGTGGGACGTTTATATACATCAATAAAGTAATATAACCTTACCTAACCCAACCTAACATCTCGGCGGTAATATTTGATCACATTCCTGGCGAGTTGGCATCTCCGTCTCCGTGGGATCCTTTTATACATCAATAACGTAATATAACGTAACCTAACACAACCTATCATCTCGGCGGTAATATTTGACAACATTTCTGGCGAGTTGGCCTCTACGTCTGCGTGGGACATTTATATACATCAATAACGTAATATAACCTAACCTAACCCAACCTAACATCTCGGCGGTAATATTTGACAACATACCTGGCGAGTTGGTCTCTACGTCTCCGTGGGACCTTCATATACATCAATAACGAAATATAACCTAACCTAACCCAACCTAACATCTCGGCGGTAATATTTGAAAACATTCCTGGCGAGTTGGCCTCTACGTCTCCGAGGGACCTTCATATACATCAATAACGTAATATAGCCTAACCTAACCCAACCTAACATTTCGGCGGTAATATTAGACAACATTCCTGGCGAGTTGGCCTCTACGTCTCCGCGGGACCTTTATATACATCTATAATGTGATATAACCTAACCTAAACCAACCTAACATCTCGGCGGTAATATTTGAAAACATTCCTGGCGAGTTGGCCTCTACGTCTCCGTGGGACATTCATATACATCAATAACGTATTATAACGTAACCTAACCCAACCTATCATCTCGGCGGTAATATTTGACAACATTCCTAGCGAGTTGGTCTCTACGTCTCCGTGGGACCTTCATATACATCAATAACGAAATATAACCTAACCTAACCCAACCTAACATCTCGGCGGTAATATTTGAAAAACATTTCTGGCGAGTTGGCCTCTACGTCTCCGAGGGACCTTTATATACATCAATAACGTAATATAATCTAACCTAACCCAACCTAACATCTCGGCGGTAATATTAGACAACATTCCTGGCGAGTTGGCTTCTCCGTCTCCGTGGGACCTTTATATACATCAATAACGTAATATAACCTAACCTAACCCAACCTAACATCTCGGCGGTAATATTTGACAACATACCTGGCGAGTTGGCCTCTACGTCTCCGTGGGACCTTCATATACATCAATAACGTAATATAAACTAACCTAACCCAACCTATCATCTCGGCGATAATATTTGACAACATTCCTGGCGAGTTGGTCTCTACGTCTCCGTGGGACCTTTATATACATCAATAACGTAATATAACCTAACCTAACCCAACCTAACATCTCGGCAGTAATATTTGAAAACATTCCTGGCGAGTTGGCATCTCCGTCTCCGTGGGATCCTTTTATACATCAATAACGTAATATAACGTAACCTAACACAACCTATCATCTCGGCGGTAATATTTGACAACATTCCTGGCTTGTTGGCCTCTACGTCTCCGCGGGACCTTTATATACATCTATAATGTGATATAACCTAACCTAAACCAACCTAACATCTCGGCGGTAATATTAGACAACATTCCTGGCGAGTTGGCTTCTCCGTCTCCGTGGGACCTTTATATACATCTATAATGTGATATAACCTAACCTAAACCAACCTAATATCTCGGCGGTAATATCTGAAAACATTCCTGGCGAGTTGGCCTCTACGTCTCCGTGGGACATTCATATACATCAATAACGTATTATAACGTAACCTAAGCCAACCTATCATCTCGGCGGTAATATTTGAAAACATTCCTGGCGAGTTGGCCTCTACGTCTCCGTGGGACATTCATATACATCAATAACGTAATATAACGTAACCTAACCCAACCTATCATCTCGGCGGTAATATTTGACAACATTTCTGGCGAGTTGGTCTCTACGTCTGCGTGGGACCTTTATATACATCAATAACGTAATATAACCCAACCTAACCCAACCTAACATCTCGGCGGTAATATTAGACAACATTCCTGGCGAGTTGGCTTCTCCGTCTCCGTGGGACCTTTATATACATCAATAACGTAATATAACCTAACCTAACCCAACCTAACATCTCGGCGGTAATATTTGACAACATACCTGGCGAGTTGGCCTCTACGTCTCCGTGGGACCTTCATATACATCAAAAACGAAATATAACCTAACCTGACCCAACCTAACATCTCGGCGGTAATATTTGAAAACATTCCTGGCGAGTTGGCTTCTCCGTCTCCGTGGGATCTTTTTATACATCAATAACGTAATATAACCTAACCTAACCCAACCCAACATCTCGGCGGTAATATTTGATCACATTCCTGGCTTGTTGGCCTCTACGTCTCCGTGGGATCTTTTTATACATCAATAGCGTAATGTAACCTAACCTAACCCAGCCTAACATCTCGGCGGTAATATTTGAAAACATACCTGGCGAGCTGGCCTCTACGCCTCCGTGGGACCTTTATATACATCAATAACGTAATATAACCTTACCTAACCCAACCTAACATCTCGGCGGTAATATTTGATCACATTCCTGGCTTGTTGGCCTCTACGTCTCCGCGGGACCTTTAAATACATCCATAACGTAATATAACCTAACCTAACCCAACCTAACATCTCGGCGGTAATATTTGACAACATACCTGGCGAGTTGGCCTCTACGTCTCCGTGGGACCTTCATATACATCAATAACGTAATATAAACTAACCTAACCCAACCTATCATCTCGGCGATAATATTTGACAACATTCCTGGCGAGTTGGTCTCTACGTCTCCGTGGGACCTTTATATACATCAATAACGTAATATAACCTAACCTAACCCAACCTAACATCTCGGCAGTAATATTTGAAAACATTCCTGGCGAGTTGGCATCTCCGTCTCCGTGGGATCCTTTTATACATCAATAACGTAATATAACGTAACCTAACACAACCTATCATCTCGGCGGTAATATTTGACAACATTCCTGGCTTGTTGGCCTCTACGTCTCCGCGGGACCTTTATATACATCTATAATGTGATATAACCTAACCTAAACCAACCTAACATCTCGGCGGTAATATTAGACAACATTCCTGGCGAGTTGGCTTCTCCGTCTCCGTGGGACCTTTATATACATCTATAATGTGATATAACCTAACCTAAACCAACCTAATATCTCGGCGGTAATATCTGAAAACATTCCTGGCGAGTTGGCCTCTACGTCTCCGTGGGACATTCATATACATCAATAACGTATTATAACGTAACCTAAGCCAACCTATCATCTCGGCGGTAATATTTGAAAACATTCCTGGCGAGTTGGCCTCTACGTCTCCGTGGGACATTCATATACATCAATAACGTAATATAACGTAACCTAACCCAACCTATCATCTCGGCGGTAATATTTGACAACATTTCTGGCGAGTTGGTCTCTACGTCTGCGTGGGACCTTTATATACATCAATAACGTAATATAACCCAACCTAACCCAACCTAACATCTCGGCGGTAATATTAGACAACATTCCTGGCGAGTTGGCTTCTCCGTCTCCGTGGGACCTTTATATACATCAATAACGTAATATAACCTAACCTAACCCAACCTAACATCTCGGCGGTAATATTTGACAACATACCTGGCGAGTTGGCCTCTACGTCTCCGTGGGACCTTCATATACATCAAAAACGAAATATAACCTAACCTAACCCAACCTAACATCTCGGCGGTAATATTTGAAAACATTCCTGGCGAGTTGGCTTCTCCGTCTCCGTGGGATCTTTTTATACATCAATAACGTAATATAACCTAACCTAACCCAACCCAACATCTCGGCGGTAATATTTGATCACATTCCTGGCTTGTTGGCCTCTACGTCTCCGCGGGACCTTTATATACATCTATAATGTGATATAACCTAACCTAAACCAACCTAACATCTCGGCGGTAATATTTGAAAACATTCCTGGTGAGTTGGCCTCTACGTCTCCGTGGGACATTCATATACATCAATAACGTATTATAACCTAACCTAACCCAACCTATCATCTCGGCGGTAATATTTGACAACATTTCTGGCGAGTTGGCCTCTACGTCTCCGAGGGACCTTTATATACATCAATAACGTAATATAACCTAACCTAACCCAACCTAACATTTCGGCGGTAATATTAGACAACATTCCTGGCGAGTTGGCTTCTCCGTCTCCGTGGGATCTTTTTATACATCAATAGCGTAATGTAACCTAACCTAACCCAGCCTAACATCTCGGCGGTAATATTTGAAAACATACCTGGCGAGCTGGCCTCTACGCCTCCGTGGGACCTTTATATACATCAATAACGTAATATAACCTTACCTAACCCAACCTAACATCTCGGCGGTAATATTTGATCACATTCCTGGCTTGTTGGCCTCTACGTCTCCGCGGGACCTTTAAATACATCCATAACGTAATATAACCTAACCTAACCCAACCTAACATCTCGGCGGTAATATTTGAAAACATTCCTGGCGAGTTGGCTTCTCCGTCTCCGTGGGATCCTTTTATACATCAATAACGTAATATAACGTAACCTAACCCAACCTATCATCTCGGCGGTAATATTTGACAACATTTCTGGCGAGTTGGCCTCTACGTCTCCGAGGGACCTTCATATACATCAATAACGAAATATAACCTAACCTAACCCAACCTAACATCTCGGCGGTAATATTTGAAAACATTCCTGGCGAGTTGGCATCTCCGTCTCCGTGGGATCCTTTTATACATCAATAACTTAATATAACGTAACCTAACACAACCTATCATCTCGGCGGTAATATTTGACAACATTTCTGGCGAGTTGGTCTCTACGTCTGCGTGGGACTTTTATATACATCAATAACGTAATATAACCCAACCTAACCCAACCTAACATCTCGGCGGTAATATTAGACAACATTCCTGGCGAGTTGGCTTCTCCGTCTCCGTGGGACCTTTATATACATCAATAACGTAATATAACCTAACCTAACCCAACCTAACATCTCGGCGGTAATATTTGACAACATACCTGGCGAGTTGGCCTCTACGTCTCCGTGGGACCTTCATATACATCAATAACGAAATATAACCTAACCTAACCCAACCTAACATCTCGGCGGTAATATTTGAAAACATTCCTGGCGAGTTGGCTTCTCCGTCTCCGTGGGATCTTTTTATACATCAATAACGTAATATAACCTAACCTAACCCAACCCAACATCTCGGCGGTAATATTTGATCACATTCCTGGCTTGTTGGCCTCTACGTCTCCGCGGGACCTTTATATACATCTATAATGTGATATAACCTAACCTAAACCAACCTAACATCTCGGCGGTAATATTTGAAAACATTCCTGGCGAGTTGGCCTCTACGTCTCCGTGGGACATTCATATACATCAATAACGTATTATAACGTAACCTAACCCAACCTATCATCTCGGCGGTAATATTTGAAAACATTCCTGGCGAGTTGGCTTCTCCGTCTCCGTGGGATCCTTTTATACATCAATAACGTAATATAACGTAACCTAACCCAACCTATCATCTCGGCGGTAATATTTGACAACATTTCTGGCGAGTTGGCCTCTACGTCTCCGAGGGACCTTTATATACATCAATAACGTAATATAACCTAACCTAACCCAACCTAACATTTCGGCGGTAATATTAGACAACATTCCTGGCGAGTTGGCTTCTCCGTTTCCGTGGGATCTTTTATACATCAATAACGTAATATAACCTAACCTAACCCAGCCTAACATCTCGGCGGTAATATTTGAAAACATACCTGGCGAGCTGGCCTCTACGCCTCCGTGGGACCTTTATATACATCAATAACGTAATATAACCTTACCTAACCCAACCTAACATCTCGGCGGTAATATTTGATCACATTCCTGGCTTGTTGGCCTCTACGTCTCCGTGGGACCTTCATATACATCAATAACGAAATATAACCTAACCTAACCCAACCTAACATCTCGGCGGTAATATTTGAAAACATTCCTGGCGAGTTGGCTTCTCCGTCTCCGTGGGATCCTTTTATACATCAATAACGTAATATAACCTAACCTAACCCAACCCAACATCTCGGCGGTAATATTTGATCACATTCCTGGCTTGTTGGCCTCTACGTCTCCGCGGGACCTTTAAATACATCTATAACGTAATATAACCTGACCTAACCCAACCTAACATCTCGGCGGTAATATTTGAAAACATTCCTGGCGAGTTGGCTTCTCCGTCTCCGTGGTATCCTTTTATACATCAATAACGTAATATAACGTAACCTAACCCAACCTATCATCTCGGCGGTAATGTTTGACAACATTTCTGGCGAGTTGGCCTCTACGTCTCCGAGGGACCTTCATATACATCAATACCGAAATATAACCTAACCTAACCCAACCTAACATCTCGGCGGTAATATTTGAAAACATTCCTGGCGAGTTGGCATCTCCGTCTCCGTGGGATCCTTTTATACATCAATAACGTAATATAACGTAACCTAACACAACCTAACATCTCGGCGGTAATATTTGAGAAACATTTCTGGCGAGTTGGCCTCTACGTCTCCGAGGGACCTTTATATACATCAATAACGTAATATAATCTAACCTAACCCAACCTAACATCTCGGCGGTAATATTAGACAACATTCCTGGCGAGTTGGCTTCTCCGTCTCCGTGGGACCTTTATATACATCAATAACGTAATATAACCTAACCAAACCCAACCTAACATCTCGGCGGTAATATTTGACAACATACCTGGCGAGTTGGCATCTCCGTCTACGTGGGATCCTTTTATACATCAATAAGGTAATATAACGTAACCTAACACAACCTATCATCTCGGCGGTAATATTTGACAACATTTCTGGCGAGTTGGCCTCTACGTCTCCGTGGGACCTTTATATACATCAATAACGTAATATAACCTAACCTAACCCAACCTAACATCTCGACGGTAATATTAGACAACATTCCTGGCGAGTTGGCTTCTCCGTCTCCGTGGGACCTTTATATACATCAATAACGTAATATAACCTAACCTAACCCAACCTAACATCTCGGCGGTAATATTTGACAACATACCGGGCGAGTTAGCCTCTACGTCTCCGTGGGACCTTCATATACATCAATAACGAAATATAACCTAACCTAACCCAACCTAACATCTCGGCGGTAATATTTGAAAACATTCCTGGCGAGTTGGCTTCTCCGTCTCCGTGGGATCTTTTTATACATCAATAACGTAATATAACCTAACCTAACCCAACCCAACATCTCGGCGGTAATATTTGATCACATTCCTGGCTTGTTGGCCTCTACGTCTCCGCGGGACCTTTATATACATCTATAATGTGATATAACCTAACCTAAACCAACCTAACATCTCGGCGGTAATATTTGAAAACATTCCTGGCGAGTTGGCCTCTACGTCTCCGTGGTACATGTATATATATAAATAACGTAATATAACCTAACCTAACCCAACCCAACATCTCGGCGGTAATATTTGACAACATTCCTAGCGAGTTGGTCTCTACGGCTCCGTGGGACCTTCATATACATCAATAACGAAATATAACCTAACCTAACCCAACCCAACCTAACATCTCGGCGGTAATATTTGAAAAACATTCCTGGCGAGTTGGTTTCTCCGTCTCCGTGGGACCTTTATATACATCAATAACGTAATATAACGTAACCTAACCCAACCTAACATCTCGGCGGTAATATTTGACAACATACCGGGCGAGTTGGCCTCTACATCTCCGTGGGACCTTCATATACATCAATAACGAAATATAACCTAACCTAACCCAACCTAACATCTCGGCGGTAATATTTGAAAACATTCCTGGCGAGTTGGCTTCTCCGTCTCCGTGGGATCTTTTTATACATCAATAACGTAATATAACCTAACCTAACCCAACCTATCATCTCGGCGATAATATTTGACAACATTCCTGGCGAGTTGGTCTCTACATCTCCGTGGGACCTTTATATACATCAATAACGTAATATAACCTAACCTAAACCAACCTAACATTTCGGCGGTGATATTTGACATCATTCCTGGCGAGTTGTCCTCTACGTCTCCGTTTGACCTTCATAAACACCAATAACGTAATATAACGTAACCTAACCCAACCTATCATCTCGGCGGTAATATTTGACAACATTCCTGGCCAGTTGGCCTCTACGTCTCCGTGGGACCTTCATATACATCAATAACGAAATATAACCTAACCTACCCAACCTAACATCTCGGCGGTAATATTTGAAAACATTCATGGCGAGTTGGCATCTACGTCTCCGAGGGACCTTTATATACATCAATAACGTAATATAACCTAACCTAACCCAACCTAACATCTCGGCGGTAATATTAGACAATATTCCTGGCGAGTTGGCTTCTCCGTCTCCGTGGGACCTTTATATACATCAATAACGTAATATAACCTAACCTAACCCAACCTAACATCTCGGCGGTAAAATTTGACAACATACCTGGCGAGTTGGCCTCTACGTCTGCGTGGAAACTTCATATACATCAATAACGATATATAACCTAACCTAACCCAACCTAATATTTCGGCGGTAATATTTGACATCATTCATGGCGAGTTGTCCTCTACGTCTCCGTTTGACCTTCATAAACATCAATAAGGTAATATAACGTAACCTAACCCAACCTATCATCTCGGCGGTAATATTTGACAACATTCCTGGCTTGTTGGCCTCTACGTCTCCGCGGGACCTTTATATACATCTATAATGTGATATAACCTAACCTAAACCAACCTAACATCTCGGCGGTAATATTAGACAACATTCCTGGCGAGTTGGCTTCTCCGTCTCCGTGGGACCTTTATATACATCTATAATGTGATATAACCTAACCTAAACCAACCTAATATCTCGGCGGTAATATCTGAAAACATTCCTGGCGAGTTGGCCTCTACGTCTCCGTGGGACATTCATATACATCAATAACGTATTATAACGTAACCTAAGCCAACCTAACATCTCGGCGGTAATATTTGAAAACATTCCTGGCGAGTTGGCCTCTACGTCTCCGAGGGACCTTCATATACATCAATAACGTAATATAGCCTAACCTAACCCAACCTAACATTTCGGCGGTAATATTAGACAACATTCCTGGCGAGTTGGCCTCTACGTCTCCGCGGGACCTTTATATACATCTATAATGTGATATAACCTAACCTAAACCAACCTAACATCTCGGCGGTAATATTTGAAAACATTCCTGGCGAGTTGGCCTCTACGTCTCCGTGGGACATTCATATACATCAATAACGTATTATAACGTAACCTAACCCAATCTATCATCTCGGCGGTAATATTTGAAAACATTCCTGGCGAGTTGGCTTCTCCGTCTCCGTGGGATCCTTTTATACATCAATAACGTAATATAACGTAACCTAACCCAACCTATCATCTCGGCGGTAATATTTGACAACATTTCTGGCGAGTTGGCCTCTACGTCTCCGAGGGACCTTTATATACATCAATAACGTAATATAACCTAACCTAACCCAACCTAACATTTCGGCGGTAATATTAGACAACATTCCTGGCGAGTTGGCTTATCCGTCTCCGTGGGATCTTTTTATACATCAATAACGTAATATAACCTAACCTAACCCAACCTAACATCTCGGCGGTAATATTTGACAACATACCTGGCGAGTTGGCCTCTACGTCTCCGTGGGACATTCATATACATCAATAACGTAATATAACGTAACCTAACCCAACCTATCATCTCGGCGGTAATATTTGACAACATACCTGGCGAGTTGGCCTCTACGTCTCCGTGGGACCTTCATATACATCAATAACGAAATATAACCTAACCTAACCCAACCTAACATCTCGGCGGTAATATTTGAAAACATTCCTGGCGAGTTGGCTTCTCCGTCTCCGTGGGATCTTTTTATACATCAATAACGTAATATAACCTAACCTAACCCAACCCAACATCTCGGCGGTAATATTTGAAAAACATTTCTGGCGAGTTGGCCTCTACGTCTCCGTGGGACCTTCATATACATCAATAACGAAATATAACCTAACCTAACCCAACCTAACATCTCGGCGGTAATATTTGACAACATACCGGGCGAGTTAGCCTCTACGTCTCCGTGGGACCTTCATATACATCAATAACGAAATATAACCTAACCTAACCCAACCTAACATCTCGGCGGTAATATTTGAAAACATTCCTGGCGAGTTGGCTTCTCCGTCTCCGTGGGATCTTTTTATACATCAATAACGTAATATAACCTAACCTAACCCAACCCAACATCTCGGCGGTAATATTTGATCACATTCCTGGCTTGTTGGCCTCTACGTCTCCGCGGGACCTTTATATACATCTATAATGTGATATAACCTAACCTAAACCAACCTAACATCTCGGCGGTAATATTTGAAAACATTCCTGGCGAGTTGGCCTCTACGTCTCCGTGGTACATGTATATATATCAATAACGTAATATAACCTAACCTAACCCAACCCAACATCTCGGAGGTAATATTTGGTCACATTCCTGGCTTGTTGGCCTCTACGTCTCCGTGGGACCTTTATATACATCAATAACGTAATATAATCTAACCTAACCCAACCCAACATCTCGGCGGTAATATTTGAAAAACATTCCTGGCGAGTTGGCTTCTCCGTCTCCGTGGGATCCCTTTATACATCAATAACGTAATATAACGTAACCTAACCCAACCTATCATCTCGGCGGTAATATTTGACAACATTTCTGGCGAGTTGGCCTCTACGTCTCCGTGGGACCTTTATATACATGAATAACGTAATATAACCTAACCTAACCCAACCCAACATCTCGGCGGTAATATTTGATCACATTCCTGGCTTGTTGGCCTCTACGTCTCCGCGGGACCTTTATATACATCAATAATGTAATATAACCTAACCTAACCCAACCTATCATCTCGGCGGTAACATTTGACAACATTCCTAGCGAGTTGGTCTGTACGGCTCCGTGGGACCTTCATATACATCAATAACGAAATATAACCTAACCTAACCCAACCCAACCTAACATCTCGGCGGTAATATTTGAAAAACATTCCTGGCGAGTTGGTTTCTCCGTCTCCGTGGGACCTTTATATACATCAATAACGTAATATAACGTAACCTAACCCAACCTAACATCTCGGCGGTAATATTTGACAACATACCGGGCGAGTTGGCCTCTACATCTCCGTGGGACCTTCATATACATCAATAACGAAATATAACCTAACCTAACCCAACCTAACATCTCGGCGGTAATATTTGAAAACATTCCTGGCGAGTTGGCTTCTCCGTCTCCGTGGGATCTTTTTATACATCAATAACGTAATATAACCTAACCTAACCCAACCTATCATCTCGGCGATAATATTTGACAACATTCCTGGCGAGTTGGTCTCTACATCTCCGTGGGACCTTTATATACATCAATAACGTAATATAACCTAACCTAAACCAACCTAACATTTCGGCGGTGATATTTGACATCATTCCTGGCGAGTTGTCCTCTACGTCTCCGTTTGACCTTCATAAACACCAATAACGTAATATAACGTAACCTAACCCAACCTATCATCTCGGCGGTAATATTTGACAACATTCCTGGCCAGTTGGCCTCTACGTCTCCGTGGGACCTTCATATACATCAATAACGAAATATAACCTAACCTACCCAACCTAACATCTCGGCGGTAATATTTGAAAACATTCATGGCGAGTTGGCATCTACGTCGCCGAGGGACCTTTATATACATCAATAACGTAATATAACCTAACCTAACCCAACCTAACATCTCGGCGGTAATATTAGACAATATTCCTGGCGAGTTGGCTTCTCCGTCTCCGTGGGACCTTTATATACATCAATAACGTAATATAACCTAACCTAACCCAACCTAACATCTCGGCGGTAAAATTTGACAACATACCTGGCGAGTTGGCCTCTACGTCTGCGTGGAAACTTCATATACATCAATAACGATATATAACCTAACCTAACCCAACCTAATATTTCGGCGGTAATATTTGACATCATTCATGGCGAGTTGTCCTCTACGTCTCCGTTTGACCTTCATAAACATCAATAAGGTAATATAACGTAACCTAACCCAACCTATCATCTCGGCGGTAATATTTGACAACATTCCTGGCTTGTTGGCCTCTACGTCTCCGCGGGACCTTTATATACATCTATAATGTGATATAACCTAACCTAAACCAACCTAACATCTCGGCGGTAATATTAGACAACATTCCTGGCGAGTTGGCTTCTCCGTCTCCGTGGGACCTTTATATACATCTATAATGTGATATAACCTAACCTAAACCAACCTAATATCTCGGCGGTAATATCTGAAAACATTCCTGGCGAGTTGGCCTCTACGTCTCCGTGGGACATTCATATACATCAATAACGTATTATAACGTAACCTAAGCCAACCTAACATCTCGGCGGTAATATTTGAAAACATTCCTGGCGAGTTGGCCTCTACGTCTCCGAGGGACCTTCATATACATCAATAACGTAATATAGCCTAACCTAACCCAACCTAACATTTCGGCGGTAATATTAGACAACATTCCTGGCGAGTTGGCCTCTACGTCTCCGCGGGACCTTTATATACATCTATAATGTGATATAACCTAACCTAAACCAACCTAACATCTCGGCGGTAATATTTGAAAACATTCCTGGCGAGTTGGCCTCTACGTCTCCGTGGGACATTCATATACATCAATAACGTATTATAACGTAACCTAACCCAATCTATCATCTCGGCGGTAATATTTGAAAACATTCCTGGCGAGTTGGCTTCTCCGTCTCCGTGGGATCCTTTTATACATCAATAACGTAATATAACGTAACCTAACCCAACCTATCATCTCGGCGGTAATATTTGACAACATTTCTGGCGAGTTGGCCTCTACGTCTCCGAGGGACCTTTATATACATCAATAACGTAATATAACCTAACCTAACCCAACCTAACATTTCGGCGGTAATATTAGACAACATTCCTGGCGAGTTGGCTTATCCGTCTCCGTGGGATCTTTTTATACATCAATAACGTAATATAACCTAACCTAACCCAACCTAACATCTCGGCGGTAATATTTGACAACATACCTGGCGAGTTGGCCTCTACGTCTCCGTGGGACATTCATATACATCAATAACGTAATATAACGTAACCTAACCCAACCTATCATCTCGGCGGTAATATTTGACAACATACCTGGCGAGTTGGCCTCTACGTCTCCGTGGGACCTTCATATACATCAATAACGAAATATAACCTAACCTAACCCAACCTAACATCTCGGCGGTAATATTTGAAAACATTCCTGGCGAGTTGGCTTCTCCGTCTCCGTGGGATCTTTTTATACATCAATAACGTAATATAACCTAACCTAACCCAACCCAACATCTCGGCGGTAATATTTGAAAAACATTTCTGGCGAGTTGGCCTCTACGTCTCCGTGGGACCTTCATATACATCAATAACGAAATATAACCTAACCTAACCCAACCTAACATCTCGGCGGTAATATTTGAAAACATTCCTGGCGAGTTGGCTTCTCCGTCTCCGTGGGATCTTTTTATACATCAATAACGTAATATAACCTAACCTAACCCAACCCAACATCTCGGCGGTAATATTTGATCACATTCCTGGCTTGTTGGCCTCTACGTCTCCGCGGGACCTTTATATACATCAATAACGTAATATAACCTAACCTAACCCAACCTAACATCTCGGCGGTAATATTTGACAACATACCGGGCGAGTTAGCCTCTACGTCTCCGTGGGACCTTCATATACATCAATAACGAAATATAACCTAACCTAACCCAACCTAACATCTCGGCGGTAATATTTGAAAACATTCCTGGCGAGTTGGCTTCTCCGTCTCCGTGGGATCTTTTTATACATCAATAACGTAATATAACCTAACCTAACCCAACCCAACATCTCGGCGGTAATATTTGATCACATTCCTGGCTTGTTGGCCTCTACGTCTCCGCGGGACCTTTATATACATCTATAATGTGATATAACCTAACCTAAACCAACCTAACATCTCGGCGGTAATATTTGAAAACATTCCTGGCGAGTTGGCCTCTACGTCTCCGTGGTACATGTATATATATCAATAACGTAATATAACCTAACCTAACCCAACCCAACATCTCGGAGGTAATATTTGGTCACATTCCTGGCTTGTTGGCCTCTACGTCTCCGTGGGACCTTTATATACATCAATAACGTAATATAATCTAACCTAACCCAACCCAACATCTCGGCGGTAATATTTGAAAAACATTCCTGGCGAGTTGGCTTCTCCGTCTCCGTGGGATCCCTTTATACATCAATAACGTAATATAACGTAACCTAACCCAACCTATCATCTCGGCGGTAATATTTGACAACATTTCTGGCGAGTTGGCCTCTACGTCTCCGTGGGACCTTTATATACATGAATAACGTAATATAACCTAACCTAACCCAACCCAACATCTCGGCGGTAATATTTGATCACATTCCTGGCTTGTTGGCCTCTACGTCTCCGCGGGACCTTTATATACATCAATAATGTAATATAACCTAACCTAACCCAACCTATCATCTCGGCGGTAACATTTGACAACATTCCTAGCGAGTTGGTCTGTACGGCTCCGTGGGACCTTCATATACATCAATAACGAAATATAACCTAACCTAACCCAACCCAACCTAACATCTCGGCGGTAATATTTGAAAAACATTCCTGGCGAGTTGGTTTCTCCGTCTCCGTGGGACCTTTATATACATCAATAACGTAATATAACGTAACCTAACCCAACCTAACATCTCGGCGGTAATATTTGACAACATACCGGGCGAGTTGGCCTCTACATCTCCGTGGGACCTTCATATACATCAATAACGAAATATAACCTAACCTAACCCAACCTAACATCTCGGCGGTAATATTTGAGAACATTCCTGGCGAGTTGGCTTCTCCGTCTCCGTGGGATCTTTTTATACATCAATAACGTAATATAACCTAACCTAACCCAACCTATCATCTCGGCGATAATATTTGACAACATTCCTGGCGAGTTGGTCTCTACGTCTCCGTGGGACCTTTATATACATCAATAACGTAATATAACCTAACCTAAACCAACCTAACATTTCGGCGGTGATATTTGACATCATTCCTGGCGAGTTGTCCTCTACGTCTCCGTTTGACCTTCATAAACATCAATAACGTAATATAACGTAACCTAACCCAACCTATCATCTCGGCGGTAATATTTGACAACATTCCTGGCCAGTTGGCCTCTACGTCTCCGTGGGACCTTCATATACATCAATAACGAAATATAACCTAACCTACCCAACCTAACATCTCGGCGGTAATATTTGAAAACATTCATGGCGAGTTGGCATCTACGTCTCCGAGGGACCTTTATATACATCAATAACGTAATATAACCTAACCTAACCCAACCTAACATCTCGGCGGTAATATTAGACAACATTCCTGGCGAGTTGGCTTCTCCGTCTCCGTGGGACCTTTATATACATCAATAACGTAATATAACCTAACCTAACCCAACCTAACATCTCGGCGGTAAAATTTGACAACATACCTGGCGAGTTGGCCTCTACGTCTCCGTGGGACCTTTATATACATCAATAACGTAATATAACCTAACCTAACCCAACCTAACATTTCGGCGGTAATATTGGACAACATTCCTGGCGATTTGGCTTCTCCGTCTCCGTGGGATCTTTTTATACATCAATAACGTAATATAACCTAACCTAACCCAGCCTAACATCTCGGCGGTAATATTTGTAAACATACCTGGCGAGCTGGCCTCTACGCCTCCGTGGAACCTTTATATACATCAATAACGTAATATAACCTAACCTAACCCAACCCAACATCTCGGCGGTAATATTTGATCACATTCCTGGCTTGTTGGCCTCTACGTCCCCGCGGGACCTTTATATACATCAATAACGTAATATAACCTAACGTAAACCAACCTAACATCTCGGCGGTAATATTTGAAAACATACCTGGCGAGTTGGCCTCTACGTCTGCGTGGAAACTTCATATACATCAATAACGATATATAACCTAACCTAACCCAACCTAATATTTCGGCGGTAATATTTGACATCATTCATGGCGAGTTGTCCTCTACGTCTCCGTTTGACCTTCATAAACATCAATAAGGTAATATAACGTAACCTAACCCAACCTATCATCTCGGCGGTAATATTTGACAACATTCCTGGCTTGTTGGCCTCTACGTCTCCGCGGGACCTTTATATACATCTATAATGTGATATAACCTAACCTAAACCAACCTAACATCTCGGCGGTAATATTAGACAACATTCCTGGCGAGTTGGCTTCTCCGTCTCCGTGGGACCTTTATATACATCTATAATGTGATATAACCTAACCTAAACCAACCTAATATCTCGGCGGTAATATCTGAAAACATTCCTGGCGAGTTGGCCTCTACGTCTCCGTGGGACATTCATATACATCAATAACGTATTATAACGTAACCTAAGCCAACCTATCATCTCGGCGGTAATATTTGAAAACATTCCTGGCGAGTTGGCCTCTACGTCTCCGTGGGACATTCATATACATCAATAACGTAATATAACGTAACCTAACCCAACCTATCATCTCGGCGGTAATATTTGACAACATTTCTGGCGAGTTGGTCTCTACGTCTGCGTGGGACCTTTATATACATCAATAACGTAATATAACCCAACCTAACCCAACCTAACATCTCGGCGGTAATATTAGACAACATTCCTGGCGAGTTGGCTTCTCCGTCTCCGTGGGACCTTTATATACATCAATAACGTAATATAACCTAACCTAACCCAACCTAACATCTCGGCGGTAATATTTGACAACATACCTGGCGAGTTGGTCTCTACGTCTCCGTGGGACCTTCATATACATCAATAACGAAATATAACCTAACCTAACCCAACCTAACATCTCGGCGGTAATATTTGAAAACATTCCTGGCGAGTTGGCCTCTACGTCTCCGAGGGACCTTCATATACATCAATAACGTAATATAGCCTAACCTAACCCAACCTAACATTTCGGCGGTAATATTAGACAACATTCCTGGCGAGTTGGCCTCTACGTCTCCGCGGGACCTTTATATACATCTATAATGTGATATAACCTAACCTAAACCAACCTAACATCTCGGCGGTAATATTTGAAAACATTTCTGGCGAGTTGGCCTCTACGTCTCCGAGGGACCTTTATATACATCAATAACGTAATATAACCTAACCTAACCCAACCTAACATTTCGGCGGTAATATTAGACAACATTCCTGGCGAGTTGGCTTCTCCGTCTCCGTGGGATCTTTTTATACATCAATAACGTAATATAACCTAACCTAACCCAGCCTATCATCTCGGCGGTAATATTTGACAACATTCCTAGCGAGTTGGTCTCTACGTCTCCGTGGGACCTTCATATACATCAATAACGAAATATAACCTAACCTAACCCAACCTAACATCTCGGCGGTAATATTTGAAAAACATTTCTGGCGAGTTGGCCTCTACGTCTCCGAGGGACCTTTATATACATCAATAACGTAATATAATCTAACCTAACCCAACCTAACATCTCGGCGGTAATATTAGACAACATTCCTGGCGAGTTGGCTTCTCCGTCTCCGTGGGACCTTTATATACATCAATAACGTAATATAACCTAACCTAACCCAACCTAACATCTCGGCGGTAATATTTGACAACATACCTGGCGAGTTGGCCTCTACGTCTCCGTGGGACCTTCATATACATCAATAACGTAATATAAACTAACCTAACCCAACCTATCATCTCGGCGATAATATTTGACAACATTCCTGGCGAGTTGGTCTCTACGTCTCCGTGGGACCTTTATATACATCAATAACGTAATATAACCTAACCTAACCCAACCTAACATCTCGGCAGTAATATTTGAAAACATTCCTGGCGAGTTGGCATCTCCGTCTCCGTGGGATCCTTTTATACATCAATAACGTAATATAACGTAACCTAACACAACCTATCATCTCGGCGGTAATATTTGACAACATTCCTGGCTTGTTGGCCTCTACGTCTCCGCGGGACCTTTATATACATCTATAATGTGATATAACCTAACCTAAACCAACCTAACATCTCGGCGGTAATATTAGACAACATTCCTGGCGAGTTGGCTTCTCCGTCTCCGTGGGACCTTTATATACATCTATAATGTGATATAACCTAACCTAAACCAACCTAATATCTCGGCGGTAATATCTGAAAACATTCCTGGCGAGTTGGCCTCTACGTCTCCGTGGGACATTCATATACATCAATAACGTATTATAACGTAACCTAAGCCAACCTATCATCTCGGCGGTAATATTTGAAAACATTCCTGGCGAGTTGGCCTCTACGTCTCCGTGGGACATTCATATACATCAATAACGTAATATAACGTAACCTAACCCAACCTATCATCTCGGCGGTAATATTTGACAACATTTCTGGCGAGTTGGTCTCTACGTCTGCGTGGGACCTTTATATACATCAATAACGTAATATAACCCAACCTAACCCAACCTAACATCTCGGCGGTAATATTAGACAACATTCCTGGCGAGTTGGCTTCTCCGTCTCCGTGGGACCTTTATATACATCAATAACGTAATATAACCTAACCTAACCCAACCTAACATCTCGGCGGTAATATTTGACAACATACCTGGCGAGTTGGCCTCTACGTCTCCGTGGGACCTTCATATACATCAATAACGAAATATAACCTAACCTAAACCAACCTAACATTTCGGCGGTGATATTTGACATCATTCCTGGCGAGTTGTCCTCTACGTCTCCGTTTGACCTTCATAAACATCAATAACGTAATATAACGTAACCTAACCCAACCTATCATCTCGGCGGTAATATTTGACAACATTCCTGGCCAGTTGGCCTCTACGTCTCCGTGGGACCTTCATATACATCAATAACGAAATATAACCTAACCTACCCAACCTAACATCTCGGCGGTAATATTTGAAAACATTCATGGCGAGTTGGCATCTACGTCTCCGAGGGACCTTTATATACATCAATAACGTAATATAACCTAACCTAACCCAACCTAACATCTCGGCGGTAATATTAGACAACATTCCTGGCGAGTTGGCTTCTCCGTCTCCGTGGGACCTTTATATACATCAATAACGTAATATAACCTAACCTAACCCAACCTAACATCTCGGCGGTAAAATTTGACAACATACCTGGCGAGTTGGCCTCTACGTCTCCGTGGGACCTTTATATACATCAATAACGTAATATAACCTAACCTAACCCAACCTAACATTTCGGCGGTAATATTGGACAACATTCCTGGCGATTTGGCTTCTCCGTCTCCGTGGGATCTTTTTATACATCAATAACGTAATATAACCTAACCTAACCCAGCCTAACATCTCGGCGGTAATATTTGTAAACATACCTGGCGAGCTGGCCTCTACGCCTCCGTGGAACCTTTATATACATCAATAACGTAATATAACCTAACCTAACCCAACCCAACATCTCGGCGGTAATATTTGATCACATTCCTGGCTTGTTGGCCTCTACGTCTCCGCGGGACCTTTATATACATCAATAACGTAATATAACCTAACGTAAACCAACCTAACATCTCGGCGGTAATATTTGAAAACATACCTGGCGAGTTGGCCTCTACGTCTGCGTGGAAACTTCATATACATCAATAACGATATATAACCTAACCTAACCCAACCTAATATTTCGGCGGTAATATTTGACATCATTCATGGCGAGTTGTCCTCTACGTCTCCGTTTGACCTTCATAAACATCAATAAGGTAATATAACGTAACCTAACCCAACCTATCATCTCGGCGGTAATATTTGACAACATTCCTGGCTTGTTGGCCTCTACGTCTCCGCGGGACCTTTATATACATCTATAATGTGATATAACCTAACCTAAACCAACCTAACATCTCGGCGGTAATATTAGACAACATTCCTGGCGAGTTGGCTTCTCCGTCTCCGTGGGACCTTTATATACATCTATAATGTGATATAACCTAACCTAAACCAACCTAATATCTCGGCGGTAATATCTGAAAACATTCCTGGCGAGTTGGCCTCTACGTCTCCGTGGGACATTCATATACATCAATAACGTATTATAACGTAACCTAAGCCAACCTATCATCTCGGCGGTAATATTTGAAAACATTCCTGGCGAGTTGGCCTCTACGTCTCCGTGGGACATTCATATACATCAATAACGTAATATAACGTAACCTAACCCAACCTATCATCTCGGCGGTAATATTTGACAACATTTCTGGCGAGTTGGTCTCTACGTCTCCGTGGGACATTCATATACATCAATAACGTATTATAACGTAACCTAAGCCAACCTATCATCTCGGCGGTAATATTTGAAAACATTCCTGGCGAGTTGGCCTCTACGTCTCCGTGGGACATTCATATACATCAATAACGTAATATAACGTAACCTAACCCAACCTATCATCTCGGCGGTAATATTTGACAACATTTCTGGCGAGTTGGTCTCTACGTCTGCGTGGGACCTTTATATACATCAATAACGTAATATAACCCAACCTAACCCAACCTAACATCTCGGCGGTAATATTAGACAACATTCCTGGCGAGTTGGCTTCTCCGTCTCCGTGGGACCTTTATATACATCAATAACGTAATATAACCTAACCTAACCCAACCTAACATCTCGGCGGTAATATTTGACAACATACCTGGCGAGTTGGTCTCTACGTCTCCGTGGGACCTTCATATACATCAATAACGAAATATAACCTAACCTAACCCAACCTAACATCTCGGCGGTAATATTTGAAAACATTCCTGGCGAGTTGGCCTCTACGTCTCCGAGGGACCTTCATATACATCAATAACGTAATATAGCCTAACCTAACCCAACCTAACATTTCGGCGGTAATATTAGACAACATTCCTGGCGAGTTGGCCTCTACGTCTCCGCGGGACCTTTATATACATCTATAATGTGATATAACCTAACCTAAACCAACCTAACATCTCGGCGGTAATATTTGAAAACATTTCTGGCGAGTTGGCCTCTACGTCTCCGAGGGACCTTTATATACATCAATAACGTAATATAACCTAACCTAACCCAACCTAACATTTCGGCGGTAATATTAGACAACATTCCTGGCGATTTGGCTTCTCCGTCTCCGTGGGATCTTTTTATACATCAATAACGTAATATAACCTAACCTAACCCAGCCTATCATCTCGGCGGTAATATTTGACAACATTCCTAGCGAGTTGGTCTCTACGTCTCCGTGGGACCTTCATATACATCAATAACGAAATATAACCTAACCTAACCCAACCTGACATCTCGGCGGTAATATTTGAAAAACATTTCTGGCGAGTTGGCCTCTACGTCTCCGAGGGACCTTTATATACATCAATAACGTAATATAATCTAACCTAACCCAACCTAACATCTCGGCGGTAATATTAGACAACATTCCTGGCGAGTTGGCTTCTCCGTCTCCGTGGGACCTTTATATACATCAATAACGTAATATAACCTAACCTAACCCAACCTAACATCTCGGCGGTAATATTTGACAACATACCTGGCGAGTTGGCCTCTACGTCTCCGTGGGACCTTCATATACATCAATAACGTAATATAAACTAACCTAACCCAACCTATCATCTCGGCGATAATATTTGACAACATTCCTGGCGAGTTGGTCTCTACGTCTCCGTGGGACCTTTATATACATCAATAACGTAATATAACCTAACCTAACCCAACCTAACATCTCGGCAGTAATATTTGAAAACATTCCTGGCGAGTTGGCATCTCCGTCTCCGTGGGATCCTTTTATACATCAATAACGTAATATAACGTAACCTAACACAACCTATCATCTCGGCGGTAATATTTGACAACATTCCTGGCTTGTTGGCCTCTACGTCTCCGCGGGACCTTTATATACATCTATAATGTGATATAACCTAACCTAAACCAACCTAACATCTCGGCGGTAATATTAGACAACATTCCTGGCGAGTTGGCTTCTCCGTCTCCGTGGGACCTTTATATACATCTATAATGTGATATAACCTAACCTAAACCAACCTAATATCTCGGCGGTAATATCTGAAAACATTCCTGGCGAGTTGGCCTCTACGTCTCCGTGGGACATTCATATACATCAATAACGTATTATAACGTAACCTAAGCCAACCTATCATCTCGGCGGTAATATTTGAAAACATTCCTGGCGAGTTGGCCTCTACGTCTCCGTGGGACATTCATATACATCAATAACGTAATATAACGTAACCTAACCCAACCTATCATCTCGGCGGTAATATTTGACAACATTTCTGGCGAGTTGGTCTCTACGTCTGCGTGGGACCTTTATATACATCAATAACGTAATATAACCCAACCTAACCCAACCTAACATCTCGGCGGTAATATTAGACAACATTCCTGGCGAGTTGGCTTCTCCGTCTCCGTGGGACCTTTATATACATCAATAACGTAATATAACCTAACCTAACCCAACCTAACATCTCGGCGGTAATATTTGACAACATACCTGGCGAGTTGGCCTCTACGTCTCCGTGGGACCTTCATATACATCAATAACGAAATATAACCTAACCTAACCCAACCTAACATCTCGGCGGTAATATTTGAAAACATTCCTGGCGAGTTGGCTTCTCCGTCTCCGTGGGATCTTTTTATACATCAATAACGTAATATAACCTAACCTAACCCAACCCAACATCTCGGCGGTAATATTTGATCACATTCCTGGCTTGTTGGCCTCTACGTCTCCGCGGGACCTTTATATACATCTATAATGTGATATAACCTAACCTAAACCAACCTAACATCTCGGCGGTAATATTTGAAAACATTCCTGGTGAGTTGGCCTCTACGTCTCCGTGGGACATTCATATACATCAATAACGTATTATAACCTAACCTTACCCAACCTATCATCTCGGCGGTAATATTTGAAAACATTCCTGGCGAGTTGGCTTCTCCGTCTCCGTGGGATCCTTTTATACATCAATAACGTAATATAACGTAACCTAACCCAACCTATCATCTCGGCGGTAATATTTGACAACATTTCTGGCGAGTTGGCCTCTACGTTTCCGACTGACCTTTATATACATCAATAACGTAATATAACCTAACCTAACCCAACCTAACATTTCGGCGGTAATATTAGACAACATTCCTGGCGAGTTGGCTTCTCCGTCTCCGTGGGATCTTTTTATACATCAATAACGTAATGTAACCTAACCTAACCCAGCCTAACATCTCGGCGGTAATATTTGAAAACATACCTGGCGAGCTGGCCTCTACGCCTCCGTGGGACCTTTATATACATCAATAACGTAATATAACCTTACCTAACCCAACCTAACATCTCGGCGGTAATATTTGATCACATTCCTGGCTTGTTGGCCTCTACGTCTCCGCGGGACCTTTAAATACATCCATAACGTAATATAACCTAACCTAACCCAACCTAACATCTCGGCGGTAATATTTGAAAACATTCCTGGCGAGTTGGCTTCTCCGTCTCCGTGGGATCCTTTTATACATCAATAACGTAATATAACGTAACCTAACCCAACCTATCATCTCGGCGGTAATATTTGACAACATTTCTGGCGAGTTGTCCTCTACATCTCCGAGGGACCTTCATATACATCAATAACGAAATATAACCTAACCTAACCCAACCTAACATCTCGGCGGTAATATTTGAAAACATTCCTGGCGAGTTGGCATCTCCGTCTCCGTGGGATCCTTTTATACATCAATAACGTAATATAACGTAACCTAACACAACCTATCATCTCGGCGGTAATATTTGACAACATTTCTGGCGAGTTGGCCTCTACGTCTCCGCGGGACCTTTATATACATCTATAATGTGATATAACCTAACCTAAACCAACATAACATCTCGGCGGTAATATTTGAAAACATTCCTGGCGAGTTGGCCTCTACGTCTCCGTGGGACATTCATATACATCAATAACGTATTATAACGTAACCTAACCCAACCTATCATCTCGGCGGTAATATTTGAAAACATTCCTGGCGAGTTGGCTTCTCCGTCTCCGTGGGATCCTTTTATACATCAATAACGTAATATAACGTAACCTAACCCAACCTATCATCTCGGCGGTAATATTTGACAACATTTCTGGCGAGTTGGCCTCTACGTCTCCGAGGGACCTTTATATACATCAATAACGTAATATAACCTAACCTAACCCAACCTAACATTTCGGCGGTAATATTAGGCAACATTCCTGGCGAGTTGGCTTCTCCGTCTCCGTGGGATCTTTTTATACATCAATAACGTAATATAACCTAACCTAACCCAGCCTAACATCTCGGCGGTAATATTTGAAAACATACCTGGCGAGCTGGCCTCTACGCCTCCGTGGGACCTTTATATACATCAATAACGTAATATAACCTTACCTAACCCAACCTAACATCTCGGCGGTAATATTTCATCACATTCCTGGCTTGTTGGCCTCTACGTCTCCGCGGGACCTTTAAATACATCTATAACGTAATATAACCTGACCTAACCCAACCTAACATCTCGGCGGTAATATTTGAAAACATTCCTGGCGAGTTGGCTTCTCCGTCTCCGTGGTATCCTTTTATACATCAATAACGTAATATAACGTAACCTAACCCAACCTATCATCTCGGCGGTAATGTTTGACAACATTTCTGGCGAGTTGGCCTCTACGTCTCCGAGGGACCTTCATATACATCAATACCGAAATATAACCTAACCTAACCCAACCTAACATCTCGGCGGTAATATTTGAAAACATTCCTGGCGAGTTGGCATCTCCGTCTCCGTGGGATCCTTTTATACATCAATAACGTAATATAACGTAACCTAACACAACCTAACATCTCGGCGGTAATATTTGAGAAACATTTCTGGCGAGTTGGCCTCTACGTCTCCGAGGGACCTTTATATACATCAATAACGTAATATAATCTAACCTAACCCAACCTAACATCTCGGCGGTAATATTAGACAACATTCCTGGCGAGTTGGTTTCTCCGTCTCCGTGGGACCTTTATATACATCAATAACGTAATATAACCTAACCTAACCCAACCTAACATCTCGGCGGTAATATTTGACAACATACCGGGCGAGTTAGCCTCTACGTCTCCGTGGGACCTTCATATACATCAATAACGAAATATAACCTAACCTAACCCAACCTAACATCTCGGCGGTAATATTTGAAAACATTCCTGGCGAGTTGGCTTCTCCGTCTCCGTGGGATCTTTTTATACATCAATAACGTAATATAACCTAACCTAACCCAACCCAACATCTCGGCGGTAATATTTGATCACATTCCTGGCTTGTTGGCCTCTACGTCTCCGCGGGACCTTTATATACATCTATAATGTGATATAACCTAACCTAAACCAACCTAACATCTCGGCGGTAATATTTGAAAACATTCCAGGCGAGTTGGCCTCTACGTCTCCGTGGTACATGTACATATATCAATAACGTAATATAACCTAACCTAACCCAACCCAACATCTCGGAGGTAATATTTGGTCACATTCCTGGCTTGTTGGCCTCTACGTCTCCGTGGGACCTTTATATACATCAATAACGTAATATAACCTAACCTAACCCAACCCAACATCTCGGCGGTAATATTTGAAAAACATTCCTGGCGAGTTGGCTTCTCCGTCTCCGTGGGATCCCTTTATACATCAATAACGTAATATAACGTAACCTAACCCAACCTATCATCTCGGCGGTAATATTTGACAACATTTCTGGCGAGTTGGCCTCTACGTCTCCGTGGGACCTTTATATACATCAATAACGTAATATAACCTAACCTAACCCAACCCAACATCTCGGCGGTAATATTTGATCACATTCCTGGCTTGTTGGCCTCTACGTCTCCGCGGGACCTTTATATACATCAATAATGTAATATAACCTAACCTAACCCAACCTATCATCTCGGCGGTAATATTTGACAACATTCCTAGCGAGTTGGTCTGTACGGCTCCGTGGGACCTTCATATACATCAATAACGAAATATAACCTAACCTAACCCAACCCAACCTAACATCTCGGCGGTAATATTTGAAAAACATTCCTGGCGAGTTGGTTTCTCCGTCTCCGTGGGACCTTTATATACATCAATAACGTAATATAACGTAACCTAACCCAACCTAACATCTCGGCGGTAATATTTGACAACATACCGGGCGAGTTGGCCTCTACATCTCCGTGGGACCTTCATATACATCAATAACGAAATATAACCTAACCTAACCCAACCTAACATCTCGGCGGTAATATTTGAAAACATTCCTGGCGAGTTGGCTTCTCCGTCTCCGTGGGATCTTTTTATACATCAATAACGTAATATAACCTAACCTAACCCAACCTATCATCTCGGCGATAATATTTGACAACATTCCTGGCGAGTTGGTCTCTACGTCTCCGTGGGACCTTTATATACATCAATAACGTAATATAACCTAACCTAAACCAACCTAACATTTCGGCGGTGATATTTGACATCATTCCTGGCGAGTTGTCCTCTACGTCTCCGTTTGAACTTCATAAACATCAATAACGTAATATAACGTAACCTAACCCAACCTATCATCTCGGCGGTAATATTTGACAACATTCCTGGCCAGTTGGCCTCTACGTCTCCGTGGGACCTTCATATACATCAATAACGAAATATAACCTAACCTACCCAACCTAACATCTCGGCGGTAATATTTGAAAACATTCATGGCGAGTTGGCATCTACGTCTCCGAGGGACCTTTATATACATCAATAACGTAATATAACCTAACCTAACACAACCTAACATCTCGGCGGTAATATTAGACAACATTCCTGGCGAGTTGGCTTCTCCGTCTGCGTGGGACCTTTATATACATCAATAACGTAATATAACCTAACCTAACCCAACCTAACATCTCGGCGGTAAAATTTGACAACATACCTGGCGAGTTGGCCTCTACGTCTCCGTGGGACCTTTATATACATCAATAACGTAATATAACCTAACCTAACCCAACCTAACATTTCGGCGGTAATATTGGACAACATTCCTGGCGATTTGGCTTCTCCGTCTCCGTGGGATCTTTTTATACATCAATAACGTAATATAACCTAACCTAACCCAGCCTAACATCTCGGCGGTAATATTTGTAAACATACCTGGCGAGCTGGCCTCTACGCCTCCGTGGAACCTTTATATACATCAATAACGTAATATAACCTAACCTAACCCAACCCAACATCTCGGCGGTAATATTTGATCACATTCCTGGCTTGTTGGCCTCTACGTCTCCGCGGGACCTTTATATACATCAATAACGTAATATAACCTAACGTAAACCAACCTAACATCTCGGCGGTAATATTTGAAAACATACCTGGCGAGTTGGCCTCTACGTCTGCGTGGAAACTTCATATACATCAATAACGATATATAACCTAACCTAACCCAACCTAATATTTCGGCGGTAATATTTGACATCATTCATGGCGAGTTGTCCTCTACGTCTCCGTTTGACCTTCATAAACATCAATAAGGTAATATAACGTAACCTAACCCAACCTATCATCTCGGCGGTAATATTTGACAACATTCCTGGCTTGTTGGCCTCTACGTCTCCGCGGGACCTTTATATACATCTATAATGTGATATAACCTAACCTAAACCAACCTAACATCTCGGCGGTAATATTAGACAACATTCCTGGCGAGTTGGCTTCTCCGTCTCCGTGGGACCTTTATATACATCTATAATGTGATATAACCTAACCTAAACCAACCTAATATCTCGGCGGTAATATCTGAAAACATTCCTGGCGAGTTGGCCTCTACGTCTCCGTGGGACATTCATATACATCAATAACGTATTATAACGTAACCTAAGCCAACCTATCATCTCGGCGGTAATATTTGAAAACATTCCTGGCGAGTTGGCCTCTACGTCTCCGTGGGACATTCATATACATCAATAACGTAATATAACGTAACCTAACCCAACCTATCATCTCGGCGGTAATATTTGACAACATTTCTGGCGAGTTGGTCTCTACGTCTGCGTGGGACCTTTATATACATCAATAACGTAATATAACGTAACCTAACCCAACCTATCATCTCGGCGGTAATATTTGACAACATTTCTGGCGAGTTGGTCTCTACGTCTGCGTGGGACCTTTATATACATCAATAACGTAATATAACCCAACCTAACCCAACCTAACATCTCGGCGGTAATATTAGACAACATTCCTGGCGAGTTGGCTTCTCCGTCTCCGTGGGACCTTTATATACATCAATAACGTAATATAACCTAACCTAACCCAACCTAACATCTCGGCGGTAATATTTGACAACATACCTGGCGAGTTGGTCTCTACGTCTCCGTGGGACCTTCATATACATCAATAACGTAATATAAACTAACCTAACCCAACCTATCATCTCGGCGATAATATTTGACAACATTCCTGGCGAGTTGGTCTCTACGTCTCCGTGGGACCTTTATATACATCAATAACGTAATATAACCTAACCTAACCCAACCTAACATCTCGGCAGTAATATTTGAAAACATTCCTGGCGAGTTGGCATCTCCGTCTCCGTGGGATCCTTTTATACATCAATAACGTAATATAACGTAACCTAACACAACCTATCATCTCGGCGGTAATATTTGACAACATTCCTGGCTTGTTGGCCTCTACGTCTCCGCGGGACCTTTATATACATCTATAATGTGATATAACCTAACCTAAACCAACCTAACATCTCGGCGGTAATATTAGACAACATTCCTGGCGAGTTGGCTTCTCCGTCTCCGTGGGACCTTTATATACATCTATAATGTGATATAACCTAACCTAAACCAACCTAATATCTCGGCGGTAATATCTGAAAACATTCCTGGCGAGTTGGCCTCTACGTCTCCGTGGGACATTCATATACATCAATAACGTATTATAACGTAACCTAAGCCAACCTATCATCTCGGCGGTAATATTTGAAAACATTCCTGGCGAGTTGGCCTCTACGTCTCCGTGGGACATTCATATACATCAATAACGTAATATAACGTAACCTAACCCAACCTAACATCTCGGCGGTAATATTTGACAACATTTCTGGCGAGTTGGTCTCTACGTCTGCGTGGGACCTTTATATACATCAATAACGTAATATAACCCAACCTAACCCAACCTAACATCTCGGCGGTAATATTAGACAACATTCCTGGCGAGTTGGCTTCTCCGTCTCCGTGGGACCTTTATATACATCAATAACGTAATATAACCTAACCTAACCCAACCTAACATCTCGGCGGTAATATTTGACAACATACCTGGCGAGTTGGCCTCTACGTCTCCGTGGGACCTTCATATACATCAATAACGAAATATAACCTAACCTAACCCAACCTAACATCTCGGCGGTAATATTTGAAAACATTCCTGGCGAGTTGGCTTCTCCGTCTCCGTGGGATCTTTTTATACATCAATAACGTAATATAACCTAACCTAACCCAACCCAACATCTCGGCGGTAATATTTGATCACATTCCTGGCTTGTTGGCCTCTACGTCTCCGCGGGACCTTTATATACATCTATAATGTGATATAACCTAACCTAAACCAACCTAACATCTCGGCGGTAATATTTGAAAACATTCCTGGTGAGTTGGCCTCTACGTCTCCGTGGGACATTCATATACATCAATAACGTATTATAACCTAACCTTACCCAACCTATCATCTCGGCGGTAATATTTGAAAACATTCCTGGCGAGTTGGCTTCTCCGTCTCCGTGGGATCCTTTTATACATCAATAACGTAATATAACGTAACCTAACCCAACCTATCATCTCGGCGGTAATATTTGACAACATTTCTGGCGAGTTGGCCTCTACGTTTCCGAGGGACCTTTATATACATCAATAACGTAATATAACCTTACCTAACCCAACCTAACATCTCGGCGGTAATATTTGATCACATTCCTGGCTTGTTGGCCTCTACGTTTCCGCGGGACCTTTAAATACATCCATAACGTAATATAACCTAACCTAACCCAACCTAACATCTCGGCGGTAATATTTGAAAACATTCCTGGCGAGTTGGCTTCTCCGTCTCCGTGGGATCCTTTTATACATCAATAACGTAATATAACGTAACCTAACCCAACCTATCATCTCGGCGGTAATATTTGACAACATTTCTGGCGAGTTGGCCTCTACGTCTCCGAGGGACCTTCATATACATCAATAACGAAATATAACCTAACCTAACCCAACCTAACATCTCGGCGGTAATATTTGAAAACATTCCTGGCGAGTTGGCATCTCCGTCTCCGTGGGATCCTTTTATACATCAATAACGTAATATAACGTAACCTAACACAACCTATCATCTCGGCGGTAATATTTGACAACATTTCTGGCGAGTTGGCCTCTACGTCTGCGTGGGACCTTTATATACATCAATAACGTAATATAACCCAACCTAACCCAACCTAACATCTCGGCGGTAATATTAGACAACATTCCTGGCGAGTTGGCTTCTCCGTCTCCGTGGGACCTTTATATACATCAATAACGTAATATAACCTAACCTAACCCAACCTAACATCTCGGCGGTAATATTTGACAACATACCTGGCGAGTTGGCCTCTACGTCTCCGTGGGACCTTCATATACATCAATAACGAAATATAACCTAACCTAACCCAACCTAACATCTCGGCGGTAATATTTGAAAACATTCCTGGCGAGTTGGCTTCTCCGTCTCCGTGGGATCTTTTTATACATCAATAACGTAATATAACCTAACCTAACCCAACCCAACATCTCGGCGGTAATATTTGATCACATTCCTGGCTTGTTGGCCTCTACGTCTCCGCGGGACCTTTATATACATCTATAATGTGATATAACCTAACCTAAACCAACCTAACATCTCGGCGGTAATATTTGAAAACATTCCTGGCGAGTTGGCCTCTACGTCTCCGTGGGACATTCATATACATCAATAACGTATTATAACGTAACCTAACCCAACCTATCATCTCGGCGGTAATATTTGAAAACATTCCTGGCGAGTTGGCTTCTCCGTCTCCGTGGGATCCTTTTATACATCAATAACGTAATATAACGTAACCTAACCCAACCTATCATCTCGGCGGTAATATTTGACAACATTTCTGGCGAGTTGGCCTCTACGTCTCCGAGGGACCTTTATATACATCAATAACGTAATATAACCTAACCTAACCCAACCTAACATTTCGGCGGTAATATTAGGCAACATTCCTGGCGAGTTGGCTTCTCCGTCTCCGTGGGATCTTTTTATACATCAATAACGTAATATAACCTAACCTAACCCAGCCTAACATCTCGGCGGTAATATTTGAAAACATACCTGGCGAGCTGGCCTCTACGCCTCCGTGGGACCTTTATATACATCAATAACGTAATATAACCTTACCTAACCCAACCTAACATCTCGGCGGTAATATTTCATCACATTCCTGGCTTGTTGGCCTCTACGTCTCCGCGGGACCTTTAAATACATCTATAACGTAATATAACCTGACCTAACCCAACCTAACATCTCGGCGGTAATATTTGAAAACATTCCTGGCGAGTTGGCTTCTCCGTCTCCGCGGTATCCTTTTATACATCAATAACGTAATATAACGTAACCTAACCCAACCTATCATCTCGGCGGTAATGTTTGACAACATTTCTGGCGAGTTGGCCTCTACGTCTCCGAGGGACCTTCATATACATCAATACCGAAATATAACCTAACCTAACCCAACCTAACATCTCGGCGGTAATATTTGAAAACATTCCTGGCGAGTTGGCATCTCCGTCTCCGTGGGATCCTTTTATACATCAATAACGTAATATAACGTAACCTAACACAACCTAACATCTCGGCGGTAATATTTGAGAAACATTTCTGGCGAGTTGGCCTCTACGTCTCCGAGGGACCTTTATATACATCAATAACGTAATATAATCTAACCTAACCCAACCTAACATCTCGGCGGTAATATTAGACAACATTCCTGGCGAGTTGGTTTCTCCGTCTCCGTGGGACCTTTATATACATCAATAACGTAATATAACCTAACCTAACCCAACCTAACATCTCGGCGGTAATATTTGACAACATACCTGGCGAGTTGGCCTCTACGTCTCCGTGGGACCTTCATATACATCAATAACGTAATATAAACTAACCTAACCCAACCTATCATCTCGGCGATAATATTTGACAACATTCCTGGCGAGTTGGTCTCTACGTCTCCGTGGGACCTTTATATACATCAATAACGTAATATAACCTAACCTAACCCAACCTATCATCTCGGCGGTAATATTTGACAACATTCCTGGCCAGTTGGGCTCTACGTCTCCGCGGGACCTTCATATACATCAATAACGAAGTATAACCTAACCTACCCAACCTAACATCTCGGCGGTAATATTTGAAAACATTCATGGCGAGTTGGCATCTACGTCTCCGTGGGACCTTCATATACATCAATAACGAAATATAGCCTAACCTAACCCAACCTATCACTTCGGCTGTAATATTTGACAACATTCCTGGCGTGTTGGCCTCTACGTCTCCGTGGGACCTCTATATACATCAATAACGTAATATAACTTAACCTAACCCAACCTATCATCTCGGCGGTAATATTTGACAACATTTCTGGCGAGTTGGCCTCTACGTCTCCGAGGGACCTTCATATACATCCATAACGAAATATAACCTAACCTAACCCAACCTAACATCTCGGCGGTAATATTTGAAAACATTCCTGGCGAGTTGGCATCTCCGTCTACGTGGGATCCTTTTATACATCAATAAGGTAATATAACGTAACCTAACACAACCTATCATCTCGGCGGTAATATTTGACAACATTTCTGGCGAGTTGGCCTCTACGTCTCCGTGGGACCTTCATATACATCAATAACGAAATATAACCTAACCTAACCCAACCTAACATCTCGGCGGTAATATTTGAAAACATTCCTGGCGAGTTGGCTTCTCCGTCTCCGTGGGATCTTTTTATACATCAATAACGTAATATAACCTAACCTAAACCAACCTAACATCTCGGCGGTAATATTAGACAACATTCCTGGCGAGTTGGCTTCTCCGTCTCCGTGGGACCTTTATATACATCTATAATGTGATATAACCTAACCTAAACCAACCTAATATCTCGGCGGTAATATCTGAAAACATTCCTGGCGAGTTGGCCTCTACGTCTCCGTGGGACATTCATATACATCAATAACGTATTATAACGTAACCTAAGCCAACCTATCATCTCGGCGGTAATATTTGAAAACATTCCTGGCGAGTTGGCCTCTACGTCTCCGTGGGACATTCATATACATCAATAACGTAATATAACGTAACCTAACCCAACCTATCATCTCGGCGGTAATATTTGACAACATTTCTGGCGAGTTGGTCTCTACGTCTGCGTGGGACCTTTATATACATCAATAACGTAATATAACGTAACCTAACCCAACCTATCATCTCGGCGGTAATATTTGACAACATTTCTGGCGAGTTGGTCTCTACGTCTGCGTGGGACCTTTATATACATCAATAACGTAATATAACCCAACCTAACCCAACCTAACATCTCGGCGGTAATATTAGACAACATTCCTGGCGAGTTGGCTTCTCCGTCTCCGTGGGACCTTTATATACATCAATAACGTAATATAACCTAACCTAACCCAACCTAACATCTCGGCGGTAATATTTGACAACATACCTGGCGAGTTGGTCTCTACGTCTCCGTGGGACCTTCATATACATCAGTAACGTAATATAAACTAACCTAACCCAACCTATCATCTCGGCGATAATATTTGACAACATTCCTGGCGAGTTGGTCTCTACGTCTCCGTGGGACCTTTATATACATCAATAACGTAATATAACCTAACCTAACCCAACCTAACATCTCGGCAGTAATATTTGAAAACATTCCTGGCGAGTTGGCATCTCCGTCTCCGTGGGATCCTTTTATACATCAATAACGTAATATAACGTAACCTAACACAACCTATCATCTCGGCGGTAATATTTGACAACATTCCTGGCTTGTTGGCCTCTACGTCTCCGCGGGACCTTTATATACATCTATAATGTGATATAACCTAACCTAAACCAACCTAACATCTCGGCGGTAATATTAGACAACATTCCTGGCGAGTTGGCTTCTCCGTCTCCGTGGGACCTTTATATACATCTATAATGTGATATAACCTAACCTAAACCAACCTAATATCTCGGCGGTAATATCTGAAAACATTCCTGGCGAGTTGGCCTCTACGTCTCCGTGGGACATTCATATACATCAATAACGTATTATAACGTAACCTAAGCCAACCTATCATCTCGGCGGTAATATTTGAAAACATTCCTGGCGAGTTGGCCTCTACGTCTCCGTGGGACATTCATATACATCAATAACGTAATATAACGTAACCTAACCCAACCTAACATCTCGGCGGTAATATTTGACAACATTTCTGGCGAGTTGGTCTCTACGTCTGCGTGGGACCTTTATATACATCAATAACGTAATATAACCCAACCTAACCCAACCTAACATCTCGGCGGTAATATTAGACAACATTCCTGGCGAGTTGGCTTCTCCGTCTCCGTGGGACCTTTATATACATCAATAACGTAATATAACCTAACCTAACCCAACCTAACATCTCGGCGGTAATATTTGACAACATACCTGGCGAGTTGGCCTCTACGTCTCCGTGGGACCTTCATATACATCAATAACGAAATATAACCTAACCTAACCCAACCTAACATCTCGGCGGTAATATTTGAAAACATTCCTGGCGAGTTGGCTTCTCCGTCTCCGTGGGATCTTTTTATACATCAATAACGTAATATAACCTAACCTAACCCAACCCAACATCTCGGCGGTAATATTTGATCACATTCCTGGCTTGTTGGCCTCTACGTCTCCGCGGGACCTTTATATACATCTATAATGTGATATAACCTAACCTAAACCAACCTAACATCTCGGCGGTAATATTTGAAAACATTCCTGGTGAGTTGGCCTCTACGTCTCCGTGGGACATTCATATACATCAATAACGTATTATAACCTAACCTTACCCAACCTATCATCTCGGCGGTAATATTTGAAAACATTCCTGGCGAGTTGGCTTCTCCGTCTCCGTGGGATCCTTTTATACATCAATAACGTAATATAACGTAACCTAACCCAACCTATCATCTCGGCGGTAATATTTGACAACATTTCTGGCGAGTTGGCCTCTACGTTTCCGAGGGACCCTTTATATACATCAATAACGTAATATAACCTTACCTAACCCAACCTAACATCTCGGCGGTAATATTTGATCACATTCCTGGCTTGTTGGCCTCTACGTTTCCGCGGGACCTTTAAATACATCCATAACGTAATATAACCTAACCTAACCCAACCTAACATCTCGGCGGTAATATTTGAAAACATTCCTGGCGAGTTGGCTTCTCCGTCTCCGTGGGATCCTTTTATACATCAATAACGTAATATAACGTAACCTAACCCAACCTATCATCTCGGCGGTAATATTTGACAACATTTCTGGCGAGTTGGCCTCTACGTCTCCGAGGGACCTTCTTATACATCAATAACGAAATATAACCTAACCTAACCCAACCTAACATCTCGGCGGTAATATTTGAAAACATTCCTGGCGAGTTGGCATCTCCGTCTCCGTGGGATCCTTTTATACATCAATAACGTAATATAACGTAACCTAACACAACCTATCATCTCGGCGGTAATATTTGACAACATTTCTGGCGAGTTGGCCTCTACGTCTGCGTGGGACCTTTATATACATCAATAACGTAATATAACCCAACCTAACCCAACCTAACATCTCGGCGGTAATATTAGACAACATTCCTGGCGAGTTGGCTTCTCCGTCTCCGTGGGACCTTTATATACATCAATAACGTAATATAACCTAACCTAACCCAACACTCTGAGATAGGCGCGATATTTGACAACATACCTGGCGAGTTGGCCTCTACGTCTCCGTGGGACCTTCATATACATCAATAACGAAATATAACCTAACCTAACCCAACCTAACATCTCGGCGGTAATATTTGAAAACATTCCTGGCGAGTTGGCTTCTCCGTCTCCGTGGGATCTTTTTATACATCAATAACGTAATATAACCTAACCTAACCCAACCCAACATCTCGGCGGTAATATTTGATCACATTCCTGGCTTGTTGGCCTCTACGTCTCCGCGGGACCTTTATATACATCTATAATGTGATATAACCTAACCTAAACCAACCTAACATCTCGGCGGTAATATTTGAAAACATTCCTGGCGAGTTGGCCTCTACGTCTCCGTGGGACATTCATATACATCAATAACGTATTATAACGTAACCTAACCCAACCTATCATCTCGGCGGTAATATTTGAAAACATTCCTGGCGAGTTGGCTTCTCCGTCTCCGTGGGATCCTTTTATACATCAATAACGTAATATAACGTAACCTAACCCAACCTATCATCTCGGCGGTAATATTTGACAACATTTCTGGCGAGTTGGCCTCTACGTCTCCGAGGGACCTTTATATACATCAATAACGTAATATAACCTAACCTAACCCAACCTAACATTTCGGCGGTAATATTAGGCAACATTCCTGGCGAGTTGGCTTCTCCGTCTCCGTGGGATCTTTTTATACATCAATAACGTAATATAACCTAACCTAACCCAGCCTAACATCTCGGCGGTAATATTTGAAAACATACCTGGCGAGCTGGCCTCTACGCCTCCGTGGGACCTTTATATACATCAATAACGTAATATAACCTTACCTAACCCAACCTAACATCTCGGCGGTAATATTTCATCACATTCCTGGCTTGTTGGCCTCTACGTCTCCGCGGGACCTTTAAATACATCTATAACGTAATATAACCTGACCTAACCCAACCTAACATCTCGGCGGTAATATTTGAAAACATTCCTGGCGAGTTGGCTTCTCCGTCTCCGCGGTATCCTTTTATACATCAATAACGTAATATAACGTAACCTAACCCAACCTATCATCTCGGCGGTAATGTTTGACAACATTTCTGGCGAGTTGGCCTCTACGTCTCCGAGGGACCTTCATATACATCAATACCGAAATATAACCTAACCTAACCCAACCTAACATCTCGGCGGTAATATTTGAAAACATTCCTGGCGAGTTGGCATCTCCGTCTCCGTGGGATCCTTTTATACATCAATAACGTAATATAACGTAACCTAACACAACCTAACATCTCGGCGGTAATATTTGAGAAACATTTCTGGCGAGTTGGCCTCTACGTCTCCGAGGGACCTTTATATACATCAATAACGTAATATAATCTAACCTAACCCAACCTAACATCTCGGCGGTAATATTAGACAACATTCCTGGCGAGTTGGTTTCTCCGTCTCCGTGGGACCTTTATATACATCAATAACGTAATATAACCTAACCTAACCCAACCTAACATCTCGGCGGTAATATTTGACAACATACCTGGCGAGTTGGCCTCTACGTCTCCGTGGGACCTTCATATACATCAATAACGTAATATAAACTAACCTAACCCAACCTATCATCTCGGCGATAATATTTGACAACATTCCTGGCGAGTTGGTCTCTACGTCTCCGTGGGACCTTTATATACATCAATAACGTAATATAACCTAACCTAACCCAACCTATCATCTCGGCGGTAATATTTGACAACATTCCTGGCCAGTTGGGCTCTACGTCTCCGCGGGACCTTCATATACATCAATAACGAAGTATAACCTAACCTACCCAACCTAACATCTCGGCGGTAATATTTGAAAACATTCATGGCGAGTTGGCATCTACGTCTCCGTGGGACCTTCATATACATCAATAACGAAATATAGCCTAACCTAACCCAACCTATCACTTCGGCTGTAATATTTGACAACATTCCTGGCGTGTTGGCCTCTACGTCTCCGTGGGACCTCTATATACATCAATAACGTAATATAACTTAACCTAACCCAACCTATCATCTCGGCGGTAATATTTGACAACATTTCTGGCGAGTTGGCCTCTACGTCTCCGAGGGACCTTCATATACATCCATAACGAAATATAACCTAACCTAACCCAACCTAACATCTCGGCGGTAATATTTGAAAACATTCCTGGCGAGTTGGCATCTCCGTCTACGTGGGATCCTTTTATACATCAATAAGGTAATATAACGTAACCTAACACAACCTATCATCTCGGCGGTAATATTTGACAACATTTCTGGCGAGTTGGCCTCTACGTCTCCGTGGGACCTTCATATACATCAATAACGAAATATAACCTAACCTAACCCAACCTAACATCTCGGCGGTAATATTTGAAAACATTCCTGGCGAGTTGGCTTCTCCGTCTCCGTGGGATCTTTTTATACATCAATAACGTAATATAACCTAACCTAACCCAACCCAACATCTCGGCGGTAATATTTGATCACATTCCTGGCTTGTTGGCCTCTACGTCTCCGCGGGACCTTTATATACATCTATAATGTGATATAACCTAACCTAAACCAACCTAACATCTCGGCGGTAATATTTGAAAACATTCCTGGCGAGTTGGCCTCTACGTCTCCGTGGTACATGTATATACATCAATAACGTAATATAACCTAACCTAACCCAACCCAACATCTCGGAGGTAATATTTGGTCACATTCCTGGCTTGTTGGCCTCTACGTCTCCGTGGGACCTTTATATACATCAATAACGTAATATAACCTAACCTAACCCAACCCAACATCTCGGCGGTAATATTTGAAAAACATTCCTGGCGAGTTGGCTTCTCCGTCTCCGTGGGATCCTTTTATACATCAATAACGTAATATAACGTAACCTAACCCAACCTATCATCTCGGCGGTAATATTTGACAACATTTCTGGCGAGTTGGCCTCTACGTCTCCGTGGGACCTTTATATACATCAATAACGTAATATAACCTAACCTAACCCAACCCAACATCTCGGCGGTAATATTTGATCACATTCCTGGCTTGTTGGCCTCTACGTCTCCGCGGGACCTTTATATACATCAATAACGTAATATAACCTAACCTAACCCAACCTATCATCTCGGCGGTAATATTTGACAACATTCCTAGCGAGTTGGTCTCTACGGCTCCGTGGGACCTTCATATACATCAATAACGAAATATAACCTAACCTAACCCAACCCAACCTAACATCTCGGCGGTAATATTTGAAAAACATTCCTGGCGAGTTGGTTTCTCCGTCTCCGTGGGACCTTTATATACATCAATAACGTAATATAACGTAACCTAACCCAACCTAACATCTCGGCGGTAATATTTGACAACATACCGGGCGAGTTAGCCTCTACGTCTCCGTGGGACCTTCATATACATCAATAACGAAATATAACCTAACCTAACCCAACCTAACATCTCGGCGGTAATATTTGAAAACATTCCTGGCGAGTTGGCTTCTCCGTCTCCGTGGGATCTTTTTATACATCAATAACGTAATATAACCTAACCTAACCCAACCCAACATCTCGGCGGTAATATTTGATCACATTCCTGGCTTGTTGGCCTCTACGTCTCCGCGGGACCTTTATATACATCTATAATGTGATATAACCTAACCTAAACCAACCTAACATCTCGGCGGTAATATTTGAAAACATTCCTGGCGAGTTGGCCTCTACGTCTCCGTGGTACATGTATATACATCAATAACGTAATATAACCTAACCTAACCCAACCCAACATCTCGGAGGTAATATTTGGTCACATTCCTGGCTTGTTGGCCTCTACGTCTCCGTGGGACCTTTATATACATCAATAACGTAATATAACCTAACCTAACCCAACCCAACATCTCGGCGGTAATATTTGAAAAACATTTCTGGCGAGTTGGCCTCTACGTCTCCGTGGGACCTTTATATACATCAATAACGTAATATAACCTAACCTAACCCAGCCTAACATCTCGGCGGTAATATTTGTAAACATACCTGGCGAGCTGGCCTCTACGCCTCCGTGGAACCTTTATATACATCAATAACGTAATATAACCTAACCTAACCCAACCCAACATCTCGGCGGTAATATTTGATCACATTCCTGGCTTGTTGGCCTCTACGTCTCCGCGGGACCTTTATATACATCAATAACGTAATATAACCTAACGTAAACCAACCTAACATCTCGGCGGTAATATTTGAAAACATACCTGGCGAGTTGGCCTCTACGTCTGCGTGGAAACTTCATATACATCAATAACGATATATAACCTAACCTAACCCAACCTAATATTTCGGCGGTAATATTTGACATCATTCCTGGCGAGTTGTCCTCTACGTCTCCGTTTGACCTTCATAAACATCAATAAGGTAATATAACGTAACCTAACCCAACTTATCATCTCGGCGGTAATATTTGACAACATTCCTGGCGAGTTGGCCTCTACGTCTCCGTGGGACCTTCATATACATCAATAACGAAATATAACCTAACTTAACCCAATCTAACATCTTGGCGGTAATATTTGACAACATTCCTGGCGAGTTGGCCTCTACGTCCCCGTGGGGCCTTTATATACATCAATAACGTAATATAACCTGACCTAACCCAACCTAACATCTCGGCAGTAATATTTGACAACATACCTGGCGAGTTGGCCTCTACGTCTGCGTGGAAACTTCATATACATCAATAACGATATATAACCTAACCTAACCCAACCTATCATCTCGGCGGTAATATTTGACAACATTCCTGGCAAGTTGGCCTCTACGTCACGGTGGGACCTTTATATACATCAATAACGTAATATATCCTAACCTAACCCAACCTATCATCTCGGCGGAAATATTTGAAAACATACCTGGCGAGTTGGCCTCAACGCCTCCGTGGGACATTTATATACATCAATAACGTAATATAACCTAACCTAACCCAACCTAACATCTCAGCGGTAATATTTGATCACATTCCTGGCTCGTTGGCCTCTACGTCTCCGCGGGACCTTTATATACATCTATAACGTGATATAACCTAACCTAACCCAACCTAACATCTCGGCGGTAATATTTGAAAACATTCCTGGCGAGTTGGCCTCTACGTCACCGTGGGACCTTTATAGACATCCATAACGTAATATAACCTAACCTACCCAACCTAACATCTCGGCGGTAATATTTGAAAACATTCATGGCGAGTTGGCATCTACGTCTCCGTGGGACCTTCATATACATCAATAACGAAATATAGCCTAACCTAACCCAACCTATCATCTCGGCGGTAATATTTGACAACATTCCTGGCGTGTTGGCCTCTACGTCTCCGTGGGACCTCTATATACATCAATAACGTAATATAACCTAACCTAACCCAACCTATCATCTCGGCGGTAATATTTGACAACATTCCTGGCGAGTTTGTCTCTACGTCTCCGTGGGACCTTCATATACATCAATAACGAAATATAGCCTAACCTAACCCAACCTATCATCTCGGCGCTAATATTTGACAACATTCCTGGCGAGTTGGCCTCTACGTCTCCGTGGGACCTTTATATACATCAATAACGTAATATAACCTAACTTAACCCAACCTAACATCTCGGCGGTAATATTTGATCACATTCCTGGCTTGTTGGCCTCTACGTCTCCGCGGGACCTTTAAATACATCTATAACGTAATATAACCTAACCTAACCCAACCTAACATCTCGGCGGTAATATTTGAAAACATTCCTGGCGAGTTGGCTTCTCCGTCTCCGTGGGATCCTTTTATACATCAATAACGTAGTATAACGTAACCTAACCCAACCTATCATCTCGGCGGTAATATTTGACAACATTTCTGGCGAGTTGGCCTCTACGTCTCCGAGGAACCTTTATATACATCAATAACGTAATATAACCTAACCTAACCCAACCTAACATCTCGGCGGTAATATTTGACAACATACCTGGCGAGTTGGCCTCTACGTCTCCGTGGGACCTTCATATACATCAATAACGAAATATAACCTAACCTAACCCAACCTAACATTTCGGCGGTAATATTTGACAACATTCCTGGCGAGTTGGCTTCTCCGTCTCCGTGGGATCTTTTTATACATCTATAACGTAATATAACCTAACCTAACCCAACCTAACATCTCGGCGGTAATATTTGAAAACATTCCTGGCGAGTTGGCTTCTCCGTCTCCGTGGTATCCTTTTATACATCAATAACGTAATATAACGTAACCTAACCCAACCTATCATCTCGGCGGTAATGTTTGACAACATTTCTGGCGAGTTGGCCTCTACGTCTCCGAGGGACCTTCATATACATCAATACCGAAATATAACCTAACCTAACCCAACCTAACATCTCGGCGGTAATATTTGAAAACATTCCTGGCGAGTTGGCATCTCCGTCTCCGTGGGATCCTTTTATACATCAATAACGTAATATAACGTAACCTAACACAACCTATCATCTCGGCGGTAATATTTGACAATATTTCTGGCGAGTTGGCCTCTACGTCTCCGTGGGACCTTTATATACATCAATAACGTAATATAACCTAACCTAACCCAACCTAACATCTCGACGGTAATATTAGACAACATTCCTGGCGAGTTGGCTTCTCCGCCTCCGTGGGACCTTTATATACATCAATAACGTAATATAACCTAACCTAACCCAACCCAACATCTCGGCGGTAATATTTGATCACATTCCTGGCTTGTTGGCCTCTACGTATCCGCGGGACCTTTATATACATCTATAATGTGATATAACCTAACCTAAACCAACCTAACATCTCGGCGGTAATATTTGAAAACATTCCTGGCGAGTTGGCCTCTACGTCTCCGTGGTACATGTATATACATCAATAACGTAATATAACCTAACCTAACCCAACCCAACATCTCGGATGTAATATTTGGTCACATTCCTGGCTTGTTGGCCTCTACGTCTCCGTGGGACCTTTATATACATCAATAACGTAATATAACCTAACCTAACCCAACCCAACATCTCGGCGGTAATATTTGAAAAACATTCCTGGCGAGTTAGCTTCTCCGTCTCCGTGGGATCCTTTTATACATCAATAACGTAATATAACGTAACCTAACCCAACCTATCATCTCGGCGGTAATATTTGACAACATTTCTGGCGAGTTGGCCTCTACGTCTCCGTGGGACCTTTATATACATCAATAACGTAATATAACCTAACCTAACCCAACCCAACATCTCGGCGGTAATATTTGATCACATTCCTGGCTTGTTGGCCTCTACGTCTCCGCGGGACCTTTATATACATCAATAACGTAATATAACCTAACCTAACCCAACCTATCATCTCGGCGGTAATATTTGACAACATTCCTAGCGAGTTGGTCTCTACGTCTCCGTGGGACCTTCATATACATCAATAACGAAATATAACCTAACCTAACCCAACCCAACCTAACATCTCGGCGGTAATATTTGAAAAACATTCCTGGCGAGTTGGCTTCTCCGTCTCCGTGGGATCCTTTTATACATCAATAACGTAATATAACGTAACCTAACCCAACCTAACATCTCGGCGGTAATATTTGACAACATACCGGGCGAGTTGGCCTCTACATCTCCGTGGGACCTTCATATACATCAATAACGAAATATAACCTAACCTAACCCAACCTAACATCTCGGCGGTAATATTTGAAAACATTCCTGGCGAGTTGGCTTCTCCGTCTCCGTGGGATCTTTTTATACATCAATAACGTAATATAACCTAACCTAACCCAACCTATCATCTCGGCGATAATATTTGACAACATTCCTGGCGAGTTGGTCTCTACGTCTCCGTGGGACCTTTATATACATCAATAACGTAATATAACCTAACCTAAACCAACCTAACATTTCGGCGGTGATATTTGACATCATTCCTGGCGAGTTGTCCTCTACGTCTCCGCGGGACCTTTATATACATCAATAACGTAATATAACCTAACTTAACCCAATCTAACATCTTGGCGGTAATATTTGAAAACATACCTGGCGAGTTGGCCTCTACGTCTGCGTGGAAACTTCATATACATCAATAACGATATATAACCTGACCTAACCCAACCTAACATCTCGGCGGTAATATTTGACAACATACCTGGCGAGTTGGCCTCTACGTCTGCGTGGAAACTTCATATACATCAATAACGATATATAACCTAACCTAACCCAACCTATCATCTCGGCGGTAATATTTGACAACATTCCTGGCAAGTTGGCCTCTACGTCACGGTGGGACCTTTATATACATCAATAACGTAATATATCCTAACCTAACCCAACCTATCATCTCGGCGGAAATATTTGAAAACATACCTGGCGAGTTGGCCTCAACGCCTCCGTGGGACATTTATATACATCAATAACGTAATATAACCTAACCTAACCCAACCTAACATCTCAGCGGTAATATTTGATCACATTCCTGGCTTGTTGGCCTCTACGTCTCCGCGGGACCTTTATATACATCTATAACGTGATATAACCTAACCTAACCCAACCTAACATCTCGGCGGTAATATTTGAAAACATTCCTGGCGAGTTGGCCTCTACGTCTCCGCGGGACCTTTATATACATCAATAACGTAATATAACCTAACCTAAACCAACCTAACATCTCGGCGGTAATATTTGAAAACATACCTGGCGAGTTGGCCTCTACGTCTGCGTGGAAACTTCATATACATCAATAACGATATATAGCCTAACCTAACCCAACCTAATATTTCGGCGGTAATATTTGACATCATTCCTGGCGAGTTGTCCTCTACGTCTCCGTTTGACCTTCATAAACATCAATAACGTAATATAACCTAACCTAACCCAACCTAACATCTCAGCGGTAATATTTGATCACATTCCTGGCTTGTTGGCCTCTACGTCTCCGCGGGACCTTTATATACATCTATAATGTGATATAACCTAACCTAAACCAACCTAACATCTCGGCGGTAATATTTGAAAACATACCTGGCAAGTTGGCCTCTACGTCTCCGTTGGACATTTATATACATCAATAACGTAATATAACCTAACCTAACCCAACCTAACATCTCGGCGGTAATATTTGAAAACATACCTGGCGAGTTGGCCTCTACGCCTCCGTGGGACCTTCATATACATCAATAACGTAATATAACCTTACCTAACCCAACCTAACATCTCGGCGGTAATATTTGATCACATTCCTGGCGAGTTGGCATCTCCGTCTCCGTGGGATCCTTTTATACATCAATAACGTAATATAACGTAACCTAACACAACCTATCATCTCGGCGGTAATATTTGACAACATTTCTGGCGAGTCGGTCTCTACGTCTCCGTGGGACCTTCATATACATCAATAACGAAATATAACCTAACCTAACCCAACCTAACATCTCGGCGGTAATATTTGAAAACATTCCTGGCGAGTTGGCCTCTACGTCTGCGTGGAAACTTCATATACATCAATAACGATATATAACCTGACCTAACCCAACCTAACATCTCGGCGGTAATATTTGACAACATACCTGGCGAGTTGGCCTCTACTTCTCCGTGGGACCTTCATATACATCAATAACGTAATATAAACTAACCTAACCCAACCTATCATCTCGGCGATAATATTTGACAACATTCCTGGCGAGTTGGTCTCTACGTCTCCGTGGGACCTTTATATACATCAATAACGTAATATAACCTAACCTAACCCAACCTAACATCTCGGCAGTAATATTTGAAAACATTCCTGGCGAGTTGGCATCTCCGTCTCCGTGGGATCCTTTTATACATCAATAACGTAATATAACGTAACCTAACACAACCTATCATCTCGGCGGTAATATTTGACAACATTCCTGGCTTGTTGGCCTCTACGTCTCCGCGGGACCTTTATATACATCTATAATGTGATATAACCTAACCTAAACCAACCTAACATCTCGGCGGTAATATTAGACAACATTCCTGGCGAGTTGGCTTCTCCGTCTCCGTGGGACCTTTATATACATCTATAATGTGATATAACCTAACCTAAACCAACCTAATATCTCGGCGGTAATATCTGAAAACATTCCTGGCGAGTTGGCCTCTACGTCTCCGCGGGACCTTTATATACATCTATAATGTGATATAACCTAACCTAAACCAACCTAACATCTCGGCGGTAATATTTGAAAACATACCTGGCAAGTTGGCCTCTACGTCTCCGTGGGACATTTATATACATCAATAACGTAATATAACCTAACCTAACCCAACCTATCATCTCGGCGGTAATGTTTGACAACATTTCTGGCGAGTTGGCCTCTACGTCTCCGAGGGACCTTCATATACATCAATACCGAAATATAACCTAACCTAACCCAACCTAACATCTCGGCGGTAATATTTGAAAACATTCCTGGCGAGTTGGCATCTCCGTCTCCGTGGGATCCTTTTATACATCAATAACGTAATATAACGTAACCTAACCCAACCTATCATCTCGGCGGTAATATTTGACAATATTTCTGGCGAGTTGGCCTCTACGTCTCCGTGGGACCTTTATATACATCAATAACGTAATATAACCTAACCTAACCCAACCTAACATCTCGACGGTAATATTAGACAACATTCCTGGCGAGTTGGCTTCTCCGCCTCCGTGGGACCTTTATATACATCAATAACGTAATATAACCTAACCTAACCCAACCTAACATCTCGGCGGTAATATTTGACAACATACCGGGCGAGTTAGCCTCTACGTCTCCGTGGGACCTTCATATACATCAATAACGAAATATAACCTAACCTAACCCAACCTAACGTCTCGGCGGTAATATTTGAAAACATTCCTGGCGAGTTGGCTTCTCCGTCTCCGTGGGATCTTTTTATACATCAATAACGTAATATAACCTAACCTAACCCAACCCAACATCTCGGCGGTAATATTTGATCACATTCCTGGCTTGTTGGCCTCTACGTATCCGCGGGACCTTTATATACATCTATAATGTGATATAACCTAACCTAAACCAACCTAACATCTCGGCGGTAATATTTGAAAACATTCCTGGCGAGTTGGCCTCTACGTCTCCGTGGTACATGTATATACATCAATAACGTAATATAACCTAACCTAACCCAACCCAACATCTCGGATGTAATATTTGGTCACATTCCTGGCTTGTTGGCCTCTACGTCTCCGTGGGACCTTTATATACATCAATAACGTAATATAACCTAACCTAACCCAACCCAACATCTCGGCGGTAATATTTGAAAAACATTCCTGGCGAGTTAGCTTCTCCGTCTCCGTGGGATCCTTTTATACATCAATAACGTAATATAACGTAACCTAACCCAACCTATCATCTCGGCGGTAATATTTGACAACATTTCTGGCGAGTTGGCCTCTACGTCTCCGTGGGACCTTTATATACATCAATAACGTAATATAACCTAACCTAACCCAACCCAACATCTCGGCGGTAATATTTGATCACATTCCTGGCTTGTTGGCCTCTACGTCTCCGCGGGACCTTTATATACATCAATAACGTAATATAACCTAACCTAACCCAACCTATCATCTCGGCGGTAATATTTGACAACATTCCTAGCGAGTTGGTCTCTACGTCTCCGTGGGACCTTCATATACATCAATAACGAAATATAACCTAACCTAACCCAACCCAACCTAACATCTCGGCGGTAATATTTGAAAAACATTCCTGGCGAGTTGGCTTCTCCGTCTCCGTGGGATCCTTTTATACATCAATAACGTAATATAACGTAACCTAACCCAACCTAACATCTCGGCGGTAATATTTGACAACATACCGGGCGAGTTGGCCTCTACATCTCCGTGGGACCTTCATATACATCAATAACGAAATATAACCTAACCTAACCCAACCTAACATCTCGGCGGTAATATTTGAAAACATTCCTGGCGAGTTGGCTTCTCCGTCTCCGTGGGATCTTTTTATACATCAATAACGTAATATAACCTAACCTAACCCAACCTATCATCTCGGCGATAATATTTGACAACATTCCTGGCGAGTTGGTCTCTACGTCTCCGTGGGACCTTTATATACATCAATAACGTAATATAACCTAACCTAAACCAACCTAACATTTCGGCGGTGATATTTGACATCATTCCTGGCGAGTTGTCCTCTACGTCTCCGCGGGACCTTTATATACATCAATAACGTAATATAACCTAACCTAAACCAACCTAACATCTCGGCGGTAATATTTGAAAACATACCTGGCGAGTTGGCCTCTACGTCTGCGTGGAAACTTCATATACATCAATAACGATATATAACCTAACCTAACCCAACCTAATATTTCGGCGGTAATATTTGACATCATTCCTGGCGAGTTGTCCTCTACGTCTCCGTTTGACCTTCATAAACATCAATAACGTAATATAATGTAACCTAACCCAACCTATCATCTCGGCGGTAATATTTGACAACATTCCTGGCGAGTTGGCCTCTACGTCTCCGTGGGACCTTCATATACATCAATAACGAAATATAACCTAACTTAACCCAATCTAACATCTTGGCGGTAATATTTGAAAACATACCTGGCGAGTTGGCCTCTACGTCTGCGTGGAAACTTCATATACATCAATAACGATATATAACCTGACCTAACCCAACCTAACATCTCGGCGGTAATATTTGACAACATACCTGGCGAGTTGGCCTCTACGTCTGCGTGGAAACTTCATATACATCAATAACGATATATAACCTAACCTAACCCAACCTATCATCTCGGCGGTAATATTTGACAACATTCCTGGCAAGTTGGCCTCTACGTCACGGTGGGACCTTTATATACATCAATAACGTAATATATCCTAACCTAACCCAACCTATCATCTCGGCGGAAATATTTGAAAACATACCTGGCGAGTTGGCCTCAACGCCTCCGTGGGACATTTATATACATCAATAACGTAATATAACCTAACCTAACCCAACCTAACATCTCAGCGGTAATATTTGATCACATTCCTGGCTTGTTGGCCTCTACGTCTCCGCGGGACCTTTATATACATCTATAACGTGATATAACCTAACCTAACCCAACCTAACATCTCGGCGGTAATATTTGAAAACATTCCTGGCGAGTTGGCCTCTACGTCACCGTGGGACCTTTATAGACATCCATAACGTAATATAACCTAACCTACCCAACCTAACATCTCGGCGGTAATATTTGAAAACATTCATGGCGAGTTGGCATCCACGTCTCCGTGGGACCTTCATATACATCAATAACGAAATATAGCCTAACCTAACCCAACCTATCATCCCGGCGGTAATATTTGACAACATTCCTGGCGTGTTGGCCTCTACGTCTCCGTGGGACCTCTATATACATCAATAACGTAATATAACCTAACCTAACCCAACCTATCATCTCTGCGGTAATATTTGACAACATTCCTGGCGAGTTTGTCTCTACGTCTCCGTGGGACCTTCATATACATCAATAACGAAATATAGCCTAACCTAACCCAACCTATCATCTCGGCGCTAATATTTGACAACATTTCTGGCGAGTTGGCCTCTACGTCTCCGTGGGACCTTTATATACATCAATAACGTAATATAACCTAACCTAACCCAACCCAACATCTCGGCGGTAATATTTGATCACATTCCTGGCTTGTTGGCCTCTACGTCTCCGCGGGACCTTTATATACATCAATAACGTAATATAACCTAACCTAACCCAACCTATCATCTCGGCGGTAATATTTGACAACATTCCTAGCGAGTTGGTCTCTACGTCTCCGTGGGACCTTCATATACATCAATAACGAAATATAACCTAACCTAACCCAACCCAACCTAACATCTCGGCGGTAATATTTGAAAAACATTCCTGGCGAGTTGGCTTCTCCGTCTCCGTGGGATCCTTTTATACATCAATAACGTAATATAACGTAACCTAACCCAACCTAACATCTCGGCGGTAATATTTGACAACATACCGGGCGAGTTGGCCTCTACATCTCCGTGGGACCTTCATATACATCAATAACGAAATATAACCTAACCTAACCCAACCTAACATCTCGGCGGTAATATTTGAAAACATTCCTGGCGAGTTGGCTTCTCCGTCTCCGTGGGATCTTTTTATACATCAATAACGTAATATAACCTAACCTAACCCAACCTATCATCTCGGCGATAATATTTGACAACATTCCTGGCGAGTTGGTCTCTACGTCTCCGTGGGACCTTTATATACATCAATAACGTAATATAACCTAACCTAAACCAACCTAACATTTCGGCGGTGATATTTGACATCATTCCTGGCGAGTTGTCCTCTACGTCTCCGCGGGACCTTTATATACATCAATAACGTAATATAACCTAACCTAAACCAACCTAACATCTCGGCGGTAATATTTGAAAACATACCTGGCGAGTTGGCCTCTACGTCTGCGTGGAAACTTCATATACATCAATAACGATATATAACCTAACCTAACCCAACCTAATATTTCGGCGGTAATATTTGACATCATTCCTGGCGAGTTGTCCTCTACGTCTCCGTTTGACCTTCATAAACATCAATAACGTAATATAATGTAACCTAACCCAACCTATCATCTCGGCGGTAATATTTGACAACATTCCTGGCGAGTTGGCCTCTACGTCTCCGTGGGACCTTCATATACATCAATAACGAAATATAACCTAACTTAACCCAATCTAACATCTTGGCGGTAATATTTGAAAACATACCTGGCGAGTTGGCCTCTACGTCTGCGTGGAAACTTCATATACATCAATAACGATATATAACCTGACCTAACCCAACCTAACATCTCGGCGGTAATATTTGACAACATACCTGGCGAGTTGGCCTCTACGTCTGCGTGGAAACTTCATATACATCAATAACGATATATAACCTAACCTAACCCAACCTATCATCTCGGCGGTAATATTTGACAACATTCCTGGCAAGTTGGCCTCTACGTCACGGTGGGACCTTTATATACATCAATAACGTAATATATCCTAACCTAACCCAACCTATCATCTCGGCGGAAATATTTGAAAACATACCTGGCGAGTTGGCCTCAACGCCTCCGTGGGACATTTATATACATCAATAACGTAATATAACCTAACCTAACCCAACCTAACATCTCAGCGGTAATATTTGATCACATTCCTGGCTTGTTGGCCTCTACGTCTCCGCGGGACCTTTATATACATCTATAACGTGATATAACCTAACCTAACCCAACCTAACATCTCGGCGGTAATATTTGAAAACATTCCTGGCGAGTTGGCCTCTACGTCACCGTGGGACCTTTATAGACATCCATAACGTAATATAACCTAACCTACCCAACCTAACATCTCGGCGGTAATATTTGAAAACATTCATGGCGAGTTGGCATCCACGTCTCCGTGGGACCTTCATATACATCAATAACGAAATATAGCCTAACCTAACCCAACCTATCATCCCGGCGGTAATATTTGACAACATTCCTGGCGTGTTGGCCTCTACGTCTCCGTGGGACCTCTATATACATCAATAACGTAATATAACCTAACCTAACCCAACCTATCATCTCTGCGGTAATATTTGACAACATTCCTGGCGAGTTTGTCTCTACGTCTCCGTGGGACCTTCATATACATCAATAACGAAATATAGCCTAACCTAACCCAACCTATCATCTCGGCGCTAATATTTGACAACATTCCTGGCGAGTTGGCCTCTACGTCTCCGTGGGACCTTTATATACATCAATAACGTAATATAACCTAACTTAACCCAACCTAACATCTCGGCGGTAATATTTGATCACATTCCTGGCTTGTTGGCCTCTACGTCTCCGCGGGACCTTTATATACATCAATAACGTAATATAACCTAACCTAAACCAACCTAACATCTCGGCGGTAATATTTGAAAACATACCTGGCGAGTTGGCCTCTACGTCTGCGTGGAAACTTCATATACATCAATAACGATATATAGCCTAACCTAACCCAACCTAATATTTCGGCGGTAATATTTGACATCATTCCTGGCGAGTTGTCCTCTACGTCTCCGTTTGACCTTCATAAACATCAATAACGTAATATAACCTAACCTAACCCAACCTAACATCTCAGCGGTAATATTTGATCACATTCCTGGCTTGTTGGCCTCTACGTCTCCGCGGGACCTTTATATACATCTATAATGTGATATAACCTAACCTAAACCAACCTAACATCTCGGCGGTAATATTTGAAAACATACCTGGCAAGTTGGCCTCTACGTCTCCGTGGGACATTTATATACATCAATAACGTAATATAACCTAACCTAACCCAACCTAACATCTCGGCGGTAATATTTGAAAACATACCTGGCGAGTTGGCCTCTACGCCTCCGTGGGACCTTCATATACATCAATAACGTAATATAACCTTACCTAACCCAACCTAACATCTCGGCGGTAATATTTGATCACATTCCTGGCGAGTTGGCATCTCCGTCTCCGTGGGATCCTTTTATACATCAATAACGTAATATAACGTAACCTAACACAACCTATCATCTCGGCGGTAATATTTGACAACATTTCTGGCGAGTCGGTCTCTACGTCTCCGTGGGACCTTCATATACATCAATAACGAAATATAACCTAACCTAACCCAACCTAACATCTCGGCGGTAATATTTGAAAACATTCCTGGCGAGTTGGCCTCTACGTCTCCGAGGGACCTTCATATACATCAATAACGTAATATAGCCTAACCTAACCCAACCTAACATCTCGGCGGTAATATTTGACAACATACCTGGCGAGTTGGCCTCTACTTCTCCGTGGGACCTTCATATACATCAATAACGTAATATAAACTAACCTAACCCAACCTATCATCTCGGCGATAATATTTGACAACATTCCTGGCGAGTTGGTCTCTACGTCTCCGTGGGACCTTTATATACATCAATAACGTAATATAACCTAACCTAACCCAACCTAACATCTCGGCAGTAATATTTGAAAACATTCCTGGCGAGTTGGCATCTCCGTCTCCGTGGGATCCTTTTATACATCAATAACGTAATATAACGTAACCTAACACAACCTATCATCTCGGCGGTAATATTTGACAACATTCCTGGCTTGTTGGCCTCTACGTCTCCGCGGGACCTTTATATACATCTATAATGTGATATAACCTAACCTAAACCAACCTAACATCTCGGCGGTAATATTAGACAACATTCCTGGCGAGTTGGCTTCTCCGTCTCCGTGGGACCTTTATATACATCTATAATGTGATATAACCTAACCTAAACCAACCTAATATCTCGGCGGTAATATCTGAAAACATTCCTGGCGAGTTGGCCTCTACGTCTCCGCGGGACCTTTATATACATCTATAATGTGATATAACCTAACCTAAACCAACCTAACATCTCGGCGGTAATATTTGAAAACATACCTGGCAAGTTGGCCTCTACGTCTCCGTGGGACATTTATATACATCAATAACGTAATATAACCTAACCTAACCCAACCTAACATCTCGGCGGTAATATTTGAAAACATACCTGGCGAGTTGGCCTCTACGCCTCCGTGGGACCTTCATATACATCAATAACGTAATATAACCTTACCTAACCCAACCTAACATCTCGGCGGTAATATTTGATCACATTCCTGGCGAGTTGGCATCTCCGTCTCCGTGGGATCCTTTTATACATCAATAACGTAATATAACGTAACCTAACACAACCTATCATCTCGGCGGTAATATTTGACAACATTTCTGGCGAGTCGGTCTCTACGTCTCCGTGGGACCTTCATATACATCAATAACGAAATATAACCTAACCTAACCCAACCTAACATCTCGGCGATAATATTTGACAACATTCCTGGCGAGTTGGTCTCTACGTCTCCGTGGGACCTTTATATACATCAATAACGTAATATAACCTAACCTAACCCAACCTAACATCTCGGCAGTAATATTTGAAAACATTCCTGGCGAGTTGGCATCTCCGTCTCCGTGGGATCCTTTTATACATCAATAACGTAATATAACGTAACCTAACACAACCTATCATCTCGGCGGTAATATTTGACAACATTCCTGGCTTGTTGGCCTCTACGTCTCCGCGGGACCTTTATATACATCTATAATGTGATATAACCTAACCTAAACCAACCTAACATCTCGGCGGTAATATTAGACAACATTCCTGGCGAGTTGGCTTCTCCGTCTCCGTGGGACCTTTATATACATCTATAATGTGATATAACCTAACCTAAACCAACCTAATATCTCGGCGGTAATATCTGAAAACATTCCTGGCGAGTTGGCCTCTACGTCTCCGCGGGACCTTTATATACATCTATAATGTGATATAACCTAACCTAAACCAACCTAACATCTCGGCGGTAATATTTGAAAACATACCTGGCAAGTTGGCCTCTACGTCTCCGTGGGACATTTATATACATCAATAACGTAATATAACCTAACCTAACCCAACCTAACATCTCGGCGGTAATATTTGAAAACATACCTGGCGAGTTGGCCTCTACGCCTCCGTGGGACCTTCATATACATCAATAACGTAATATAACCTTACCTAACCCAACCTAACATCTCGGCGGTAATATTTGATCACATTCCTGGCGAGTTGGCATCTCCGTCTCCGTGGGATCCTTTTATACATCAATAACGTAATATAACGTAACCTAACACAACCTATCATCTCGGCGGTAATATTTGACAACATTTCTGGCGAGTCGGTCTCTACGTCTCCGTGGGACCTTCATATACATCAATAACGAAATATAACCTAACCTAACCCAACCTAACATCTCGGCGGTAATATTTGAAAACATTCCTGGCGAGTTGGCCTCTACGTCTCCGAGGGACCTTCATATACATCAATAACGTAATATAGCCTAACCTAACCCAACCTAACATCTCGGCGGTAATATTTGACAACATACCTGGCGAGTTGGCCTCTACTTCTCCGTGGGACCTTCATATACATCAATAACGTAATATAAACTAACCTAACCCAACCTATCATCTCGGCGATAATATTTGACAACATTCCTGGCGAGTTGGTCTCTACGTCTCCGTGGGACCTTTATATACATCAATAACGTAATATAACCTAACCTAACCCAACCTAACATCTCGGCAGTAATATTTGAAAACATTCCTGGCGAGTTGGCATCTCCGTCTCCGTGGGATCCTTTTATACATCAATAACGTAATATAACGTAACCTAACACAACCTATCATCTCGGCGGTAATATTTGACAACATTCCTGGCTTGTTGGCCTCTACGTCTCCGCGGGACCTTTATATACATCTATAATGTGATATAACCTAACCTAAACCAACCTAACATCTCGGCGGTAATATTAGACAACATTCCTGGCGAGTTGGCTTCTCCGTCTCCGTGGGACCTTTATATACATCTATAATGTGATATAACCTAACCTAAACCAACCTAATATCTCGGCGGTAATATCTGAAAACATTCCTGGCGAGTTGGCCTCTACGTCTCCGTGGGACATTCATATACATCAATAACGTATTATAACGTAACCTAAGCCAACCTATCATCTCGGCGGTAATATTTGAAAACATTCCTGGCGAGTTGGCCTCTACGTCTCCGTGGGACATTCATATACATCAATAACGTAATATAACGTAACCTAACCCAACCTATCATCTCGGCGGTAATATTTGACAACATTTCTGGCGAGTTGGTCTCTACGTCTCCGTGGGACCTTCATATACATCAATAACGAAATATAACCTAACCTAACCCAACCCAACCTAACATCTCGGCGGTAATATTTGAAAAACATTCCTGGCGAGTTGGCTTCTCCGTCTCCGTGGGATCCTTTTATACATCAATAACGTAATATAACGTAACCTAACCCAACCTAACATCTCGGCGGTAATATTTGACAACATACCGGACGAGTTGGCCTCTACATCTCCGTGGGACCTTCATATACATCAATAACGAAATATAACCTAACCTAACCCAACCTAACATCTCGGCGGTAATATTTGAAAACATTCCTGGCGAGTTGGCTTCTCCGTCTCCGTGGGATCTTTTTATACATCAATAACGTAATATAACCTAACCTAACCCAACCTATCATCTCGGCGATAATATTTGACAACATTCCTGGCGAGTTGGTCTCTACGTCTCCGTGGGACCTTTATATACATCAATAACGTAATATAACCTAACCTAAACCAACCTAACATTTCGGCGGTGATATTTGACATCATTCCTGGCGAGTTGTCCTCTACGTCTCCGTTTGACCTTCATAAACATCAATAACGTAATATAACGTAACCTAACCCAACCTATCATCTCGGCGGTAATATTTGACAACATTCCTGGCCAGTTGGCCTCTACGTCTCCGTGGGACCTTCATATACATCAATAACGAAATATAACCTAACCTACCCAACCTAACATCTCGGCGGTAATATTTGAAAACATTCATGGCGAGTTGGCATCTACGTCTCCGAGGGACCTTTATATACATCAATAACGTAATATAACCTAACCTAACCCAACCTAACATCTCGGCGGTAATATTAGACAACATTCCTGGCGAGTTGGCTTCTCCGTCTCCGTGGGACCTTTATATACATCAATAACGAAATATAACCTAACCTAACCCAACCTAACATCTCGGCGGTAATATTTGACAACATACCTGGCGAGTTGGCCTCTACGTCTCCGTGGGACCTTTATATACATCAATACCGTAATATAACCTAACCTAACCCAACCTAACATTTCGGCGGTAATATTGGACAACATTCCTGGCGATTTGGCTTCTCCGTCTCCGTGGGATCTTTTTATACATCAATAACGTAATATAACCTAACCTAACCCAGCCTAACATCTCGGCGGTAATATTTGTAAACATACCTGGCGAGCTGGCCTCTACGCCTCCGTGGAACCTTTATATACATCAATAACGTAATATAACCTAACCTAACCCAGCCCAACATCTCGGCGGTAATATTTGCTCACATTCCTGGCTTGTTGGCCTCTACGTCTCCGCGAGACCTTTATATACATCAATAACGTAATATAACCTAACCTAAACCAACCTAACATCTCGGCGGTAATATTTGAAAACATACCTGGCGAGTTGGCCTCTACGTCTGCGTGGAAACTTCATATACATCAATAACGATATATAACCTAACCTAACCCAACCTAATATTTCGGCGGTAATATTTGACATCATTCCTGGCGAGTTGTCCTCTACGTCTCCGTTTGACCTTCATAAACATCAATAACGTAATATAACGTAACCTAACCCAACCTATCATCTCGGCGGTAATATTTGACAACATTCCTGGCGAGTTGGCCTCTACGTCTCCGTGGGACCTTCATATACATCAATAACGAAATATAACCTAACTTAACCCAACCTATCATCTCGGCGATAATATTTGACAACATTCCTGGCGAGTTGGTCTCTACGTCTCCGTGGGACCTTTATATACATCAATAACGTAATATAACCTAACCTAACCCAACCTAACATCTCGGCGGAAATATTTGAAAACATACCTGGCGAGTTGGCCTCAACGCCTCCGTGGGACATTTATATACATCAATAACGTAATATAACCTAACCTAACCCAACCTAACATCTCAGCGGTAATATTTGATCACATTCCTGGCTTGTTGGCCTCTACGTCTCCGCGGGACCTTTATATACATCTATAACGTGATATAACCTAACCTAACCCAACCTAACATCTCGGCGGTAATATTTGAAAACATTCCTGGCGAGTTGGCCTCTACGTCACCGTGGGACCTTTATAGACATCCATAACGTAATATAACCTAACCTACCCAACCTTACATCTCGGCGGTAATATTTGAAAACATTCCTGGCGAGTTGGCTTCTCCGTCTCCGTGGGATCTTTTTATACATCAATAACGTAATATAACCTAACCTAACCCAACCTATCATCTCGGCGATAATATTTGACAACATTCCTGGCGAATTGGTCTCTACGTCTCCGTGGGACCTTTATATACATCAATAACGTAATATAACCTAACCTAAACCAACCTAACATTTCGGCGGTGATATTTGACATCATTCCTGGCGAGTTGTCCTCTACGTCTCCGTTTGACCTTCATAAACATCAATAACGTAATATAACGTAACCTAACCCAACCTATCATCTCGGCGGTAATATTTGACAACATTCCTGGCCAGTTGGCCTCTACGTCTCCGTGGGACCTTCATATACATCAATAACGAAATATAACCTAACCTACACAACCTAACATCTCGGCGGTAATATTTGAAAACATTCATGGCGAGTTGGCATCTACGTCTCCGAGGGACCTTTATATACATCAATAACGTAATATAACCTAACCTAACCCAACCTAACATCTCGGCGGTAATATTAGACAACATTCCTGGCGAGTTGGCTTCTCCGTCTCCGTGGGACCTTTATATACATCAATAACGTAATATAACCTAACCTAACCCAACCTAACATCTCGGCGGTAATATTTGACAACATACCTGGCGAGTTGGCCTCTACGTCTCCGTGGGACCTTTATATACATCAATACCCTAATATAACCTAACCTAACCCAACCTAACATTTCGGCGGTAATATTGGACAACATTCCTGGCGATTTGGCTTCTCCGTCTCCGTGGGATCTTTTTATACATCAATAACGTAATATAACCTAACCTAACCCAGCCTAACATCTCGGCGGTAATATTTGTAAACATACCTGGCGAGCTGGCCTCTACGCCTCCGTGGAACCTTTATATACATCAATAACGTAATATAACCTAACCTAACCCAACCCAACATCTCGGCGGTAATATTTGCTCACATTCCTGGCTTGTTGGCCTCTACGTCTCCGCGGGACCTTTATATACATCAATAACGTAATATAACCTAACCTAAACCAACCTAACATCTCGGCGGTAATATTTGAAAACATACCTGGCTAGTTGGCCTCTACGTCTGCGTGGAAACTTCATATACATCAATAACGATATATAACCTAACCTAACCCAACCTAATATTTCGGCGGTAATATTAGACAACATTCCTGGCGAGTTGGCTTCTCCGTCTCCGTGGGACCTTTATATACATCTATAATGTGATATAACCTAACCTAAACCAACCTAATATCTCGGCGGTAATATCTGAAAACATTCCTGGCGAGTTGGCCTCTACGTCTCCGCGGGACCTTTATATACATCTATAATGTGATATAACCTAACCTAAACCAACCTAACATCTCGGCGGTAATATTTGAAAACATACCTGGCAAGTTGGCCTCTACGTCTCCGTGGGACATTTATATACATCAATAACGTAATATAACCTAACCTAACCCAACCTAACATCTCGGCGGTAATATTTGAAAACATACCTGGCGAGTTGGCCTCTACGCCTCCGTGGGACCTTCATATACATCAATAACGTAATATAACCTTACCTAACCCAACCTAACATCTCGGCGGTAATATTTGATCACATTCCTGGCGAGTTGGCATCTCCGTCTCCGTGGGATCCTTTTATACATCAATAACGTAATATAACGTAACCTAACACAACCTATCATCTCGGCGGTAATATTTGACAACATTTCTGGCGAGTCGGTCTCTACGTCTCCGTGGGACCTTCATATACATCAATAACGAAATATAACCTAACCTAACCCAACCTAACATCTCGGCGGTAATATTTGAAAACATTCCTGGCGAGTTGGCCTCTACGTCTCCGAGGGACCTTCATATACATCAATAACGTAATATAGCCTAACCTAACCCAACCTAACATCTCGGCGGTAATATTTGACAACATACCTGGCGAGTTGGCCTCTACTTCTCCGTGGGACCTTCATATACATCAATAACGTAATATAAACTAACCTAACCCAACCTATCATCTCGGCGATAATATTTGACAACATTCCTGGCGAGTTGGTCTCTACGTCTCCGTGGGACCTTTATATACATCAATAACGTAATATAACCTAACCTAACCCAACCTAACATCTCGGCAGTAATATTTGAAAACATTCCTGGCGAGTTGGCATCTCCGTCTCCGTGGGATCCTTTTATACATCAATAACGTAATATAACGTAACCTAACACAACCTATCATCTCGGCGGTAATATTTGACAACATTCCTGGCTTGTTGGCCTCTACGTCTCCGCGGGACCTTTATATACATCTATAATGTGATATAACCTAACCTAAACCAACCTAACATCTCGGCGGTAATATTAGACAACATTCCTGGCGAGTTGGCTTCTCCGTCTCCGTGGGACCTTTATATACATCTATAATGTGATATAACCTAACCTAAACCAACCTAATATCTCGGCGGTAATATCTGAAAACATTCCTGGCGAGTTGGCCTCTACGTCTCCGTGGGACATTCATATACATCAATAACGTATTATAACGTAACCTAAGCCAACCTATCATCTCGGCGGTAATATTTGAAAACATTCCTGGCGAGTTGGCCTCTACGTCTCCGTGGGACATTCATATACATCAATAACGTAATATAACGTAACCTAACCCAACCTATCATCTCGGCGGTAATATTTGACAACATTTCTGGCGAGTTGGTCTCTACGTCTCCGTGGGACCTTCATATACATCAATAACGAAATATAACCTAACCTAACCCAACCCAACCTAACATCTCGGCGGTAATATTTGAAAAACATTCCTGGCGAGTTGGCTTCTCCGTCTCCGTGGGATCCTTTTATACATCAATAACGTAATATAACGTAACCTAACCCAACCTAACATCTCGGCGGTAATATTTGACAACATACCGGACGAGTTGGCCTCTACATCTCCGTGGGACCTTCATATACATCAATAACGAAATATAACCTAACCTAACCCAACCTAACATCTCGGCGGTAATATTTGAAAACATTCCTGGCGAGTTGGCTTCTCCGTCTCCGTGGGATCTTTTTATACATCAATAACGTAATATAACCTAACCTAACCCAACCTATCATCTCGGCGATAATATTTGACAACATTCCTGGCGAGTTGGTCTCTACGTCTGCGTGGAAACTTCATATACATCAATAACGATATATAACCTAACCTAACCCAACCTAATATTTCGGCGGTAATATTTGACATCATTCCTGGCGAGTTGTCCTCTACGTCTCCGTTTGACCTTCATAAACATCAATAACGTAATATAACGTAACCTAACCCAACCTATCATCTCGGCGGTAATATTTGACAACATTCCTGGCGAGTTGGCCTCTACGTCTCCGTGGGACCTTCATATACATCAATAACGAAATATAACCTAACTTAACCCAACCTATCATCTCGGCGATAATATTTGACAACATTCCTGGCGAGTTGGTCTCTACGTCTCCGTGGGACCTTTATATACATCAATAACGTAATATAACCTAACCTAACCCAACCTAACATCTCGGCGGAAATATTTGAAAACATACCTGGCGAGTTGGCCTCAACGCCTCCGTGGGACATTTATATACATCAATAACGTAATATAACCTAACCTAACCCAACCTAACATCTCAGCGGTAATATTTGATCACATTCCTGGCTTGTTGGCCTCTACGTCTCCGCGGGACCTTTATATACATCTATAACGTGATATAACCTAACCTAACCCAACCTAACATCTCGGCGGTAATATTTGAAAACATTCCTGGCGAGTTGGCCTCTACGTCACCGTGGGACCTTTATAGACATCCATAACGTAATATAACCTAACCTACCCAACCTTACATCTCGGCGGTAATATTTGAAAACATTCCTGGCGAGTTGGCTTCTCCGTCTCCGTGGGATCTTTTTATACATCAATAACGTAATATAACCTAACCTAACCCAACCTATCATCTCGGCGATAATATTTGACAACATTCCTGGCGAATTGGTCTCTACGTCTCCGTGGGACCTTTATATACATCAATAACGTAATATAACCTAACCTAAACCAACCTAACATTTCGGCGGTGATATTTGACATCATTCCTGGCGAGTTGTCCTCTACGTCTCCGTTTGACCTTCATAAACATCAATAACGTAATATAACGTAACCTAACCCAACCTATCATCTCGGCGGTAATATTTGACAACATTCCTGGCCAGTTGGCCTCTACGTCTCCGTGGGACCTTCATATACATCAATAACGAAATATAACCTAACCTACACAACCTAACATCTCGGCGGTAATATTTGAAAACATTCATGGCGAGTTGGCATCTACGTCTCCGAGGGACCTTTATATACATCAATAACGTAATATAACCTAACCTAACCCAACCTAACATCTCGGCGGTAATATTAGACAACATTCCTGGCGAGTTGGCTTCTCCGTCTCCGTGGGACCTTTATATACATCAATAACGTAATATAACCTAACCTAACCCAACCTAACATCTCGGCGGTAATATTTGACAACATACCTGGCGAGTTGGCCTCTACGTCTCCGTGGGACCTTTATATACATCAATACCCTAATATAACCTAACCTAACCCAACCTAACATTTCGGCGGTAATATTGGACAACATTCCTGGCGATTTGGCTTCTCCGTCTCCGTGGGATCTTTTTATACATCAATAACGTAATATAACCTAACCTAACCCAGCCTAACATCTCGGCGGTAATATTTGTAAACATACCTGGCGAGCTGGCCTCTACGCCTCCGTGGAACCTTTATATACATCAATAACGTAATATAACCTAACCTAACCCAACCCAACATCTCGGCGGTAATATTTGCTCACATTCCTGGCTTGTTGGCCTCTACGTCTCCGCGGGACCTTTATATACATCAATAACGTAATATAACCTAACCTAAACCAACCTAACATCTCGGCGGTAATATTTGAAAACATACCTGGCTAGTTGGCCTCTACGTCTGCGTGGAAACTTCATATACATCAATAACGATATATAACCTAACCTAACCCAACCTAATATTTCGGCGGTAATATTTGACATCATTCCTGGCGAGTTGTCCTCTACGTCTCCGTTTGACCTTCATAAACATCAATAACGTAATATAACGTAACCTAACCCAACCTATCATCTCGGCGGTAATATTTGACAACATTCCTGGCGAGTTGGCCTCTACGTCTTCGTGGGACCTTCATATACATCAATAACGAAATATAACCTAACTTAACCCAACCTATCATCTCGGCGATAATATTTGACAACATTCCTGGCGAGTTGGTCTCTACGTCTCCGTGGGACCTTTATATACATCAATAACGTAATATAACCTAACCTAACCCAACCTAACATCTCGGCGGAAATATTTGAAAACATACCTGGCGAGTTGGCCTCAACGCCTCCGTGGGACATTTATATACATCAATAACGTAATATAACCTAACCTAACCCAACCTAACATCTCAGCGGTAATATTTGATCACATTCCTGGCTTGTTGGCCCCTACGTCTCCGCGGGACCTTTATATACATCTATAACGTGATATAACCTAACCTAACCCAACCTAATATTTCGGCGGTAATATTTGACATCATTCCTGGCGAGTTGTCCTCTACGTCTCCGTTTGACCTTCATAAACATCAATAACGTAATATAACGTAACCTAACCCAACCTATCATCTCGGCGGTAATATTTGACAACATTCCTGGCGAGTTGGCCTCTACGTCTCCGTGGGACCTTCATATACATCAATAACGAAATATAACCTAACTTAACCCAACCTATCATCTCGGCGATAATATTTGACAACATTCCTGGCGAGTTGGTCTCTACGTCTCCGTGGGACCTTTATATACATCAATAACGTAATATAACCTAACCTAACCCAACCTAACATCTCGGCGGAAATATTTGAAAACATACCTGGCGAGTTGGCCTCAACGCCTCCGTGGGACATTTATATACATCAATAACGTAATATAACCTAACCTAACCCAACCTAACATCTCAGCGGTAATATTTGATCACATTCCTGGCTTGTTGGCCCCTACGTCTCCGCGGGACCTTTATATACATCTATAACGTGATATAACCTAACCTAACCCAACCTAACATCTCGGCGGTAATATTTGAAAACATTCCTGGCGAGTTGGCCTCTACGTCACCGTGGGACCTTTATAGACATCCATAACGTAATATAACCTAACCTACCCAACCTAACATCTCGGCGGTAATATTTGAAAACATTCCTGGCGAGTTGGCTTCTCCGTCTCCGTGGGATCTTTTTATACATCAATAACGTAATATAACCTAACCTAACCCAACCTATCATCTCGGCGATAATATTTGACAACATTCCTGGCGAATTGGTCTCTACGTCTCCGTGGGACCTTTATATACATCAATAACGTAATATAACCTAACCTAAACCAACCTAACATTTCGGCGGTGATATTTGACATCATTCCTGGCGAGTTGTCCTCTACGTCTCCGTTTGACCTTCATAAACATCAATAACGTAATATAACGTAACCTAACCCAACCTATCATCTCGGCGGTAATATTTGACAACATTCCTGGCCAGTTGGCCTCTACGTCTCCGTGGGACCTTCATATACATCAATAACGAAATATAACCTAACCTACCCAACCTAACATCTCGGCGGTAATATTTGAAAACATTCATGGCGAGTTGGCATCTACGTCTCCGAGGGACCTTTATATACATCAATAACGTAATATAACCTAACCTAACCCAACCTAACATCTCGGCGGTAATATTAGACAACATTCCTGGCGAGTTGGCTTCTCCGTCTCCGTGGGACCTTTATATACATCAATAACGTAATATAACCTAACCTAACCCAACCTAACATCTCGGCGGTAATATTTGACAACATACCTGGCGAGTTGGCCTCTACGTCTCCGTGGGACCTTTATATACATCAATACCGTAATATAACCTAACCTAACCCAACCTAACATTTCGGCGGTAATATTGGACAACATTCCTGGCGATTTGGCTTCTCCGTCTCCGTGGGATCTTTTTATACATCAATAACGTAATATAACCTAACCTAACCCAGCCTAACATCTCGGCGGTAATATTTGTAAACATACCTGGCGAGCTGGCCTCTACGCCTCCGTGGAACCTTTATATACATCAATAACGTAATATAACCTAACCTAACCCAACCCAACATCTCGGCGGTAATATTTGCTCACATTCCTGGCTTGTTGGCCTCTACGTCTCCGCGGGACCTTTATATACATCAATAACGTAATATAACCTAACCTAAACCAACCTAACATCTCGGCGGTAATATTTGAAAACATACCTGGCGAGTTGGCCTCTACGTCTGCGTGGAAACTTCATATACATCAATAACGATATATAACCTAACCTAACCCAACCTAATATTTCGGCGGTAATATTTGACATCATTCCTGGCGAGTTGTCCTCTACGTCTCCGTTTGACCTTCATAAACATCAATAACGTAATATAACGTAACCTAACCCAACCTATCATCTCGGCGGTAATATTTGACAACATTCCTGGCGAGTTGGCCTCTACGTCTGCGTGGAAACTTCATATACATCAATAACGATATATAACCTAACCTAACCCAACCTAATATTTCGGCGGTAATATTTGACATCATTCCTGGCGAGTTGTCCTCTACGTCTCCGTTTGACCTTCATAAACATCAATAACGTAATATAACGTAACCTAACCCAACCTATCATCTCGGCGGTAATATTTGACAACATTCCTGGCGAGTTGGCCTCTACGTCTCCGTGGGACCTTCATATACATCAATAACGAAATATAACCTAACTTAACCCAACCTATCATCTCGGCGATAATATTTGACAACATTCCTGGCGAGTTGGTCTCTACGTCTCCGTGGGACCTTTATATACATCAATAACGTAATATAACCTAACCTAACCCAACCTAACATCTCGGCGGAAATATTTGAAAACATACCTGGCGAGTTGGCCTCAACGCCTCCGTGGGACATTTATATACATCAATAACGTAATATAACCTAACCTAACCCAACCTAACATCTCAGCGGTAATATTTGATCACATTCCTGGCTTGTTGGCCTCTACGTCTCCGCGGGACCTTTATATACATCTATAACGTGATATAACCTAACCTAACCCAACCTAACATCTCGGCGGTAATATTTGAAAACATTCCTGGCGAGTTGGCCTCTACGTCACCGTGGGACCTTTATAGACATCCATAACGTAATATAACCTAACCTACCCAACCTAACATCTCGGCGGTAATATTTGAAAACATTCCTGGCGAGTTGGCTTCTCCGTCTCCGTGGGATCTTTTTATACATCAATAACGTAATATAACCTAACCTAACCCAACCTATCATCTCGGCGATAATATTTGACAACATTCCTGGCGAATTGGTCTCTACGTCTCCGTGGGACCTTTATATACATCAATAACGTAATATAACCTAACCTAAACCAACCTAACATTTCGGCGGTGATATTTGACATCATTCCTGGCGAGTTGTCCTCTACGTCTCCGTTTGACCTTCATAAACATCAATAACGTAATATAACGTAACCTAACCCAACCTATCATCTCGGCGGTAATATTTGACAACATTCCTGGCCAGTTGGCCTCTACGTCTCCGTGGGACCTTCATATACATCAATAACGAAATATAACCTAACCTACACAACCTAACATCTCGGCGGTAATATTTGAAAACATTCATGGCGAGTTGGCATCTACGTCTCCGAGGGACCTTTATATACATCAATAACGTAATATAACCTAACCTAACCCAACCTAACATCTCGGCGGTAATATTAGACAACATTCCTGGCGAGTTGGCTTCTCCGTCTCCGTGGGACCTTTATATACATCAATAACGTAATATAACCTAACCTAACCCAACCTAACATCTCGGCGGTAATATTTGACAACATACCTGGCGAGTTGGCCTCTACGTCTCCGTGGGACCTTTATATACATCAATACCCTAATATAACCTAACCTAACCCAACCTAACATTTCGGCGGTAATATTGGACAACATTCCTGGCGATTTGGCTTCTCCGTCTCCGTGGGATCTTTTTATACATCAATAACGTAATATAACCTAACCTAACCCAGCCTAACATCTCGGCGGTAATATTTGTAAACATACCTGGCGAGCTGGCCTCTACGCCTCCGTGGAACCTTTATATACATCAATAACGTAATATAACCTAACCTAACCCAACCCAACATCTCGGCGGTAATATTTGCTCACATTCCTGGCTTGTTGGCCTCTACGTCTCCGCGGGACCTTTATATACATCAATAACGTAATATAACCTAACCTAAACCAACCTAACATCTCGGCGGTAATATTTGAAAACATACCTGGCGAGTTGGCCTCTACGTCTGCGTGGAAACTTCATATACATCAATAACGATATATAACCTAACCTAACCCAACCTAATATTTCGGCGGTAATATTTGACATCATTCCTGGCGAGTTGTCCTCTACGTCTCCGTTTGACCTTCATAAACATCAATAACGTAATATAACGTAACCTAACCCAACCTATCATCTCGGCGGTAATATTTGACAACATTCCTGGCGAGTTGGCCTCTACGTCTCCGTGGGACCTTCATATACATCAATAACGAAATATAACCTAACTTAACCCAACCTATCATCTCGGCGATAATATTTGACAACATTCCTGGCGAGTTGGTCTCTACGTCTCCGTGGGACCTTTATATACATCAATAACGTAATATAACCTAACCTAACCCAACCTAACATCTCGGCGGAAATATTTGAAAACATACCTGGCGAGTTGGCCTCAACGCCTCCGTGGGACATTTATATACATCAATAACGTAATATAACCTAACCTAACCCAACCTAACATCTCAGCGGTAATATTTGATCACATTCCTGGCTTGTTGGCCCCTACGTCTCCGCGGGACCTTTATATACATCTATAACGTGATATAACCTAACCTAACCCAACCTAATATTTCGGCGGTAATATTTGACATCATTCCTGGCGAGTTGTCCTCTACGTCTCCGTTTGACCTTCATAAACATCAATAACGTAATATAACGTAACCTAACCCAACCTATCATCTCGGCGGTAATATTTGACAACATTCCTGGCGAGTTGGCCTCTACGTCTCCGTGGGACCTTCATATACATCAATAACGAAATATAACCTAACTTAACCCAACCTATCATCTCGGCGATAATATTTGACAACATTCCTGGCGAGTTGGTCTCTACGTCTCCGTGGGACCTTTATATACATCAATAACGTAATATAACCTAACCTAACCCAACCTAACATCTCGGCGGAAATATTTGAAAACATACCTGGCGAGTTGGCCTCAACGCCTCCGTGGGACATTTATATACATCAATAACGTAATATAACCTAACCTAACCCAACCTAACATCTCAGCGGTAATATTTGATCACATTCCTGGCTTGTTGGCCCCTACGTCTCCGCGGGACCTTTATATACATCTATAACGTGATATAACCTAACCTAACCCAACCTAACATCTCGGCGGTAATATTTGAAAACATTCCTGGCGAGTTGGCCTCTACGTCACCGTGGGACCTTTATAGACATCCATAACGTAATATAACCTAACCTACCCAACCTAACATCTCGGCGGTAATATTTGAAAACATTCCTGGCGAGTTGGCTTCTCCGTCTCCGTGGGATCTTTTTATACATCAATAACGTAATATAACCTAACCTAACCCAACCTATCATCTCGGCGATAATATTTGACAACATTCCTGGCGAATTGGTCTCTACGTCTCCGTGGGACCTTTATATACATCAATAACGTAATATAACCTAACCTAAACCAACCTAACATTTCGGCGGTGATATTTGACATCATTCCTGGCGAGTTGTCCTCTACGTCTCCGTTTGACCTTCATAAACATCAATAACGTAATATAACGTAACCTAACCCAACCTATCATCTCGGCGGTAATATTTGACAACATTCCTGGCCAGTTGGCCTCTACGTCTCCGTGGGACCTTCATATACATCAATAACGAAATATAACCTAACCTACCCAACCTAACATCTCGGCGGTAATATTTGAAAACATTCATGGCGAGTTGGCATCTACGTCTCCGAGGGACCTTTATATACATCAATAACGTAATATAACCTAACCTAACCCAACCTAACATCTCGGCGGTAATATTAGACAACATTCCTGGCGAGTTGGCTTCTCCGTCTCCGTGGGACCTTTATATACATCAATAACGTAATATAACCTAACCTAACCCAACCTAACATCTCGGCGGTAATATTTGACAACATACCTGGCGAGTTGGCCTCTACGTCTCCGTGGGACCTTTATATACATCAATACCGTAATATAACCTAACCTAACCCAACCTAACATTTCGGCGGTAATATTGGACAACATTCCTGGCGATTTGGCTTCTCCGTCTCCGTGGGATCTTTTTATACATCAATAACGTAATATAACCTAACCTAACCCAGCCTAACATCTCGGCGGTAATATTTGTAAACATACCTGGCGAGCTGGCCTCTACGCCTCCGTGGAACCTTTATATACATCAATAACGTAATATAACCTAACCTAACCCAACCCAACATCTCGGCGGTAATATTTGCTCACATTCCTGGCTTGTTGGCCTCTACGTCTCCGCGGGACCTTTATATACATCAATAACGTAATATAACCTAACCTAAACCAACCTAACATCTCGGCGGTAATATTTGAAAACATACCTGGCGAGTTGGCCTCTACGTCTGCGTGGAAACTTCATATACATCAATAACGATATATAACCTAACCTAACCCAACCTAATATTTCGGCGGTAATATTTGACATCATTCCTGGCGAGTTGTCCTCTACGTCTCCGTTTGACCTTCATAAACATCAATAACGTAATATAACGTAACCTAACCCAACCTATCATCTCGGCGGTAATATTTGACAACATTCCTGGCGAGTTGGCCTCTACGTCTCCGTGGGACCTTCATATACATCAATAACGAAATATAACCTAACCTAACCCAACCTAACATCTCGGCGGTAATATTTGAAAACATTCCTGGCGAGTTGGCCTCTACGTCACCGTGGGACCTTTATAGACATCCATAACGTAATATAACCTAACCTACCCAACCTAACATCTCGGCGGTAATATTTGAAAACATTCATGGCGAGTTGGCATCTACGTCTCCGTGGGACCTTCATATACATCAATAACGAAATATAGCCTAACCTAACCCAACCTATCATCTCGGCGGTAATATTTGACAACATTCCTGGCGTGTTGGCCTCTACGTCTCCGTGGGACCTCTATATACATCAGTAACGTAATATAACCTAACCTAACCCAACCTATCATCTCTGCGGTAATATTTGACAACATTCCTGGCGAGTTTGTCTCTACGTCTCCGTGGGACCTTCATATACATCAATAACGAAATATAGCCTAACCTAACCCAACCTATCATCTCGGCGCTAATATTTGACAACATTCCTGGCGAGTTGGCCTCTACGTCTCCGTGGGACCTTTATATACATCAATAACGTAATATAACCTAACTTAACCCAACCTAACATCTCGGCGGTAATATTTGATCACATTCCTGGCTTGTTGGCCTCTACGTCTCCGCGGGACCTTTAAATACATCTATAACGTAATATAACCTAACCTAACCCAACCTAACATCTCGGCGGTAATATTTGAAAACATTCCTGGCGAGTTGGCTTCTCCGTCTCCGTGGGATCCTTTTATACATCAATAACGTAGTATAACGTAACCTAACCCAACCTATCATCTCGGCGGTAATATTAGACAACATTCCTGGCGAGTTGGCTTCTCCGTCTCCGTGGGACCTTTATATACATCAATAACGTAATATAACCTAACCTAACCCAACCTAACATCTCGGCGGTAATATTTGACAACATACCTGGCGAGTTGGCCTCTACGTCTCCGTGGGACCTTTATATACATCAATAACGTAATATAACCTAACCTAACCCAACCTAACATTTCGGCGGTAATATTGGACAACATTCCTGGCGATTTGGCTTCTCCGTCTCCGTGGGATCTTTTTATACATCAATAACGTAATATAACCTAACCTAACCCAGCCTAACATCTCGGCGGTAATATTTGTAAACATACCTGGCGAGCTGGCCTCTACGCCTCCGTGGAACCTTTATATACATCAATAACTTAATATAACCTAACCTAACCCAACCCAACATCTCGGCGGTAATATTTGATCACATTCCTGGCTTGTTGGCCTCTACGTCTCCGCGGGACCTTTATATACATCAATAACGTAATATAACCTAACCTAAACCAACCTAACATCTCGGCGGTAATATTTGAAAACATACCTGGCGAGTTGGCCTCTACGTCTGCGTGGAAACTTCATATACATCAATAACGATATATAGCCTAACCTAACCCAACCTAATATTTCGGCGGTAATATTTGACATCATTCCTGGCGAGTTGTCCTCTACGTCTCCGTTTGACCTTCATAAACATCAATAACGTAATATAACGTAACCTAACCCAACCTAACATCTCGGCGGTAATATTTGAAAACATACCTGGCGAGTTGGCCTCTACGTCTCCGTGGGACCTTCATATACATCAATAACGTAATATAAACTAACCTAACCCAACCTATCATCTCGGCGATAATATTTGACAACATTCCTGGCGAGTTGGTCTCTACGTCTCCGTGGGACCTTTATATACATCTATAATGTGATATAACCTAACCTAAACCAACCTAATATCTCGGCGGTAATATCTGAAAACATTCCTGGCGAGTTGGCCTCTACGTCTCCGTGGGACATTCATATACATCAATAACGTATTATAACGTAACCTAAGCCAACCTATCATCTCGGCGGTAATATTTGAAAACATTCCTGGCGAGTTGGCCTCTACGTCTCCGTGGGACATTCATATACATCAATAACGTAATATAACGTAACCTAACCCAACCTATCATCTCGGCGGTAATATTTGACAACATTTCTGGCGAGTTGGTCTCTACGTCTCCGAGGGACCTTTATATACATCAATAACGTAATATAACCTAACCTAACCCAACCTAACATTTCGGCGGTGATATTTGACATCATTCCTGGCGAGTTGTCCTCTACGTCTCCGTTTGACCTTCATAAACATCAATAACTTAATATAACGTAACCTAACCCAACCTATCATCTCGGCGGTAATATTTGACAACATTCCTGGCGAGTTGGCCTCTACGTCTCCGTGGGACCTTCATATACATCAATAACGAAATATAACCTAACTTAACCCAATCTAACATCTCGGCGGTAATATTTGAAAACATACCTGGCGAGTTGGCATCTCCGTCTCCGTGGGATCCTTTTATACATCAATAACGTAATATAACGTAACCTAACACAACCTATCATCTCGGCGGTAATATTTGACAACATTTCTGGCGAGTTGGCCTCTACGTCTGCGTGGGACCTTTATATTCATCAATAACGTAATATAACCCAACCTAACCCAACCTAACATCTCGGCGGTAATATTAGACAACATTCCTGGCGAGTTGGCTTCTCCGTCTCCGTGGGACCTTTATATACATCAATAACGTAATATAACCTAACCTAACCCAACCTAACATCTCGGCGGTAATATTTGACAACATACCTGGCGAGTTGGCCTCTACGTCTCCGTGGGACCTTTATATACATCAATAACGTAATATAACCTAACCTAACCCAACCTAACATTTCGGCGGTAATATTGGACAACATTCCTGGCGATTTGGCTTCTCCGTCTCCGTGGGATCTTTTTATACATCAATAACGTAATATAACCTAACCTAACCCAGCCTAACATCTCGGCGGTAATATTTGTAAACATACCTGGCGAGCTGGCCTCTACGCCTCCGTGGAACCTTTATATACATCAATAACTTAATATAACCTAACCTAACCCAACCCAACATCTCGGCGGTAATATTTGATCACATTCCTGGCTTGTTGGCCTCTACGTCTCCGCGGGACCTTTATATACATCAATAACGTAATATAACGTAACCTAAACCAACCTAACATCTCGGCGGTAATATTTGAAAACATACCTGGCGAGTTGGCCTCTACGTCTGCGTGGAAACTTCATATACATCAATAACGATATATAGCCTAACCTAACCCAACCTAATATTTCGGCGGTAATATTTGACATCATTCCTGGCGAGTTGTCCTCTACGTCTCCGTTTGACCTTCATAAACATCAATAACGTAATATAACGTAACCTAACCCAACCTAACATCTCGGCGGTAATATTTGAAAACATACCTGGCGAGTTGGCCTCTACGTCTCCGTGGGACCTTCATATACATCAATAACGTAATATAAACTAACCTAACCCAACCTATCATCTCGGCGATAATATTTGACAACATTCCTGGCGAGTTGGTCTCTACGTCTCCGTGGGACCTTTATATACATCTATAATGTGATATAACCTAACCTAAACCAACCTAATATCTCGGCGGTAATATCTGAAAACATTCCTGGCGAGTTGGCCTCTACGTCTCCGTGGGACCTTCATATACATCAATAACGTAATATAAACTAACCTAACCCAACCTATCATCTCGGCGATAATATTTGACAACATTCCTGGCGAGTTGGTCTCTACGTCTCCGTGGGACCTTTATATACATCAATAACGTAATATAACCTAACCTAACCCAACCTAACATCTCGGCAGTAATATTTGAAAACATTCCTGGCGAGTTGGCATCTCCGTCTCCGTGGGATCCTTTTATACATCAATAACGTAATATAACGTAACCTAACACAACCTATCATCTCGGCGGTAATATTTGACAACATTCCTGGCTTGTTGGCCTCTACGTCTCCGCGGGACCTTTATATACATCTATAATGTGATATAACCTAACCTAAACCAACCTAACATCTCGGCGGTAATATTAGACAACATTCCTGGCGAGTTGGCTTCTCCGTCTCCGTGGGACCTTTATATACATCTATAATGTGATATAACCTAACCTAAACCAACCTAATATCTCGGCGGTAATATCTGAAAACATTCCTGGCGAGTTGGCCTCTACGTCTCCGCGGGACCTTTATATACATCTATAATGTGATATAACCTAACCTAAACCAACCTAACATCTCGGCGGTAATATTTGAAAACATACCTGGCAAGTTGGCCTCTACGTCTCCGTGGGACATTTATATACATCAATAACGTAATATAACCTAACCTAACCCAACCTATCATCTCGGCGGTAATGTTTGACAACATTTCTGGCGAGTTGGCCTCTACGTCTCCGAGGGACCTTCATATACATCAATACCGAAATATAACCTAACCTAACCCAACCTAACATCTCGGCGGTAATATTTGAAAACATTCCTGGCGAGTTGGCATCTCCGTCTCCGTGGGATCCTTTTATACATCAATAACGTAATATAACGTAACCTAACACAACCTATCATCTCGGCGGTAATATTTGACAATATTTCTGGCGAGTTGGCCTCTACGTCTCCGTGGGACCTTTATATACATCAATAACGTAATATAACCTAACCTAACCCAACCTAACATCTCGACGGTAATATTAGACAACATTCCTGGCGAGTTGGCTTCTCCGCCTCCGTGGGACCTTTATATACATCAATAACGTAATATAACCTAACCTAACCCAACCTAACATCTCGGCGGTAATATTTGACAACATACCGGGCGAGTTAGCCTCTACGTCTCCGTGGGACCTTCATATACATCAATAACGAAATATAACCTAACCTAACCCAACCTAACGTCTCGGCGGTAATATTTGAAAACATTCCTGGCGAGTTGGCTTCTCCGTCTCCGTGGGATCTTTTTATACATCAATAACGTAATATAACCTAACCTAACCCAACCCAACATCTCGGCGGTAATATTTGATCACATTCCTGGCTTGTTGGCCTCTACGTATCCGCGGGACCTTTATATACATCTATAATGTGATATAACCTAACCTAAACCAACCTAACATCTCGGCGGTAATATTTGAAAACATTCCTGGCGAGTTGGCCTCTACGTCTCCGTGGTACATGTATATACATCAATAACGTAATATAACCTAACCTAACCCAATCCAACATCTCGGATGTAATATTTGGTCACATTCCTGGCTTGTTGGCCTCTACGTCTCCGTGGGACCTTTATATACATCAATAACGTAATATAACCTAACCTAACCCAACCCAACATCTCGGCGGTAATATTTGAAAAACATTCCTGGCGAGTTAGCTTCTCCGTCTCCGTGGGATCCTTTTATACATCAATAACGTAATGTAACGTAACCTAACCCAACCTATCATCTCGGCGGTAATATTTGACAACATTTCTGGCGAGTTGGCCTCTACGTCTCCGTGGGACCTTTATATACATCAATAACGTAATATAACCTAACCTAACCCAACCCAACATCTCGGCGGTAATATTTGATCACATTCCTGGCTTGTTGGCCTCTACGTCTCCGCGGGACCTTTATATACATCAATAACGTAATATAACCTAACCTAACCCAACCTATCATCTCGGCGGTAATATTTGACAACATTCCTAGCGAGTTGGTCTCTACGTCTCCGTGGGACCTTCATATACATCAATAACGAAATATAACCTAACCTAACCCAACCCAACCTAACATCTCGGCGGTAATATTTGAAAAACATTCCTGGCGAGTTGGCTTCTCCGTCTCCGTGGGATCCTTTTATACATCAATAACGTAATATAACGTAACCTAACCCAACCTAACATCTCGGCGGTAATATTTGACAACATACCGGGCGAGTTGGCCTCTACATCTCCGTGGGACCTTCATATACATCAATAACGAAATATAACCTAACCTAACCCAACCTAACATCTCGGCGGTAATATTTGAAAACATTCCTGGCGAGTTGGCTTCTCCGTCTCCGTGGGATCTTTTTATACATCAATAACGTAATATAACCTAACCTAACCCAACCTATCATCTCGGCGATAATATTTGACAACATTCCTGGCGAGTTGGTCTCTACGTCTCCGTGGGACCTTTATATACATCAATAACGTAATATAACCTAACCTAAACCAACCTAACATTTCGGCGGTGATATTTGACATCATTCCTGGCGAGTTGTCCTCTACGTCTCCGCGGGACCTTTATATACATCAATAACGTAATATAACCTAACCTAAACCAACCTAACATCTCGGCGGTAATATTTGAAAACATACCTGGCGAGTTGGCCTCTACGTCTGCGTGGAAACTTCATATACATCAATAACGATATATAACCTAACCTAACCCAACCTAATATTTCGGCGGTAATATTTGACATCATTCCTGGCGAGTTGTCCTCTACGTCTCCGTTTGACCTTCATAAACATCAATAACGTAATATAATGTAACCTAACCCAACCTATCATCTCGGCGGTAATATTTGACAACATTCCTGGCGAGTTGGCCTCTACGTCTCCGTGGGACCTTCATATACATCAATAACGAAATATAACCTAACTTAACCCAATCTAACATCTTGGCGGTAATATTTGAAAACATACCTGGCGAGTTGGCCTCTACGTCTGCGTGGAAACTTCATATACATCAATAACGATATATAACCTGACCTAACCCAACCTAACATCTCGGCGGTAATATTTGACAACATACCTGGCGAGTTGGCCTCTACGTCTGCGTGGAAACTTCATATACATCAATAACGATATATAACCTAACCTAACCCAACCTATCATCTCGGCGGTAATATTTGACAACATTCCTGGCAAGTTGGCCTCTACGTCACGGTGGGACCTTTATATACATCAATAACGTAATATATCCTAACCTAACCCAACCTATCATCTCGGCGGAAATATTTGAAAACATACCTGGCGAGTTGGCCTCAACGCCTCCGTGGGACATTTATATACATCAATAACGTAATATAACCTAACCTAACCCAACCTAACATCTCAGCGGTAATATTTGATCACATTCCTGGCTTGTTGGCCTCTACGTCTCCGCGGGACCTTTATATACATCTATAACGTGATATAACCTAACCTAACCCAACCTAACATCTCGGCGGTAATATTTGAAAACATTCCTGGCGAGTTGGCCTCTACGTCACCGTGGGACCTTTATAGACATCCATAACGTAATATAACCTAACCTACCCAACCTAACATCTCGGCGGTAATATTTGAAAACATTCATGGCGAGTTGGCATCCACGTCTCCGTGGGACCTTCATATACATCAATAACGAAATATAGCCTAACCTAACCCAACCTATCATCCCGGCGGTAATATTTGACAACATTCCTGGCGTGTTGGCCTCTACGTCTCCGTGGGACCTCTATATACATCAATAACGTAATATAACCTAACCTAACCCAACCTATCATCTCTGCGGTAATATTTGACAACATTCCTGGCGAGTTTGTCTCTACGTCTCCGTGGGACCTTCATATACATCAATAACGAAATATAGCCTAACCTAACCCAACCTATCATCTCGGCGCTAATATTTGACAACATTCCTGGCGAGTTGGCCTCTACGTCTCCGTGGGACCTTTATATACATCAATAACGTAATATAACCTAACTTAACCCAACCTAACATCTCGGCGGTAATATTTGATCACATTCCTGGCTTGTTGGCCTCTACGTCTCCGCGGGACCTTTATATACATCAATAACGTAATATAACCTAACCTAAACCAACCTAACATCTCGGCGGTAATATTTGAAAACATACCTGGCGAGTTGGCCTCTACGTCTGCGTGGAAACTTCATATACATCAATAACGATATATAGCCTAACCTAACCCAACCTAATATTTCGGCGGTAATATTTGACATCATTCCTGGCGAGTTGTCCTCTACGTCTCCGTTTGACCTTCATAAACATCAATAACGTAATATAACCTAACCTAACCCAACCTAACATCTCAGCGGTAATATTTGATCACATTCCTGGCTTGTTGGCCTCTACGTCTCCGCGGGACCTTTATATACATCTATAATGTGATATAACCTAACCTAAACCAACCTAACATCTCGGCGGTAATATTTGAAAACATACCTGGCAAGTTGGCCTCTACGTCTCCGTGGGACATTTATATACATCAATAACGTAATATAACCTAACCTAACCCAACCTAACATCTCGGCGGTAATATTTGAAAACATACCTGGCGAGTTGGCCTCTACGCCTCCGTGGGACCTTCATATACATCAATAACGTAATATAACCTTACCTAACCCAACCTAACATCTCGGCGGTAATATTTGATCACATTCCTGGCGAGTTGGCATCTCCGTCTCCGTGGGATCCTTTTATACATCAATAACGTAATATAACGTAACCTAACACAACCTATCATCTCGGCGGTAATATTTGACAACATTTCTGGCGAGTCGGTCTCTACGTCTCCGTGGGACCTTCATATACATCAATAACGAAATATAACCTAACCTAACCCAACCTAACATCTCGGCGGTAATATTTGAAAACATTCCTGGCGAGTTGGCCTCTACGTCTCCGAGGGACCTTCATATACATCAATAACGTAATATAGCCTAACCTAACCCAACCTAACATCTCGGCGGTAATATTTGACAACATACCTGGCGAGTTGGCCTCTACTTCTCCGTGGGACCTTCATATACATCAATAACGTAATATAAACTAACCTAACCCAACCTATCATCTCGGCGATAATATTTGACAACATTCCTGGCGAGTTGGTCTCTACGTCTCCGTGGGACCTTTATATACATCAATAACGTAATATAACCTAACCTAACCCAACCTAACATCTCGGCAGTAATATTTGAAAACATTCCTGGCGAGTTGGCATCTCCGTCTCCGTGGGATCCTTTTATACATCAATAACGTAATATAACGTAACCTAACACAACCTATCATCTCGGCGGTAATATTTGACAACATTCCTGGCTTGTTGGCCTCTACGTCTCCGCGGGACCTTTATATACATCTATAATGTGATATAACCTAACCTAAACCAACCTAACATCTCGGCGGTAATATTAGACAACATTCCTGGCGAGTTGGCTTCTCCGTCTCCGTGGGACCTTTATATACATCTATAATGTGATATAACCTAACCTAAACCAACCTAATATCTCGGCGGTAATATCTGAAAACATTCCTGGCGAGTTGGCCTCTACGTCTCCGCGGGACCTTTATATACATCTATAATGTGATATAACCTAACCTAAACCAACCTAACATCTCGGCGGTAATATTTGAAAACATACCTGGCAAGTTGGCCTCTACGTCTCCGTGGGACATTTATATACATCAATAACGTAATATAACCTAACCTAACCCAACCTAACATCTCGGCGGTAATATTTGAAAACATACCTGGCGAGTTGGCCTCTACGCCTCCGTGGGACCTTCATATACATCAATAACGTAATATAACCTTACCTAACCCAACCTAACATCTCGGCGGTAATATTTGATCACATTCCTGGCGAGTTGGCATCTCCGTCTCCGTGGGATCCTTTTATACATCAATAACGTAATATAACGTAACCTAACACAACCTATCATCTCGGCGGTAATATTTGACAACATTTCTGGCGAGTCGGTCTCTACGTCTCCGTGGGACCTTCATATACATCAATAACGAAATATAACCTAACCTAACCCAACCTAACATCTCGGCGGTAATATTTGAAAACATTCCTGGCGAGTTGGCCTCTACGTCTCCGAGGGACCTTCATATACATCAATAACGTAATATAGCCTAACCTAACCCAACCTAACATCTCGGCGGTAATATTTGACAACATACCTGGCGAGTTGGCCTCTACTTCTCCGTGGGACCTTCATATACATCAATAACGTAATATAAACTAACCTAACCCAACCTATCATCTCGGCGATAATATTTGACAACATTCCTGGCGAGTTGGTCTCTACGTCTCCGTGGGACCTTTATATACATCAATAACGTAATATAACCTAACCTAACCCAACCTAACATCTCGGCAGTAATATTTGAAAACATTCCTGGCGAGTTGGCATCTCCGTCTCCGTGGGATCCTTTTATACATCAATAACGTAATATAACGTAACCTAACACAACCTATCATCTCGGCGGTAATATTTGACAACATTCCTGGCTTGTTGGCCTCTACGTCTCCGCGGGACCTTTATATACATCTATAATGTGATATAACCTAACCTAAACCAACCTAACATCTCGGCGGTAATATTAGACAACATTCCTGGCGAGTTGGCTTCTCCGTCTCCGTGGGACCTTTATATACATCTATAATGTGATATAACCTAACCTAAACCAACCTAATATCTCGGCGGTAATATCTGAAAACATTCCTGGCGAGTTGGCCTCTACGTCTCCGTGGGACATTCATATACATCAATAACGTATTATAACGTAACCTAAGCCAACCTATCATCTCGGCGGTAATATTTGAAAACATTCCTGGCGAGTTGGCCTCTACGTCTCCGTGGGACATTCATATACATCAATAACGTAATATAACGTAACCTAACCCAACCTATCATCTCGGCGGTAATATTTGACAACATTTCTGGCGAGTTGGTCTCTACGTCTCCGTGGGACCTTCATATACATCAATAACGAAATATAACCTAACCTAACCCAACCCAACCTAACATCTCGGCGGTAATATTTGAAAAACATTCCTGGCGAGTTGGCTTCTCCGTCTCCGTGGGATCCTTTTATACATCAATAACGTAATATAACGTAACCTAACCCAACCTAACATCTCGGCGGTAATATTTGACAACATACCGGACGAGTTGGCCTCTACATCTCCGTGGGACCTTCATATACATCAATAACGAAATATAACCTAACCTAACCCAACCTAACATCTCGGCGGTAATATTTGAAAACATTCCTGGCGAGTTGGCTTCTCCGTCTCCGTGGGATCTTTTTATACATCAATAACGTAATATAACCTAACCTAACCCAACCTATCATCTCGGCGATAATATTTGACAACATTCCTGGCGAGTTGGTCTCTACGTCTCCGTGGGACCTTTATATACATCAATAACGTAATATAACCTAACCTAAACCAACCTAACATTTCGGCGGTGATATTTGACATCATTCCTGGCGAGTTGTCCTCTACGTCTCCGTTTGACCTTCATAAACATCAATAACGTAATATAACGTAACCTAACCCAACCTATCATCTCGGCGGTAATATTTGACAACATTCCTGGCCAGTTGGCCTCTACGTCTCCGTGGGACCTTCATATACATCAATAACGAAATATAACCTAACCTACCCAACCTAACATCTCGGCGGTAATATTTGAAAACATTCATGGCGAGTTGGCATCTACGTCTCCGAGGGACCTTTATATACATCAATAACGTAATATAACCTAACCTAACCCAACCTAACATCTCGGCGGTAATATTAGACAACATTCCTGGCGAGTTGGCTTCTCCGTCTCCGTGGGACCTTTATATACATCAATAACGAAATATAACCTAACCTAACCCAACCTAACATCTCGGCGGTAATATTTGACAACATACCTGGCGAGTTGGCCTCTACGTCTCCGTGGGACCTTTATATACATCAATACCGTAATATAACCTAACCTAACCCAACCTAACATTTCGGCGGTAATATTGGACAACATTCCTGGCGATTTGGCTTCTCCGTCTCCGTGGGATCTTTTTATACATCAATAACGTAATATAACCTAACCTAACCCAGCCTAACATCTCGGCGGTAATATTTGTAAACATACCTGGCGAGCTGGCCTCTACGCCTCCGTGGAACCTTTATATACATCAATAACGTAATATAACCTAACCTAACCCAGCCCAACATCTCGGCGGTAATATTTGCTCACATTCCTGGCTTGTTGGCCTCTACGTCTCCGCGAGACCTTTATACACATCAATAACGTAATATAACCTAACCTAAACCAACCTAACATCTCGGCGGTAATATTTGAAAACATACCTGGCGAGTTGGCCTCTACGTCTGCGTGGAAACTTCATATACATCAATAACGATATATAACCTAACCTAACCCAACCTAATATTTCGGCGGTAATATTTGACATCATTCCTGGCGAGTTGTCCTCTACGTCTCCGTTTGACCTTCATAAACATCAATAACGTAATATAACGTAACCTAACCCAACCTATCATCTCGGCGGTAATATTTGACAACATTCCTGGCGAGTTGGCCTCTACGTCTCCGTGGGACCTTCATATACATCAATAACGAAATATAACCTAACTTAACCCAACCTATCATCTCGGCGATAATATTTGACAACATTCCTGGCGAGTTGGTCTCTACGTCTCCGTGGGACCTTTATATACATCAATAACGTAATATAACCTAACCTAACCCAACCTAACATCTCGGCGGAAATATTTGAAAACATACCTGGCGAGTTGGCCTCAACGCCTCCGTGGGACATTTATATACATCAATAACGTAATATAACCTAACCTAACCCAACCTAACATCTCAGCGGTAATATTTGATCACATTCCTGGCTTGTTGGCCTCTACGTCTCCGCGGGACCTTTATATACATCTATAACGTGATATAACCTAACCTAACCCAACCTAACATCTCGGCGGTAATATTTGAAAACATTCCTGGCGAGTTGGCCTCTACGTCACCGTGGGACCTTTATAGACATCCATAACGTAATATAACCTAACCTACCCAACCTAACATCTCGGCGGTAATATTTGAAAACATTCCTGGCGAGTTGGCTTCTCCGTCTCCGTGGGATCTTTTTATACATCAATAACGTAATATAACCTAACCTAACCCAACCTATCATCTCGGCGATAATATTTGACAACATTCCTGGCGAATTGGTCTCTACGTCTCCGTGGGACCTTTATATACATCAATAACGTAATATAACCTAACCTAAACCAACCTAACATTTCGGCGGTGATATTTGACATCATTCCTGGCGAGTTGTCCTCTACGTCTCCGTTTGACCTTCATAAACATCAATAACGTAATATAACGTAACCTAACCCAACCTATCATCTCGGCGGTAATATTTGACAACATTCCTGGCCAGTTGGCCTCTACGTCTCCGTGGGACCTTCATATACATCAATAACGAAATATAACCTAACCTACACAACCTAACATCTCGGCGGTAATATTTGAAAACATTCATGGCGAGTTGGCATCTACGTCTCCGAGGGACCTTTATATACATCAATAACGTAATATAACCTAACCTAACCCAACCTAACATCTCGGCGGTAATATTAGACAACATTCCTGGCGAGTTGGCTTCTCCGTCTCCGTGGGACCTTTATATACATCAATAACGTAATATAACCTAACCTAACCCAACCTAACATCTCGGCGGTAATATTTGACAACATACCTGGCGAGTTGGCCTCTACGTCTCCGTGGGACCTTTATATACATCAATACCCTAATATAACCTAACCTAACCCAACCTAACATTTCGGCGGTAATATTGGACAACATTCCTGGCGATTTCGCTTCTCCGTCTCCGTGGGATCTTTTTATACATCAATAACGTAATATAACCTAACCTAACCCAGCCTAACATCTCGGCGGTAATATTTGTAAACATACCTGGCGAGCTGGCCTCTACGCCTCCGTGGAACCTTTATATACATCAATAACGTAATATAACCTAACCTAACCCAACCCAACATCTCGGCGGTAATATTTGCTCACATTCCTGGCTTGTTGGCCTCTACGTCTCCGCGGGACCTTTATATACATCAATAACGTAATATAACCTAACCTAAACCAACCTAACATCTCGGCGGTAATATTTGAAAACATACCTGGCGAGTTGGCCTCTACGTCTGCGTGGAAACTTCATATACATCAATAACGATATATAACCTAACCTAACCCAACCTAATATTTCGGCGGTAATATTTGACATCATTCCTGGCGAGTTGTCCTCTACGTCTCCGTTTGACCTTCATAAACATCAATAACGTAATATAACGTAACCTAACCCAACCTATCATCTCGGCGGTAATATTTGACAACATTCCTGGCGAGTTGGCCTCTACGTCTCCGTGGGACCTTCATATACATCAATAACGAAATATAACCTAACTTAACCCAACCTATCATCTCGGCGATAATATTTGACAACATTCCTGGCGAGTTGGTCTCTACGTCTCCGTGGGACCTTTATATACATCAATAACGTAATATAACCTAACCTAACCCAACCTAACATCTCGGCGGAAATATTTGAAAACATACCTGGCGAGTTGGCCTCAACGCCTCCGTGGGACATTTATATACATCAATAACGTAATATAACCTAACCTAACCCAACCTAACATCTCAGCGGTAATATTTGATCACATTCCTGGCTTGTTGGCCCCTACGTCTCCGCGGGACCTTTATATACATCTATAACGTGATATAACCTAACCTAACCCAACCTAACATCTCGGCGGTAATATTTGAAAACATTCCTGGCGAGTTGGCCTCTACGTCACCGTGGGACCTTTATAGACATCCATAACGTAATATAACCTAACCTACCCAACCTAACATCTCGGCGGTAATATTTGAAAACATTCCTGGCGAGTTGGCTTCTCCGTCTCCGTGGGATCTTTTTATACATCAATAACGTAATATAACCTAACCTAACCCAACCTATCATCTCGGCGATAATATTTGACAACATTCCTGGCGAATTGGTCTCTACGTCTCCGTGGGACCTTTATATACATCAATAACGTAATATAACCTAACCTAAACCAACCTAACATTTCGGCGGTGATATTTGACATCATTCCTGGCGAGTTGTCCTCTACGTCTCCGTTTGACCTTCATAAACATCAATAACGTAATATAACGTAACCTAACCCAACCTATCATCTCGGCGGTAATATTTGACAACATTCCTGGCCAGTTGGCCTCTACGTCTCCGTGGGACCTTCATATACATCAATAACGAAATATAACCTAACCTACCCAACCTAACATCTCGGCGGTAATATTTGAAAACATTCATGGCGAGTTGGCATCTACGTCTCCGAGGGACCTTTATATACATCAATAACGTAATATAACCTAACCTAACCCAACCTAACATCTCGGCGGTAATATTAGACAACATTCCTGGCGAGTTGGCTTCTCCGTCTCCGTGGGACCTTTATATACATCAATAACGTAATATAACCTAACCTAACCCAACCTAACATCTCGGCGGTAATATTTGACAACATACCTGGCGAGTTGGCCTCTACGTCTCCGTGGGACCTTTATATACATCAATACCGTAATATAACCTAACCTAACCCAACCTAACATTTCGGCGGTAATATTGGACAACATTCCTGGCGATTTGGCTTCTCCGTCTCCGTGGGATCTTTTTATACATCAATAACGTAATATAACCTAACCTAACCCAGCCTAACATCTCGGCGGTAATATTTGTAAACATACCTGGCGAGCTGGCCTCTACGCCTCCGTGGAACCTTTATATACATCAATAACGTAATATAACCTAACCTAACCCAACCCAACATCTCGGCGGTAATATTTGCTCACATTCCTGGCTTGTTGGCCTCTACGTCTCCGCGGGACCTTTATATACATCAATAACGTAATATAACCTAACCTAAACCAACCTAACATCTCGGCGGTAATATTTGAAAACATACCTGGCGAGTTGGCCTCTACGTCTGCGTGGAAACTTCATATACATCAATAACGATATATAACCTAACCTAACCCAACCTAATATTTCGGCGGTAATATTTGACATCATTCCTGGCGAGTTGTCCTCTACGTCTCCGTTTGACCTTCATAAACATCAATAACGTAATATAACGTAACCTAACCCAACCTATCATCTCGGCGGTAATATTTGACAACATTCCTGGCGAGTTGGCCTCTACGTCTCCGTGGGACCTTCATATACATCAATAACGAAATATAACCTAACTTAACCCAACCTATCATCTCGGCGATAATATTTGACAACATTCCTGGCGAGTTGGTCTCTACGTCTCCGTGGGACCTTTATATACATCAATAACGTAATATAACCTAACCTAACCCAACCTAACATCTCGGCGGAAATATTTGAAAACATACCTGGCGAGTTGGCCTCAACGCCTCCGTGGGACATTTATATACATCAATAACGTAATATAACCTAACCTAACCCAACCTAACATCTCAGCGGTAATATTTGATCACATTCCTGGCTTGTTGGCCCCTACGTCTCCGCGGGACCTTTATATACATCTATAACGTGATATAACCTAACCTAACCCAACCTAACATCTCGGCGGTAATATTTGAAAACATTCCTGGCGAGTTGGCCTCTACGTCACCGTGGGACCTTTATAGACATCCATAACGTAATATAACCTAACCTACCCAACCTAACATCTCGGCGGTAATATTTGAAAACATTCATGGCGAGTTGGCATCTACGTCTCCGTGGGACCTTCATATACACCAATAACGAAATATAGCCTAACCTAACCCAACCTATCATCTCGGCGGTAATATTTGACAACATTCCTGGCGTGTTGGCCTCTACGTCTCCGTGGGACCTCTATATACATCAGTAACGTAATATAACCTAACCTAACCCAACCTATCATCTCTGCGGTAATATTTGACAACATTCCTGGCGAGTTTGTCTCTACGTCTCCGTGGGACCTTCATATACATCAATAACGAAATATAGCCTAACCTAACCCAACCTATCATCTCGGCGCTAATATTTGACAACATTCCTGGCGAGTTGGCCTCTACGTCTCCGTGGGACCTTTATATACATCAATAACGTAATATAACCTAACTTAACCCAACCTAACATCTCGGCGGTAATATTTGATCACATTCCTGGCTTGTTGGCCTCTACGTCTCCGCGGGACCTTTAAATACATCTATAACGTAATATAACCTAACCTAACCCAACCTAACATCTCGGCGGTAATATTTGAAAACATTCCTGGCGAGTTGGCTTCTCCGTCTCCGTGGGATCCTTTTAGACATCAATAACGTAGTATAACGTAACCTAACCCAACCTATCATCTCGGCGGTAATATTAGACAACATTCCTGGCGAGTTGGCTTCTCCGTCTCCGTGGGACCTTTATATACATCAATAACGTAATATAACCTAACCTAACCCAACCTAACATCTCGGCGGTAATATTTGACAACATACCTGGCGAGTTGGCCTCTACGTCTCCGTGGGACCTTTATATACATCAATAACGTAATATAACCTAACCTAACCCAACCTAACATTTCGGCGGTAATATTGGACAACATTCCTGGCGATTTGGCTTCTCCGTCTCCGTGGGATATTTTTATACATCAATAACGTAATATAACCTAACCTAACCCAGCCTAACATCTCGGCGGTAATATTTGTAAACATACCTGGCGAGCTGGCCTCTACGCCTCCGTGGAACCTTTATATACATCAATAACTTAATATAACCTAACCTAACCCAACCCAACATCTCGGCGGTAATATTTGATCACATTCCTGGCTTGTTGGCCTCTACGTCTCCGCGGGACCTTTATATACATCAATAACGTAATATAACCTAACCTAAACCAACCTAACATCTCGGCGGTAATATTTGAAAACATACCTGGCGAGTTGGCCTCTACGTCTGCGTGGAAACTTCATATACATCAATAACGATATATAGCCTAACCTAACCCAACCTAATATTTCGGCGGTAATATTTGACATCATTCCTGGCGAGTTGTCCTCTACGTCTCCGTTTGACCTTCATAAACATCAATAACGTAATATAACGTAACCTAACCCAACCTAACATCTCGGCGGTAATATTTGAAAACATACCTGGCGAGTTGGCCTCTACGTCTCCGTGGGACCTTCATATACATCAATAACGTAATATAAACTAACCTAACCCAACCTATCATCTCGGCGATAATATTTGACAACATTCCTGGCGAGTTGGTCTCTACGTCTCCGTGGGACCTTTATATACATCTATAATGTGATATAACCTAACCTAAACCAACCTAATATCTCGGCGGTAATATCTGAAAACATTCCTGGCGAGTTGGCCTCTACGTCTCCGTGGGACATTCATATACATCAATAACGTATTATAACGTAACCTAAGCCAACCTATCATCTCGGCGGTAATATTTGAAAACATTCCTGGCGAGTTGGCCTCTACGTCTCCGTGGGACATTCATATACATCAATAACGTAATATAACGTAACCTAACCCAACCTATCATCTCGGCGGTAATATTTGACAACATTTCTGGCGAGTTGGTCTCTACGTCTCCGAGGGACCTTTATATACATCAATAACGTAATATAACCTAACCTAACCCAACCTAACATTTCGGCGGTGATATTTGACATCATTCCTGGCGAGTTGTCCTCTACGTCTCCGTTTGACCTTCATAAACATCAATAACTTAATATAACGTAACCTAACCCAACCTATCATCTCGGCGGTAATATTTGACAACATTCCTGGCGAGTTGGCCTCTACGTCTCCGTGGGACCTTCATATACATCAATAACGAAATATAACCTAACTTAACCCAATCTAACATCTCGGCGGTAATATTTGAAAACATACCTGGCGAGTTGGCATCTCCGTCTCCGTGGGATCCTTTTATACATCAATAACGTAATATAACGTAACCTAACACAACCTATCATCTCGGCGGTAATATTTGACAACATTTCTGGCGAGTTGGCCTCTACGTCTGCGTGGGACCTTTATATTCATCAATAACGTAATATAACCCAACCTAACCCAACCTAACATCTCGGCGGTAATATTAGACAACATTCCTGGCGAGTTGGCTTCTCCGTCTCCGTGGGACCTTTATATACATCAATAACGTAATATAACCTAACCTAACCCAACCTAACATCTCGGCGGTAATATTTGACAACATACCTGGCGAGTTGGCCTCTACGTCTCCGTGGGACCTTTATATACATCAATAACGTAATATAACCTAACCTAACCCAACCTAACATTTCGGCGGTAATATTGGACAACATTCCTGGCGATTTGGCTTCTCCGTCTCCGTGGGATCTTTTTATACATCAATAACGTAATATAACCTAACCTAACCCAGCCTAACATCTCGGCGGTAATATTTGTAAACATACCTGGCGAGCTGGCCTCTACGCCTCCGTGGAACCTTTATATACATCAATAACTTAATATAACCTAACCTAACCCAACCCAACATCTCGGCGGTAATATTTGATCACATTCCTGGCTTGTTGGCCTCTACGTCTCCGCGGGACCTTTATATACATCAATAACGTAATATAACGTAACCTAAACCAACCTAACATCTCGGCGGTAATATTTGAAAACATACCTGGCGAGTTGGCCTCTACGTCTGCGTGGAAACTTCATATACATCAATAACGATATATAGCCTAACCTAACCCAACCTAATATTTCGGCGGTAATATTTGACATCATTCCTGGCGAGTTGTCCTCTACGTCTCCGTTTGACCTTCATAAACATCAATAACGTAATATAACGTAACCTAACCCAACCTAACATCTCGGCGGTAATATTTGAAAACATACCTGGCGAGTTGGCCTCTACGTCTCCGTGGGACCTTCATATACATCAATAACGTAATATAAACTAACCTAACCCAACCTATCATCTCGGCGATAATATTTGACAACATTCCTGGCGAGTTGGTCTCTACGTCTCCGTGGGACCTTTATATACATCTATAATGTGATATAACCTAACCTAAACCAACCTAATATCTCGGCGGTAATATCTGAAAACATTCCTGGCGAGTTGGCCTCTACGTCTCCGTGGGACATTCATATACATCAATAACGTATTATAACGTAACCTAAGCCAACCTATCATCTCGGCGGTAATATTTGAAAACATTCCTGGCGAGTTGGCCTCTACGTCTCCGTGGGACATTCATATACATCAATAACGTAATATAACGTAACCTAACCCAACCTATCATCTCGGCGGTAATATTTGACAACATTTCTGGCGAGTTGGTCTCTACGTCTCCGAGGGACCTTTATATACATCAATAACGTAATATAACCTAACCTAACCCAACCTAACATTTCGGCGGTGATATTTGACATCATTCCTGGCGAGTTGTCCTCTACGTCTCCGTTTGACCTTCATAAACATCAATAACTTAATATAACGTAACCTAACCCAACCTATCATCTCGGCGGTAATATTTGACAACATTCCTGGCGAGTTGGCCTCTACGTCTCCGTGGGACCTTCATATACATCAATAACGAAATATAACCTAACTTAACCCAATCTAACATCTCGGCGGTAATATTTGAAAACATACCTGGCGAGTTGGCATCTCCGTCTCCGTGGGATCCTTTTATACATCAATAACGTAATATAACGTAACCTAACACAACCTATCATCTCGGCGGTAATATTTGACAACATTTCTGGCGAGTTGGCCTCTACGTCTGCGTGGGACCTTTATATTCATCAATAACGTAATATAACCCAACCTAACCCAACCTAACATCTCGGCGGTAATATTAGACAACATTCCTGGCGAGTTGGCTTCTCCGTCTCCGTGGGACCTTTATATACATCAATAACGTAATATAACCTAACCTAACCCAACCTAACATCTCGGCGGTAATATTTGACAACATACCTGGCGAGTTGGCCTCTACGTCTCCGTGGGACCTTCATATACATCAATAACGAAATATAACCTAACCTAACCCAACCTAACATCTCGGCGGTAATATTTGAAAACATTCCTGGCGAGTTGGCTTCTCCGTCTCCGTGGGATCTTTTTATACATCAATAACGTAATATAACCTAACCTAACCCAACCCAACATCTCGGCGGTAATATTTGATCACATTCCTGGCTTGTTGGCCTCTACGTCTCCGCGGGACCTTTATATACATCTATAATGTGATATAACCTAACCTAAACCAACCTAACATCTCGGCGGTAATATTTGAAAACATTCCTGGTGAGTTGGCCTCTACGTCTCCGTGGGACATTCATATACATCAATAACGTATTATAACCTAACCTAACCCTACCTATCATCTCGGCGGTAATATTTGAAAACATTCCTGGCGAGTTGGCTTCTCCGTCTCCGTGGGATCCTTTTATACATCAATAACGTAATATAACGTAACCTAACCCAACCTATCATCTCGGCGGTAATATTTGACGACATTTCTGCCGAGTTGGCCTCTACGTCTCCGAGGGACCTTCATATACATCAATAACGAAATATAACCTAACCTAACCCAACCTAACATTTCGGCGGTAATATTTGAAAACATTCCTGGCGAGTTGGCATCTCCGTCTCCGTGGGATCCTTTTATACATCAATAACGTAATATAACGTAACCTAACACAACCTATCATCTCGGCGGTAATATTTGACAACATTTCTGGCGAGTTGGCCTCTACGTCTGCGTGGGACCTTTATATACATCAATAACGTAATATAACCCAACCCAACCCAACCTAACATCTCGGCGGTAATATTAGACAACATTCCTGGCGAGTTGGCTTCTCCGTCTCCGTGGGACCATTATATACATCAATAACGTAATATAACCTAACCTAACCCAACCTAACATCTCGGCGGTAATATTTGACAACATACCTGGCGAGTTGGCCTCTACGTCTCCGTGGGACCTTCATATACATCAATAACGAAGTATAACCTAACCTAACCCAACCTAACATCTCGGCGGTAATATTTGAAAACATTCCTGGCGAGTTGGCTTCTCCGTCTCCGTGGGATCTTTTTATACATCAATAACGTAATATAACCTAACCTAACCCAACCCAACATCTCGGCGGTAATATTTGATCACATTCCTGGCTTGTTGGCCTCTACGTCTCCGCGGGACCTTTATATACATCTATAATGTGATATAACCTAACCTAACCCAACCTATCATCTCGGCGGTAATATTTGAAAACATTCCTGGCGAGTTGGCTTCTCCGTCTCCGTGGGATCTTTTTATACATCAATAACGTAATGTAACCTAACCTAACCCAGCCTAACATCTCGGCGGTAATATTTGAAAACATATCTGGCGAGCTGGCCTCTACGCCTCCGTGGGACCTTTATATACATCAATAACGTAATATAACCTTACCTAACCCAACCTAACATCTCGGCGGTAATATTTGATCACATTCCTGGCTTGTTGGCCTCTACGTCTCCGCGGGACCTTTAAATACATCCATAACGTAATATAACCTAACCTAACCCAACCTAACATCTCGGCGGTAATATTTGAAAACATTCCTGGCGAGTTGGCTTCTCCGTCTCCGTGGGATCCTTTTATACATCAATAACGTAATATAACGTAACCTAACCCAACCTATCATCTCGGCGGTAATATTTGACAACATTCCTGGCGAGTTGGCCTCTACGTCTCCGTGGGACCTTTATATACATCAATAACGTAATATAACCTAACCTAACCCAACCTAACATCTCGGCGATAATATTTGAAAACATTCCTGGCGAGTTGGCTTCTCCGTCTCCGTGGGATCCTTTTATACATCAATAACGTAGTATAACGTAACCTAACCCAACCTATCATCTCGGCGGTAATATTAGACAACATTCCTGGCGAGTTGGCTTCTCCGTCTCCGTGGGACCTTTATATACATCAATAACGTAATATAACCTAACCTAACCCAACCTAACATCTCGGCGGTAATATTTGACAACATACCTGGCGAGTTGGCCTCTACGTCTCCGTGGGACCTTTATATACATCAATAACGTAATATAACCTAACCTAACCCAACCTAACATTTCGGCGGTAATATTGGACAACATTCCTGGCGATTTGGCTTCTCCGTCTCCGTGGGATCTTTTTATACATCAATAACGTAATATAACCTAACCTAACCCAGCCTAACATATCGGCGGTAATATTTGTAAACATACCTGGCGAGCTGGCCTCTACGCCTCCGTGGAACCTTTATATACATCAATAACTTAATATAACCTAACCTAACCCAACCCAACATCTCGGCGGTAATATTTGATCACATTCCTGGCTTGTTGGCCTCTACGTCTCCGCGGGACCTTTATATACATCTATAATGTGATATAACCTAACCTAAACCAACCTAACATCTCGGCGGTAATATTTGAAAACATTCCTGGTGAGTTGGCCTCTACGTCTCCGTGGGACATTCATATACATCAATAACGTATTATAACCTAACCTAACCCTACCTATCATCTCGGCGGTAATATTTGAAAACATTCCTGGCGAGTTGGCTTCTCCGTCTCCGTGGGATCCTTTTATACATCAATAACGTAATATAACGTAACCTAACCCAACCTATCATCTCGGCGGTAATATTTGACAACATTTCTGGCGAGTTGGCCTCTACGTCTCCGAGGGACCTTTATATACATCAATAACGTAATATAACCTAACCTAACCCAACCTAACTTTTCGGCGGTAATATTAGACAACATTCCTGGCGAGTTGGCTTCTCCGTCTCCGTGGGATCTTTTTATACATCAATAACGTAATGTAACCTAACCTAACCCAGCCTAACATCTCGGCGGTAATATTTGAAAACATATCTGGCGAGCTGGCCTCTACGCCTCCGTGGGACCTTTATATACATCAATAACGTAATATAACCTTACCTAACCCAACCTAACATCTCGGCGGTAATATTTGATCACATTCCTGGCTTGTTGGCCTCTACGTCTCCGCGGGACCTTTAAATACATCCATAACGTAATATAACCTAACCTAACCCAACCTAACATCTCGGCGGTAATATTTGAAAACATTCCTGGCGAGTTGGCTTCTCCGTCTCCGTGGGATCCTTTTATACATCAATAACGTAATATAACGTAACCTAACCCAACCTATCATCTCGGCGGTAATATTTGACAACATTTCTGGCGAGTTGGCCTCTACGTCTCCGAGGGACCTTCATATACATCAATAACGAAATATAACCTAACCTAACCCAACCTAACATCTCGGCGGTAATATTTGACAACATACCTGGCGAGTTGGCCTCTACGTCTCCGTGGGACCTTCATATACATCAATAACGAAATATAACCTAACCTAACCCAACCTAACATCTCGGCGGTAATATTTGAAAACATTCCTGGCGAGTTGGCTTCTCCGTATCCGTGGGATCTTTTTATACATCAATAACGTAATATAACCTAACCTAACCCAACCCAACATCTCGGCGGTAATATTTGATCACATTCCTGGCTTGTTGGCCTCTACGTCTCCGCGGGACCTTTATATACATCTATAACGTATTATAACGTAACCTAACCCAACCTATCATCTCGGCGGTAATATTTGACAACATTTCTGGCGAGTTGGCCTCTACGTCTCCGAGGGACCTTCATATACATCAATAACGAAATATAACCTAACCTAACCCAACCTAACATCTCGGCGGTAATATTTGAAAACATTCCTGGCGAGTTGGTATCTCCGTCTCCGTGGGATCCTTTTATACATCAATAACGTAATATAACGTAACCTAACACAACCTATCATCTCGGCGGTAATATTTGACAACATTTCTGGCGAGTTGGCCTCTACGTCTCCGTGGGACCTTTATATACATCAATAACGTAATATAACCTAACCTAACCCAACCTAACATCTCGGCAGTAATATTTGAAAACATTCCTGGCGAGTTGGCTTCTCCGTCTCCGTGGGACCTTTATATACATCAATAACGAAATATAGCCTAACCTAACCCAACCTATCATCTCGGCGCTAATATTTGACAACATTCCTGGCGAGTTGGCCTCTACGTCTCCGTGGGACCTTTATATACATCAATAACGTAATATAACCTAACTTAACCCAACCTAACATCTCGGCGGTAATATTTGATCACATTCCTGGCTTGTTGGCCTCTACGTCTCCGCGGGACCTTTAAATACATCTATAACGTAATATAACCTAACCTAACCCAACCTAACATCTCGGCGGTAATATTTGAAAACATTCCTGGCGAGTTGGCTTCTCCGTCTCCGTGGGATCCTTTTATACATCAATAACGTAGTATAACGTAACCTAACCCAACCTATCATCTCGGCGGTAATATTAGACAACATTCCTGGCGAGTTGGCTTCTCCGTCTCCGTGGGACCTTTATATACATCAATAACGTAATATAACCTAACCTAACCCAACCTAACATCTCGGCGGTAATATTTGACAACATACCTGGCGAGTTGACCTCTACGTCTCCGTGGGACCTTTATATACATCAATAACGTAATATAACCTAACCTAACCCAACCTAACATTTCGGCGGTAATATTGGACAACATTCCTGGCGATTTGGCTTCTCCGTCTCCGTGGGATCTTTTTATACATCAATAACGTAATATAACCTAACCTAACCCAGCCTAACATATCGGCGGTAATATTTGTAAACATACCTGGCGAGCTGGCCTCTACGCCTCCGTGGAACCTTTATATACATCAATAACTTAATATAACCTAACCTAACCCAACCCAACATCTCGGCGGTAATATTTGATCACATTCCTGGCTTGTTGGCCTCTACGTCTCCGCGGGACCTTTATATACATCTATAATGTGATATAACCTAACCTAAACCAACCTAACATCTCGGCGGTAATATTTGAAAACATTCCTGGTGAGTTGGCCTCTACGTCTCCGTGGGACATTCATATACATCAATAACGTATTATAACCTAACCTAACCCTACCTATCATCTCGGCGGTAATATTTGAAAACATTCCTGGCGAGTTGGCTTCTCCGTCTCCGTGGGATCCTTTTATACATCAATAACGTAATATAACGTAACCTAACCCAACCTATCATCTCGGCGGTAATATTTGACAACATTTCTGGCGAGTTGGCCTCTACGTCTCCGAGGGACCTTCATATACATCAATAACGAAATATAACCTAACCTAACCCAACCTAACATCTCGGCGGTAATATTTGAAAACATTCCTGGCGAGTTGGCATCTCCGTCTCCGTGGGATCCTTTTATACATCAATAACGTAATATAACGTAACCTAACACAACCTATCATCTCGGCGGTAATATTTGACAACATTTCTGGCGAGTTGGCCTCTACGTCTGCGTGGGACCTTTATATACATCAATAACGTAATATAACCCAACCCAACCCAACCTAACATCTCGGCGGTAATATTAGACAACATTCCTGGCGAGTTGGCTTCTCCGTCTCCGTGGGACCTTTATATACATCAATAACGTAATATAACCTAACCTAACCCAACCTAACATCTCGGCGGTAATATTTGACAACATACCTGGCGAGTTGGCCTCTACGTCTCCGTGGGACCTTCATATACATCAATAACGAAATATAACCTAACCTAACCCAACCTAACATCTCGGCGGTAATATTTGAAAACATTCCTGGCGAGTTGGCTTCTCCGTATCCGTGGGATCTTTTTATACATCAATAACGTAATATAACCTAACCTAACCCAACCCAACATCTCGGCGGTAATATTTGATCACATTCCTGGCTTGTTGGCCTCTACGTCTCCGCGGGACCTTTATATACATCTATAACGTATTATAACGTAACCTAACCCAACCTATCATCTCGGCGGTAATATTTGACAACATTTCTGGCGAGTTGGCCTCTACGTCTCCGAGGGACCTTCATATACATCAATAACGAAATATAACCTAACCTAACCCAACCTAACATCTCGGCGGTAATATTTGAAAACATTCCTGGCGAGTTGGCATCTCCGTCTCCGTGGGATCCTTTTATACATCAATAACGTAATATAACGTAACCTAACACAACCTATCATCTCGGCGGTAATATTTGACAACATTTCTGGCGAGTTGGCCTCTACGTCTCCGTGGGACCTTTATATACATCAATAACGTAATATAACCCAACCTAACCCAACCTAACATCTCGGCGGTAATATTAGACAACATTCCTGGCGAGTTGGCTTCTCCGTCTCCGTGGGACCTTTATATACATCAATAACGAAATATAGCCTAACCTAACCCAACCTATCATCTCGGCGCTAATATTTGACAACATTCCTGGCGAGTTGGCCTCTACGTCTCCGTGGGACCTTTATATACATCAATAACGAAATATAGCCTAACCTAACCCAACCTATCATCTCAGCGATAATATTTGACAACATTCCTGGCGAGTTGGTCTCTACGTCTCCGTGGGACCTTTATATACATCAATAACGTAATATAACCTAACCTAACCCAACCTAACATCTCGGCAGTAATATTTGAAAACATTCCTGGCGAGTTGGCATCTCCGTCTCCGTGGGATCCTTTTATACATCAATAACGTAATATAACGTAACCTAACACAACCTATCATCTCGGCGGTAATATTTGACAACATTCCTGGCTTGTTGGCCTCTACGTCTCCGCGGGACCTTTATATACATCTATAATGTGATATAACCTAACCTAAACCAACCTAACATCTCGGCGGTAATATTAGACAACATTCCTGGCGAGTTGGCTTCTCCGTCTCCGTGGGACCTTTATATACATCTATAATGTGATATAACCTAACCTAAACCAACCTAATATCTCGGCGGTAATATCTGAAAACATTCCTGGCGAGTTGGCCTCTACGTCTCCGTGGGACATTCATATACATCAATAACGTATTATAACGTAACCTAAGCCAACCTATCATCTCGGCGGTAATATTTGAAAACATTCCTGGCGAGTTGGCCTCTACGTCTCCGTGGGACATTCATATACATCAATAACGTAATATAACGTAACCTAACCCAACCTATCATCTCGGCGGTAATATTTGACAACATTTCTGGCGAGTTGGTCTCTACGTCTCCGTGGGACCTTCATATACATCAATAACGAAATATAACCTAACCTAACCCAACCTAACATCTCGGCGGTAATATTTGAAAACATTCCTGGCGAGTTGGCTTCTCCGTCTCCGTGGGATCTTTTTATACATCAATAACGTAATATAACCTAACCTAACCCAACCCAACATCTCGGCGGTAATATTTGATCACATTCCTGGCTTGTTGGCCTCTACGTCTCCGCGGGACCTTTATATACATCTTTAATGTGATATAACCTAACCTAAACCAACCTAACATCTCGGCGGTAATATTTGAAAACATTCCTGGTGAGTTGGCCTCTACGTCTCCGTGGGACATTCATATACATCAATAACGTATTATAACCTAACCTAACCCAACCTATCATCTCGGCGGTAATATTTGAAAACATTCCTGGCGATTTGGCTTCTCCGTCTCCGTGGGATCCTTTTATACATCAATAACGTAATATAACGTAACCTAACCCAACCTATCATCTCGGCGGTAATATTTGACAACATTTCTGGCGAGTTGGCCTCTACGTCTCCGAGGGACCTTTATATACATCAATAACGTAATATAACCTAACCTAACCCAACCTAACATTTCGGCGGTAATATTAGACAACATTCCTGGCGAGTTGGCTTCTCCGTCTCCGTGGGATCTTTTTATACATCAATAACGTAATGTAACCTAACCTAACCCAGCCTAACATCTCGGCGGTAATATTTGAAAACATATCTGGCGAGCTGGCCTCTACGCCTCCGTGGGACCTTTATATACATCAATAACGTAATATAACCTTACCTAACCCAACCTAACATCTCGGCGGTAATATTTGATCACATTCCTGGCTTGTTGGCCTCTACGTCTCCGCGGGACCTTTAAATACATCCATAACGTAATATAACCTAACCTAACCCAACCTAACATCTCGGCGGTAATATTTGAAAACATTCCTGGCGAGTTGGCTTCTCCGTCTCCGTGGGATCCTTTTATACATCAATAACGTAATATAACGTAACCTAACCCAACCTATCATCTCGGCGGTAATATTTGACAACATTTCTGGCGAGTTGGCCTCTACGTCTCCGAGGGACCTTCATATACATCAATAACGAAATATAACCTAACCTAACCCAACCTAACATCTCGGCGGTAATATTTGAAAACATTCCTGGCGAGTTGGCATCTCCGTCTCCGTGGGATCCTTTTATACATCAATAACGTAATATAACGTAACCTAACACAACCTATCATCTCGGCGGTAATATTTGACAACATTTCTGGCGAGTTGGCCTCTACGTCTCCGTGGGACCTTTATATACATCAATAACGTAATATAACCCAACCTAACCCAACCTAACATCTCGGCGGTAATATTAGACAACATTCCTGGCGAGTTGGCTTCTCCGTCTCCGTGGGACCTTTATATACATCAATAACGTAATATAACCTAACCTAACCCAACCTAACATCTCGGCGGTAATATTTGACAACATACCTGGCGAGTTGGCCTCTACGTCTGCGTGGGACCTTCATATACATCAATAACGAAATATAACCTAACCTAACCCAACCTAACATCTCGGCGGTAATATTTGAAAACATTCCTGGCGAGTTGGCTTCTCCGTCTCCGTGGGATCTTTTTATACATCAATAACGTAATATAACCTAACCTAACCCAACCCAACATCTCGGCGGTAATATTTGATCACATTCCTGGCTTGTTGGCCTCTACGTCTCCGCGGGACCTTTATATACATCTATAATGTGATATAACCTAACCTAAACCAACCTAACATCTCGGCGGTAATATTTGAAAACATTCCTGGCGAGTTGGCCTCTACGTCTCCGTGGGACATTCATATACATCAATAACGTATTATAACGTAACCTAACCCAACCTATCATCTCGGCGGTAATATTTGAAAACATTCCTGGCGAGTTGGCTTCTCCGTCTCCGTGGGATCCTTTTATACATCAATAACGTAATATAACGTAACCTAACCCAACCTATCATCTCGGCGGTAATATTTGACAACATTTCTGGCGAGTTGGCCTCTACGTCTCCGAGGGACCTTTATATACATCAATAACGTAATATAACCTAACCTAACCCAACCTAACATTTCGGCGGTAATATTAGACAACATTCCTGGCGAGTTGGCTTCTCCGTCTCCGTGGGATCTTTTTATACATCAATAACGTAATATAACCTAACCTAACCCAGCCTAACATCTCGGCGGTAATATTAGACAACATTCCTGGCGAGTTGGCTTCTCCGTCTCCGTGGGACCTTTATATACATCAATAACGTAATATAACCTAACCTAACCCAACCTAACATCTCGGCGGTAATATTTGACAACATACCTGGCGAGTTGGCCTCTACGTCTCCGTGGGACCTTTATATACATCAATACCGTAATATAACCTAACCTAACCCAACCTAACATTTCGGCGGTAATATTGGACAACATTCCTGGCGATTTGGCTTCTCCGTCTCCGTGGGATCTTTTTATACATCAATAACGTAATATAACCTAACCTAACCCAGCCTAACATCTCGGCGGTAATATTTGACAACATTCCTGGCAAGTTGGCCTCTACGCCTCCGTGGGACCTTTATATACATCAATAACGTAATATAACCTTACCTAACCCAACCTAACATCTCGGCGGTAATATTTGATCACATTCCTGGCTTGTTGGCCTCTACGTCTCCGTGGTATCCTTTTATACATCAATAACGTAATATAACGTAACCTAACCCAACCTATCATCTCGGCGGTAATGTTTGACAACATTTCTGGCGAGTTGGCCTCTACGTCTCCGAGGGACCTTCATATACATCAATACCGAAATATAACCTAACCTAACCCAACCTAACATCTCGGCGGTAATATTTGAAAACATTCCTGGCGAGTTGGCATCTCCGTCTCCGTGGGATCCTTTTATACATCAATAACGTAATATAACGTAACCTAACACAACCTAACATCTCGGCGGTAATATTTGAGAAACATTTCTGGCGAGTTGGCCTCTACGCCTCCGAGGGACCTTTATATACATCAATAACGTAATATAATCTAACCTAACCCAACCTAACATCTCGGCGGTAATATTAGCCAACATTCCTGGCGAGTTGGCCTCTACGTCTCCGAGGGACCTTTATATACATCAATAACGTAATATAATCTAACCTAACCCAACCTAACATCTCGGCGGTAATATTAGACAACATTCCTGGCGAGTTGGTTTCTCCGTCTCCGTGGGACCTTTATATACATCAATAACGTAATATAACCTAACCTAACCCAACCTAACATCTCGGCGGTAATATTTGACAACATACCTGGCGAGTTGGCCTCTACGTCTCCGTGGGACCTTCATATACATCAATAACGTAATATAAACTAACCTAACCCAATCTATCATCTCGGCGATAATATTTGACAACATTCCTGGCGAGTTGGTCTCTACGTCTCCGTGGGACCTTTATATACATCAATAACGTAATATAACCTAACCTAACCCAACCTATCATCTCGGCGGTAATATTTGACAACATTCCTGGCCAGTTGGGCTCTACGTCTCCGCGGGACCTTCATATACACCAATAACGAAGTATAACCTAACCTACCCAACCTAACATCTCGGCGGTAATATTTGACAACATTCCTGGCAAGTTGGCCTCTACGCCTCCGTGGGACCTTTATATACATCAATAACGTAATATAACCTTACCTAACCCAACCTAACATCTCGGCGGTAATATTTGATCACATTCCTGGCTTGTTGGCCTCTACGTCTCCGTGGTATCCTTTTATACATCAATAACGTAATATAACGTAACCTAACCCAACCTATCATCTCGGCGGTAATGTTTGACAACATTTCTGGCGAGTTGGCCTCTACGTCTCCGAGGGACCTTCATATACATCAATACCGAAATATAACCTAACCTAACCCAACCTAACATCTCGGCGGTAATATTTGAAAACATTCCTGGCGAGTTGGCATCTCCGTCTCCGTGGGATCCTTTTATACATCAATAACGTAATATAACGTAACCTAACACAACCTAACATCTCGGCGGTAATATTTGAGAAACATTTCTGGCGAGTTGGCCTCTACGCCTCCGAGGGACCTTTATATACATCAATAACGTAATATAATCTAACCTAACCCAACCTAACATCTCGGCGGTAATATTAGACAACATTCCTGGCGAGTTGGCCTCTACGTCTCCGAGGGACCTTTATATACATCAATAACGTAATATAATCTAACCTAACCCAACCTAACATCTCGGCGGTAATATTAGACAACATTCCTGGCGAGTTGGTTTCTCCGTCTCCGTGGGACCTTTATATACATCAATAACGTAATATAACCTAACCTAACCCAACCTAACATCTCGGCGGTAATATTTGACAACATACCTGGCGAGTTGGCCTCTACGTCTCCGTGGGACCTTCATATACATCAATAACGTAATATAAACTAACCTAACCCAACCTATCATCTCGGCGATAATATTTGACAACATTCCTGGCGAGTTGGTCTCTACGTCTCCGTGGGACCTTTATATACATCAATAACGTAATATAACCTAACCTAACCCAACCTATCATCTCGGCGGTAATATTTGACAACATTCCTGGCCAGTTGGGCTCTACGTCTCCGCGGGACCTTCATATACATCAATAACGAAGTATAACCTAACCTACCCAACCTAACATCTCGGCGGTAATATTTGAAAACATTCATGGCGAGTTGGCATCTACGTCTCCGTGGGACCTTCATATACATCAATAACGAAATATAGCCTAACCTAACCCAACCTATCACTTCGGCTGTAATATTTGACAACATTCCTGGCGTGTTGGCCTCTACGTCTCCGTGGGACCTCTATATACATCAATAACGTAATATAACTTAACCTAACCCAACCTATCATCTCGGCGGTAATATTTGACAACATTTCTGGCGAGTTGGCCTCTACGTCTCCGAGGGACCTTCATATACATCCATAACGAAATATAACCTAACCTAACCCAACCTAACATCTCGGCGGTAATATTTGAAAACATTCCTGGCGAGTTGGCATCTCCGTCTACGTGGGATCCTTTTATACATCAATAAGGTAATATAACGTAACCTAACACAACCTATCATCTCGGCGGTAATATTTGACAACATTTCTGGCGAGTTGGCCTCTACGTCTCCGTGGGACCTTTATATACATCAATAACGTAATATAACCTAACCTAACCCAACCTAACATCTCGACGGTAATATTAGACAACATTCCTGGCGAGTTGGCTTCTCCGTCTCCGTGGGACCTTTATATACATCAATAACGTAATATAACCTAACCTAACCCAACCTAACATCTCGGCGGTAATATTTGACAACATACCGGGCGAGTTAGCCTCTACGTCTCCGTGGGACCTTCATATACATCAATAACGAAATATAACCTAACCTAACCCAACCTAACATCTCGGCGGTAATATTTGAAAACATTCCTGGCGAGTTGGCTTCTCCGTCTCCGTGGGATCTTTTTATACATCAATAACGTAATATAACCTAACCTAACCCAACCCAACATCTCGGCGGTAATATTTGATCACATTCCTGGCTTGTTGGCCTCTACGTCTCCGCGGGACCTTTATATACATCTATAACGTGATATAACCTAACCTAACCCAACCTAACATCTCGGCGGTAATATTTGAAAACATTCCTGGCGAGTTGGCCTCTACGTCACCGTGGGACCTTTATAGACATCCATAACGTAATATAACCTAACCTAACCCAGCCTAACATCTCGGCGGTAATATTTGTAAACATACCTGGCGAGCTGGCCTCTACGCCTCCGTGGAACCTTTATATACATCAATAACGTAATATAACCTAACCTAACCCAACCCAACATCTCGGCGGTAATATTTGATCACATTCCTGGCTTGTTGGCCTCTACGTCTCCGCGGGACCTTTATATACATCAATAACGTAATATAACCTAACGTAAACCAACCTAACATCTCGGCGGTAATATTTGAAAACATACCTGGCGAGTTGGCCTCTACGTCTGCGTGGAAACTTCATATACATCAATAACGATATATAACCTAACCTAACCCAACCTAATATTTCGGCGGTAATATTTGACATCATTCCTGGCGAGTTGTCCTCTACGTCTCCGTTTGACCTTCATAAACATCAATAACGTAATATAACGTAACCTAACCCAACCTATCATCTCGGCGGTAATATTTGACAACATTCCTGGCGAGTTGGCCTCTACGTCTCCGTGGGACCTTCATATACATCAATAACGAAATATAACCTAACTTAACCCAATCTAACATCTTGGCGGTAATATTTGACAACATTCCTGGCGAGTTGGCCTCTACGTCCCCGTGGGGCCTTTATATACATCAATTACGTAATATAACCTGACCTAACCCAACCTAACATCTCGGCGGTAATATTTGACAACATACCTGGCGAGTTGGCCTCTACGTCTGCGTGGAAACTTCATATACATCAATAACGATATATAACCTAACCTAACCCAACCTATCATCTCGGCGGTAATATTTGACAACATTCCTGGTAAGTTGGCCTCTACGTCTCCGTGGGACCTTCATATACATCAATAACGAAATATAGCCTAACCTAACCCAACCTATCATCTCGGCGGTAATATTTGACAACATTCCTGGCGTGTTGGCCTCTACGTCTCCGTGGGACCTCTATATACATCAATAACGTAATATAACCTAACCTAACCCAACCTATCATCTCGGCGGTAATATTTGACAACATTCCTGGCGAGTTTGTCCCTACGTCTCCGTGGGACCTTCATATACATCAATAACGAAATATAGCCTAACCTAACCCAACCTATCATCTCGGCGGTAATATTTGACAACATTCCTGGTAAGTTGGCCTCTACGTCACGGTGGGACCTTTATATACATCAATAACGTAATATATCCTAACCTAACCCAACCTATCATCTCGGCGGAAATATTTGAAAACATACCTGGCGAGTTGGCCTCAACGCCTCCGTGGGACATTTATATACATCAATAACGTAATATAACCTAACCTAACCCAACCTAACATCTCAGCGGTAATATTTGATCACATTCCTGGCTCGTTGGCCTCTACGTCTCCGCGGGACCTTTATATACATCTATAACGTGATACAACCTAACCTAACCCAACCTAACATCTCGGCGGTAATATTTGAAAACATTCCTGGCGAGTTGGCCTCTACGTCACCGTGGGACCTTTATAGACATCCATAACGTAATATAACCTAACCTACCCAACCTAACATCTCGGCGGTAAAATTTGAAAACATTCATGGCGAGTTGGCATCTACGTCTCCGTGGGACCTTTATATACATCAATAACGTAATATAACCTAACTTAACCAAACCTAACATCTCGGCGGTAATATTTGATCACATTCCTGGCTTGTTGGCCTCTACGTCTCCGCGGGACCTTTAAATACACCTATAACGTAATATAACCTAACCTAACCCAACCTAACATCTCGGCGGTAATATTTGAAAACATTCCTGGCGAGTTGGCTTCTCCGTCTCCGTGGGATCCTTTTATACATCAATAACGTAGTATAACGTAACCTAACCCAACCTATCATCTCGGCGGTAATATTTGACAACATTTCTGGCGAGTTGGCCTCTACGTCTCCGAGGGACCTTTATATACATCAATAACGTAATATAACCTAACCTAACCCAACCTAACATCTCGGCGGTAATATTTGACAACATACCTGGCGAGTTGGCCTCTACGTCTCCGTGGGACCTTCATATACATCAATAACGAAATATAACCTAACCTAGCCCAACCTAACATTTCGGCGGTAATATTTGTAAACATTCCTGGCGAGTTGGCCTCTACGTCTCCGTGGGACATTCATATACATCAATAACGTAATATAACGTAACCTAACCCAACCTATCATCTCGGCGGTAATATTTGAAAACATTCCTGGCGAGTTGGCTTCTCCGTCTCCATGGCATCCTTTTATACATCAATAACGTAATATAACGTAACCTAACCCAACCTATCATCTCGGCGGTAATATTTGACAACATTCCTGGCGAGTTGGCCTCTACGTCTCCGTGGGACATTCATATACATCAATAACGTAATATAACGTAACCTAACCCAACCTATCATCTCAGCGGTAATATTTGATCACATTCCTGGCTCGTTGGCCTCTACGTCTCCGCGGGACCTTTATATACATCTATAACGTGATACAACCTAACCTAACCCAACCTAACATCTCGGCGGTAATATTTGAAAACATTCCTGGCGAGTTGGCCTCTACGTCACCGTGGGACCTTTATAGACATCCATAACGTAATATAACCTAACCTACCCAACCTAACATCTCGGCGGTAAAATTTGAAAACATTCATGGCGAGTTGGCATCTACGTCTCCGTGGGACCTTTATATACATCAATAACGTAATATAACCTAACTTAACCAAACCTAACATCTCGGCGGTAATATTTGATCACATTCCTGGCTTGTTGGCCTCTACGTCTCCGCGGGACCTTTAAATACACCTATAACGTAATATAACCTAACCTAACCCAACCTAACATCTCGGCGGTAATATTTGAAAACATTCCTGGCGAGTTGGCTTCTCCGTCTCCGTGGGATCCTTTTATACATCAATAACGTAGTATAACGTAACCTAACCCAACCTATCATCTCGGCGGTAATATTTGACAACATTTCTGGCGAGTTGGCCTCTACGTCTCCGAGGGACCTTTATATACATCAATAACGTAATATAACCTAACCTAACCCAACCTAACATCTCGGCGGTAATATTTGACAACATACCTGGCGAGTTGGCCTCTACGTCTCCGTGGGACCTTCATATACATCAATAACGAAATATAACCTAACCTAGCCCAACCTAACATTTCGGCGGTAATATTTGTAAACATTCCTGGCGAGTTGGCCTCTACGTCTCCGTGGGACATTCATATACATCAATAACGTAATATAACGTAACCTAACCCAACCTATCATCTCGGCGGTAATATTTGAAAACATTCCTGGCGAGTTGGCTTCTCCGTCTCCATGGCATCCTTTTATACATCAATAACGTAATATAACGTAACCTAACCCAACCTATCATCTCGGCGGTAATATTTGACAACATTCCTGGCAAGTTGGCCTCTACGTCACGGTGGGACCTTTATATACATCAATAACGTAATATATCCTAACCTAACCCAACCTATCATCTCGGCGGAAATATTTGAAAACATACCTGGCGAGTTGGCCTCAACGCCTCCGTGGGACATTTATATACATCAATAACGTAATATAACCTAACCTAACCCAACCTAACATCTCAGCGGTAATATTTGATCACATTCCTGGCTTGTTGGCCTCTACGTCTCCGCGGGACCTTTATATACATCTATAACGTGATATAACCTAACCTAACCCAACCTAACATCTCGGCGGTAATATTTGAAAACATTCCTGGCGAGTTGGCCTCTACTTCACCGTGGGACCTTTATAGACATCCATAACGTAATATAACCTAACCTACCCAACCTAACATCTCGGCGGTAATATTTGAAAACATTCATGGCGAGTTGGCATCTACGTCTCCGTGGGACCTTCATATACATCAATAACGAAATATAGCCTAACCTAACCCAACCTATCATCTCGGCCGTAATATTTGACAACATTCCTGGCGTGTTGGCCTCTACGTCTCCGTGGGACCTCTATATACATCAATAACGTAATATAACCTAACCTAACCCAACCTAATCATCTCGGCGGTAATATTTGACAACATTCCTGGCGAGTTTGTCTCTACGTCTCCGTGGGACCTTCATATACATCAATAACGAAATATAGCCTAACCTAACCCAACCTATCATCTCGGCGCTAATATTTGACAACATTCCTGGCGAGTTGGCCTCTACGTCTCCGTGGGACCTTTATATACATCAATAACGTAATATAACCTAACTTAACCCAACCTAACATCTCGGCGGTAATATTTGATCACATTCCTGGCTTGTTGGCCTGTACGTCTCCGCGGGACCTTTAAATACATCTATAACGTAATATAACCTAACCTAACCCAACCTAACATCTCGGCGGTAATATTTGAAAACATTCCTGGCGAGTTGGCTTCTCCGTCTCCGTGGGATCCTTTTATACATCAATAACGTAGTATAACGTAACCTAACCCAACCTATCATCTCGGCGGTAATATTTGACAACATTTCTGGCGAGTTGGCCTCTACGTCTCCGAGGGACCTTTATATACATCAATAACGTAATATAACCTAACCTAACCCAACCTAACATCTCGGCGGTAATATTTGACAACATACCTGGCGAGTTGGCCTCTACGTCTCCGTGGGACCTTCATATACATCAATAACGAAATATAACCTAACCTAACCCAACCTAACATTTCGGCGGTAATATTTGACAACATTCCTGGCGAGTTGGCTTCTCCGTCTCCGTGGTATCCTTTTATACATCAATAACGTAATATAACGTAACCTAACCCAACCTATCATCTCGGCGGTAATGTTTGACAACATTTCTGGCGAGTTGGCCTCTACGTCTCCGAGGGACCTTCATATACATCAATACCGAAATATAACCTAACCTAACCCAACCTAACATCTCGGCGGTAATATTTGAAAACATTCCTGGCGAGTTGGCCTCTACGTCTCCGTGGGACCTTTATATACATCAATAACGTAATATAACCTAACCTAACCCAACCTAACATCTCGACGGTAATATTAGACAACATTCCTGGCGAGTTGGCTTCTCCGTCTCCGTGGGACCTTTATATACATCAATAACGTAATATAACCTAACCTAACCCAACCTAACATCTCGGCGGTAATATTTGACAACATACCGGGCGAGTTAGCCTCTACGTCTCCGTGGGACCTTCATATACATCAATAACGAAATATAACCTAACCTAACCCAACCTAACGTCTCGGCGGTAATATTTGAAAACATTCCTGGCGAGTTGGCTTCTCCGTCTCCGTGGGATCTTTTTATACATCAATAACGTAATATAACCTAACCTAACCCAACCCAACATCTCGGCGGTAATATTTGATCACATTCCTGGCTTGTTGGCCTCTACGTCTCCGCGGGACCTTTATATACATCTATAATGTGATATAACCTAGCCTAAACCAACCTAACATCTCGGCGGTAATATTTGAAAACATTCCTGGCGAGTTGGCCTCTACGTCTCCGTGGTACATGTATATACATCAATAACGTAATATAACCTAACCTAACCCAACCCAACATCTCGGAGGTAATATTTGGTCACATTCCTGGCTTGTTGGCCTCTACGTCTCCGTGGGACCTTTATATACATCAATAACGTAATATAACCTAACCTAACCCAACCCAACATCTCGGCGGTAATATTTGAAAACATTCCTGGCGAGTTGGCCTCTACGTCTCCGTGGTACATGTATATACATCAATAACGTAATATAACCTAACCTAACCCAACCCAACATCTCGGAGGTAATATTTGGTCACATTCCTGGCTTGTTGGCCTCTACGTCTCCGTGGGACCTTTATATACATCAATAACGTAATATAACCTAACCTAACCCAACCCAACATCTCGGCGGTAATATTTGAAAAACATTCCTGGCGAGTTAGCTTCTCCGTCTCCGTGGGATCCTTTTATACATCAATAACGTAATATAACGTAACCTAACCCAACCTATCATCTCGGCGGTAATATTTGACAACATTTCTGGCGAGTTGGCCTCTACGTCTCCGTGGGACCTTTATATACATCAATAACGTAATATAACCTAACCTAACCCAACCCAACATCTCGGCGGTAATATTTGATCACATTCCTGGCTTGTTGGCCTCTACGTCTCCGCGGGACCTTTATATACATCAATAACGTAATATAACCTAACCTAACCCAACCTATCATCTCGGCGGTAATATTTGACAACATTCCTAGCGAGTTGGTCTCTACGTCTCCGTGGGACCTTCATATACATCAATAACGAAATATAACCTAACCTAACCCAACCCAACCTAACATCTCGGCGGTAATATTTGAAAAACATTCCTGGCGAGTTGGCTTCTCCGTCTCCGTGGGATCCTTTTATACATCAATAACGTAATATAACGTAACCTAACCCAACCTAACATCTCGGCGGTAATATTTGACAACATACCGGGCGAGTTGGCCTCTACATCTCCGTGGGACCTTCATATACATCAATAACGAAATATAACCTAACCTAACCCAACCTAACATCTCGGCGGTAATATTTGAAAACATTCCTGGCGAGTTGGCTTCTCCGTCTCCGTGGGATCTTTTTATACATCAATAACGTAATATAACCTAACCTAACCCAACCTATCATCTCGGCGATAATATTTGACAACATTCCTGGCGAGTTGGTCTCTACGTCTCCGTGGGACCTTTATATACATCAATAACGTAATATAACCTAACCTAAACCAACCTAACATTTCGGCGGTGATATTTGACATCATTCCTGGCGAGTTGTCCGCTACGTCTCCGTTTGACCTTCATAAACATCAATAACGTAATATAACGTAACCTAACCCAACCTATCATCTCGGCGGTAATATTTGACAATATTCCTGGCCAGTTGGCCTCTACGTCTCCGTGGGACCTTCATATACATCAATAACGAAATATAACCTAACCTACCCAACCTAACATCTCGGCGGTAATATTTGAAAACATTCATGGCGAGTTGGCATCTACGTCTCCGAGGGACCTTTATATACATCAATAACGTAATATAACGTAACCTAACCCAACCTAACATCTCGGCGGTAATATTTGACAACATACCGGGCGAGTTGGCCTCTACATCTCCGTGGGACCTTCATATACATCAATAACGAAATATAACCTAACCTAACCCAACCTAACATCTCGGCGGTAATATTTGAAAACATTCCTGGCGAGTTGGCTTCTCCGTCTCCGTGGGATCTTTTTATACATCAATAACGTAATATAACCTAACCTAACCCAACCTATCATCTCGGCGATAATATTTGACAACATTCCTGGCGAGTTGGTCTCTACGTCTCCGTGGGACCTTTATATACATCAATAACGTAATATAACCGAACCTAAACCAACCTAACATTTCGGCGGTGATATTTGACATCATTCCTGGCGAGTTGTCCTCTACGTCTCCGTTTGACCTTCATAAACATCAATAACGTAATATAACGTAACCTAACCCAACCTATCATCTCGGCGGTAATATTTGACAATATTCCTGGCCAGTTGGCCTCTACGTCTCCGTGGGACCTTCATATACATCAATAACGAAATATAACCTAACCTACCCAACCTAACATCTCGGCGGTAATATTTGAAAACATTCATGGCGAGTTGGCATCTACGTCTCCGAGGGACCTTTATATACATCAATAACGTAATATAACCTAACCTAACCCAACCTAACATCTCGGCGGTAATATTAGACAACATTCCTGGCGAGTTGGCTTCTCCGTCTCCGTGGGACCTTTATATACATCAATAACGTAATATAACCTAACCTAACCCAACCTAACATCTCCGCGGTAATATTTGACAACATACCTGGCGAGTTGGACTCTACGTCTCCGTGGGACCTTTATATAGATCAATACCGTAATATAACCTAACCTAACCCAACCTAACATTTCGGCGGTAATATTGGACAACATTCCTGGCGATTTGGCTTCTCCGTCTCCGTGGGATCTTTTTATACATCAATAACGTAATATAACCTAACCTAACCCAGCCTAACATCTCGGCGGTAATATTTGTAAACATTCCTGGCGAGTTGGCCTCTACGTCTCCGTGGGACATTCATATACATCAATAACGTAATATAACGTAACCTAACCCAACCTATCATCTCGGCGGTAATATTTGAAAACATTCCTGGCGAGTTGGCTTCTCCGTCTCCATGGCATCCTTTTATACATCAATAACGTAATATAACGTAACCTAACCCAACCTATCATCTCGGCGGTAATATTTGACAACATTCCTGGCAAGTTGGCCTCTACGTCACGGTGGGACCTTTATATACATCAATAACGTAATATATCCTAACCTAACCCAACCTATCATCTCGGCGGAAATATTTGAAAACATACCTGGCGAGTTGGCCTCAACGCCTCCGTGGGACATTTATATACATCAATAACGTAATATAACCTAACCTAACCCAACCTAACATCTCAGCGGTAATATTTGATCACATTCCTGGCTTGTTGGCCTCTACGTCTCCGCGGGACCTTTATATACATCTATAACGTGATATAACCTAACCTAACCCAACCTAACATCTCGGCGGTAATATTTGAAAACATTCCTGGCGAGTTGGCCTCTACTTCACCGTGGGACCTTTATAGACATCCATAACGTAATATAACCTAACCTACCCAACCTAACATCTCGGCGGTAATATTTGAAAACATTCATGGCGAGTTGGCATCTACGTCTCCGTGGGACCTTCATATACATCAATAACGAAATATAGCCTAACCTAACCCAACCTACCATCTCGGCCGTAATATTTGACAACATTCCTGGCGTGTTGGTCTCTACGTCTCCGTGGGACCTCTATATACATCAATAACGTAATATAACCTAACCTAACCCAACCTATCATCTCGGCGGTAATATTTGACAACATTCCTGGCGAGTTTGTCTCTACGTCTCCGTGGGACATTCATATACATCAATAACGAAATATAGCCTAACCTAACCCAACCTATCATCTCGGCGCTAATATTTGACAACATTCCTGGCGAGTTGGCCTCTACGTCTCCGTGGGACCTTTATATACATCAATAACGTAATATAACCTAACTTAACCCAACCTAACATCTCGGCGGTAATATTTGATCACATTCCTGGCTTGTTGGCCTCTACGTCTCCGCGGGACCTTTAAATACATCTATAACGTAATATAACCTAACCTAACCCAACCTAACATCTCGGCGGTAATATTTGAAAACATTCCTGGCGAGTTGGCTTCTCCGTCTCCGTGGGATCCTTTTATACATCAATAACGTAGTATAACGTAACCTAACCCAACCTATCATCTCGGCGGTAATATTTGACAACATTTCTGGCGAGTTGGCCTCTACGTCTCCGAGGGACCTTTATATACATCAATAACGTAATATAACCTAACCTAACCCAACCTAACATCTCGGCGGTAATATTTGACAACATACCTGGCGAGTTGGCCTCTACGTCTCCGTGGGACCTTCATATACATCAATAACGAAATATAACCTAACCTAACCCAACCTAACATTTCGGCGGTAATATTTGACAACATTCCTGGCGAGTTGGCTTCTCCGTCTCCGTGGGATCTTTTTATACATCTATAACGTAATATAACCTAACCTAACCCAACCTAACATCTCGGCGGTAATATTTGAAAACATTCCTGGCGAGTTGGCTTCTCCGTCTCCGTGGTATCCTTTTATACATCAATAACGTAATATAACGTAACCTAACCCAACCTATCATCTCGGCGGTAATGTTTGACAACATTTCTGGCGAGTTGGCCTCTACGTCTCCGAGGGACCTTCATATACATCAATACCGAAATATAACCTAACCTAACCCAACCTAACATCTCGGCGGTAATATTTGAAAACATTCCTGGCGAGTTGGCATCTCCGTCTCCGTGGGATCCTTTTATACATCAATAACGTAATATAACGTAACCTAAGACAACCTAACATCTCGGCGGTAATATTTGAAAAACATTTCTGGCGAGTTGGCCTCTACGTCTCCGAGGGACCTTTATATACATCAATAACGTAATATAATCTAACCTAACCCAACCTAACATCTCGGCGGTAATATTAGACAACATTCCTGGCGAGTTGGTTTCTCCGTCTCCGTGGGACCTTTATATACATCAATAACGTAATATAACCTAACCTAACCCAACCTAACATCTCGGCGGTAATATTTGACAACATACCTGGCGAGTTGGCCTCTACGTCTCCGTGGGACCTTCATATACATCAATAACGTAATATAAACTAACCTAACCCAACCTATCATATCGGCGATAATATTTGACAACATTCCTGGCGAGTTGGTCTCTACGTCTCCGTGGGACCTTTATATACATCAATAACGTAATATAACCTAACCTAACCCAACCTATCATCTCGGCGGTAATATTTGACAACATTCCTAGCGAGTTGGTCTCTACGTCTCCGTGGGACCTTCATATACATCAATAACGAAATATAACCTAACCTAACCCAACCTAACATCTCGGCGGTAATATTTGAAAAACATTTCTGGCGAGTTGGCCTCTACGTCTCCGAGGGACCTTTATATACATCAATAACGTAATATAATCTAACCTAACCCAACCTAACATCTCGGCGGTAATATTAGACAACATTCCTGGCGAGTTGGCTTCTCCGTCTCCGTGGGACCTTTATATACATCAATAACGTAATATAACCTAACCTAACCCAACCTAACATCTCGGCGGTAATATTTGACAACATACCTGGCGAGTTGGCCTCTACGTCTCCGTGGGACCTTCATATACATCAATAACGTAATATAAACTAACCTAACCCAACCTAACATCTCGGCGGTAATATTTGAAAACATTCATGGCGAGTTGGCATCTACGTCTCCGTGGGACCTTCATATACATCAATAACGAAATATAGCCTAACCTAACCCAACCTATCACTTCGGCTGTAATATTTGACAACATTCCTGGCGTGTTGGCCTCTACGTCTCCGTGGGACCTCTATATACATCAATAACGTAATATAACTTAACCTAACCCAACCTATCATCTCGGCGGTAATATTTGACAACATTTCTGGCGAGTTGGCCTCTACGTCTCCGAGGGACCTTCATATACATCCATAACGAAATATAACCTAACCTAACCCAACCTAACATCTCGGCGGTAATATTTGAAAACATTCCTGGCGAGTTGGCTTCTCCGTCTCCGTGGGATCTTTTTATACATCAATAACGTAATATAACCTAACCTAACCCAACCCAACATCTCGGCGGTAATATTTGATCACATTCCTGGCTTGTTGGCCTCTACGTCTCCGTGGGACCTTCATATACATCAATAACGAAATATAACCTAACCTAACCCAACCTAACATTTCGGCGGTAATATTTGACAACATTCCTGGCGAGTTGGCTTCTCCGTCTCCGTGGGATCTTTTTATACATCTATAACGTAATATAACCTAACCTAACCCAACCTAACATCTCGGCGGTAATATTTGAAAACATTCCTGGCGAGTTGGCTTCTCCGTCTCCGTGGTATCCTTTTATACATCAATAACGTAATATAACGTAACCTAACCCAACCTATCATCTCGGCGGTAATGTTTGACAACATTTCTGGCGAGTTGGCCTCTACGTCTCCGAGGGACCTTCATATACATCAATACCGAAATATAACCTAACCTAACCCAACCTAACATCTCGGCGGTAATATTTGAAAACATTCCTGGCGAGTTGGCATCTCCGTCTCCGTGGGATCCTTTTATACATCAATAACGTAATATAACGTAACCTAAGACAACCTAACATCTCGGCGGTAATATTTGAAAAACATTTCTGGCGAGTTGGCCTCTACGTCTCCGAGGGACCTTTATATACATCAATAACGTAATATAATCTAACCTAACCCAACCTAACATCTCGGCAGTAATATTAGACAACATTCCTGGCGAGTTGGTTTCTCCGTCTCCGTGGGACCTTTATATACATCAATAACGTAATATAACCTAACCTAACCCAACCTAACATCTCGGCGGTAATATTTGACAACATACCTGGCGAGTTGGCCTCTACGTCTCCGTGGGACCTTTATATACATCAATAACGTAATATAACCTAACCTAACCCAACCCAACATCTCGGCGGTAATATTTGATCACATTCCTGGCTTGTTGGCCTCTACGTCTCCGCGGGACCTTCATATACATCAATAACGAAATATAGCCTAACCTAACCCAACCTATCACTTCGGCTGTAATATTTGACAACATTCCTGGCGTGTTGGCCTCTACGTCTCCGTGGGACCTCTATATACATCAATAACGTAATATAACTTAACCTAACCCAACCTATCATCTCGGCGGTAATATTAGACAACATTCCTGGCGAGTTGGCTTCTCCGTCTCCGTGGGACCTTTATATACATCAATAACGTAATATAACCTAACCTAACCCAACCTAACATCTCGGCGGTAATATTTGACAACATACCTGGCGAGTTGGCCTCTACGTCTCCGTGGGACCTTCATATACATCAATAACGTAATATAAACTAACCTAACCCAACCTATCATCTCGGCGATAATATTTGACAACATTCCTGGCGAGTTGGTCTCTACGTCTCCGTGGGACCTTTATATACATCAATAACGTAATATAACCTAACCTAACCCAACCTATCATCTCGGCGGTAATTTTTGACAACATTCCTGGCCAGTTGGGCTCTACGTCTCCGTGGGACCTTCATATACATCAATAACGAAGTATAACCTAACCTACCCAACCTAACATCTCGGCGGTAATATTTGAAAACATTCATGGCGAGTTGGCATCTACGTCTCCGTGGGACCTTCATATACATCAATAACGAAATATAGCCTAACCTAACCCAACCTATCACTTCGGCTGTAATATTTGACAACATTCCTGGCGTGTTGGCCTCTACGTCTCCGTGGGACCTCTATATACATCAATAACGTAATATAACTTAACCTAACCCAACCTATCATCTCGGCGGTAATATTTGAAAACATTCCTGGCGAGTTGGCTTCTCCGTCTCCGTGGGATCTTTTTATACATCAATAACGTAATATAACCTAACCTAACCCAACCCAACATCTCGGCGGTAATATTTGATCACATTCCTGGCTTGTTGGCCTCTACGTCTCCGCGGGACCTTTATATACATCTATAATGTGATATAACCTAACCTAAACCAACCTAACATCTCGGCGGTAATATTTGAAAACATTCCTGGCGAGTTGGCCTCTACGTCTCCGTGGTACATGTATATACATCAATAACGTAATATAACCTAACCTAACCCAACCCAACATCTCGGAGGTAATATTTGGTCACATTCCTGGCTTGTTGGCCTCTACGTCTCCGTGGGACCTTTATATACATCAATAACGTAATATAACCTAACCTAACCCAACCCAACATCTCGGCGGTAATATTTGAAAAACATTCCTGGCGAGTTAGCTTCTCCGTCTCCGTGGGATCCTTTTATACATCAATAACGTAATATAACGTAACCTAACCCAACCTATCATCTCGGCGGTAATATTTGACAACATTTCTGGCGAGTTGGCCTCTACGTCTCCGTGGGACCTTTATATACATCAATAACGTAATATAACCTAACCTAACCCAACCCAACATCTCGGCGGTAATATTTGATCACATTCCTGGCTTGTTGGCCTCTACGTCTCCGCGGGACCTTTATATACATCAATAACGTAATATAACCTAACCTAACCCAACCTATCATCTCGGCGGTAATATTTGACAACATTCCTAGCGAGTTGGTCTCTACGTCTCCGTGGGACCTTCATATACATCAATAACGAAATATAACCTAACCTAACCCAACCCAACCTAACATCTCGGCGGTAATATTTGAAAAACATTCCTGGCGAGTTGGCTTCTCCGTCTCCGTGGGATCCTTTTATACATCAATAACGTAATATAACGTAACCTAACCCAACCTAACATCTCGGCGGTAATATTTGACAACATACCGGGCGAGTTGGCCTCTACATCTCCGTGGGGCCTTCATATACATCAATAACGAAATATAACCTAACCTAACCCAACCTAACATCTCGGCGGTAATATTTGAAAACATTCCTGGCGAGTTGGCTTCTCCGTCTCCGTGGGATCTTTTTATACATCAATAACGTAATATAACCTAACCTAACCCAACCTATCATCTCGGCGATAATATTTGACAACATTCCTGGCGAGTTGGTCTCTACGTCTCCGTGGGACCTTTATATACATCAATAACGTAATATAACCTAACCTAAACCAACCTAACATTTCGGCGGTGATATTTGACATCATTCCTGGCGAGTTGTCCTCTACGTCTCCGTTTGACCTTCATAAACATCAATAACGTAATATAACGTAACCTAACCCAACCTATCATCTCGGCGGTAATATTTGACAATATTCCTGGCCAGTTGGCCTCTACGTCTCCGTGGGACCTTCATATACATCAATAACGAAATATAACCTAACCTACCCAACCTAACATCTCGGCGGTAATATTTGAAAACATTCATGGCGAGTTGGCATCTACGTCTCCGAGGGACCTTTATATACATCAATAACGTAATATAACCTAACCTAACCCAACCTAACATCTCGGCGGTAATATTAGACAACATTCCTGGCGAGTTGGCTTCTCCGTCTCCGTGGGACCTTTATATACATCAATAACGTAATATAACCTAACCTAACCCAACCTAACATCTCGGCGGTAATATTTGACAACATACCTGGCGAGTTGGCCTCTACGTCTCCGTGGGACCTTTATATACATCAATACCGTAATATAACCTAACCTAACCCAACCTAACATTTCGGCGGTAATATTGGACAACATTCCTGGCGATTTGGCTTCTCCGTCTCCGTGGGATCTTTTTATACATCAATAACGTAATATAACCTAACCTAACCCAGCCTAACATCTCGGCGGTAATATTTGTAAACATACCTGGCGAGCTGGCCTCTACGCCTCCGTGGAACCTTTATATACATCAATAACGTAATATAACCTAACCTAACCCAACCCAACATCTCGGCGGTAATATTTGATCACATTCCTGGCTTGTTGGCCTCTACGTCTCCGCGGGACCTTTATATACATCAATAACGTAATATAACCTAACCTAAACCAACCTAACATCTCGGCGGTAATATTTGAAAACATACCTGGCGAGTTGGCCTCTACGTCTGCGTGGAAACTTCATATACATCAATAACGATATATAACCTAACCTAACCCAACCTAATATTTCGGCGGTAATATTTGACATCATTCCTGGCGAGTTGTCCTCTACGTCTCCGTTTCACCTTCATAAACATCAATAACGTAATATAACGTAACCTAACCCAACCTATCATCTCGGCGGTAATATTTGACAACATTCCTGGCGAGTTGGCCTCTACGTCTCCGTGGGACCTTCATATACATCAATAACGAAATATAACCTAACTTAACCCAATCTAACATCTTGGCGGTAATATTTGACAACATTCCTGGCGAGTTGGCCTCTACGTCCCCGTGGGGCCTTTATATACATCAATAACGTAATATAACCTGACCTAACCCAACCTAACATCTCGGCGGTAATATTTGACAACATACCTGGCGAGTTGGCCTCTACGTCTGCGTGGAAACTTCATATACATCAATAACGATATATAACCTAACCTAACCCAACCTATCATCTCGGCGGTAATATTTGACAACATTCCTGGCAAGTTGGCCTCTACGTCACGGTGGGACCTTTATATACATCAATAACGTAATATATCCTAACCTAACCCAACCTATCATCTCGGCGGAAATATTTGAAAACATACCTGGCGAGTTGGCCTCAACGCCTCCGTGGGACATTTATATACATCAATAACGTAATATAACCTAACCTAACCCAACCTAACATCTCAGCGGTAATATTTGATCACATTCCTGGCTTGTTGGCCTCTACGTCTCCGCGGGACCTTTATATACATCTATAACGTGATATAACCTAACCTAACCCAACCTAACATCTCGGCGGTAATATTTGAAAACATTCCTGGCGAGTTGGCCTCTACGTCACCGTGGGACCTTTATAGACATCCATAACGTAATATAACCTAACCTACCCAACCTAACATCTCGGCGGTAATATTTGAAAACATTCATGGCGAGTTGGCATCTACGTCTCCGTGGGACCTTCATATACATCAATAACGAAATATAGCCTAACCTAACCCAACCTATCATCTCGGCGGTAATATTTGACAACATTCCTGGCGTGTTGGCCTCTACGTCTCCGTGGGACCTCTATATACATCAATAACGTAATATAACCTAACCTAACCCAACCTATCATCTCTGCGGTAATATTTGACAACATTCCTGGCGAGTTTGTCTCTACGTCTCCGTGGGACCTTCATATACATCAATAACGAAATATAGCCTAACCTAACCCAACCTATCATCTCGGCGCTAATATTTGACAACATTCCTGGCGAGTTGGCCTCTACGTCTCCGTGGGACCTTTATATACATCAATAACGTAATATAACCTAACTTAACCCAACCTAACATCTCGGCGGTAATATTTGATCACATTCCTGGCTTGTTGGCCTCTACGTCTCCGCGGGACCTTTAAATACATCTATAACGTAATATAACCTAACCTAACCCAACCTAACATCTCGGCGGTAATATTTGAAAACATTCCTGGCGAGTTGGCTTCTCCGTCTCCGTGGGATCCTTTTATACATCAATAACGTAGTATAACGTAACCTAACCCAACCTATCATCTCGGCGGTAATATTAGACAACATTCCTGGCGAGTTGGCTTCTCCGTCTCCGTGGGACCTTTATATACATCAATAACGTAATATAACCTAACCTAACCCAACCTAACATCTCGGCGGTAATATTTGACAACATACCTGGCGAGTTGGCCTCTACCTCTCCGTGGGACCTTTATATACATCAATAACGTAATATAACCTAACCTAACCCAACCTAACATTTCGGCGGTAATATTGGACAACATTCCTGGCGATTTGGCTTCTCCGTCTCCGTGGGATCTTTTTATACATCAATAACGTAATATAACCTAACCTAACCCAGCCTAACATCTCGGCGGTAATATTTGTAAACATACCTGGCGAGCTGGCCTCTACGCCTCCGTGGAACCTTTATATACATCAATAACGTAATATAACCTAACCTAACCCAACCCAACATCTCGGCGGTAATATTTGATCACATTCCTGGCTTGTTGGCCTCTACGTCTCCGCGGGACCTTTATATACATCAATAACGTAATATAACCTAACCTAAACCAACCTAACATCTCGGCGGTAATATTTGAAAACATACCTGGCGAGTTGGCCTCTACGTCTGCGTGGAAACTTCATATACATCAATAACGATATATAACCTAACCTAACCCAACCTAATATTTCGGCGGTAATATTTGACATCATTCCTGGCGAGTTGTCCTCTACGTCTCCGTTTGACCTTCATAAACATCAATAACGTAATATAACGTAACCTAACCCAACCTATCATCTCGGCGGTAATATTTGACAACATTCCTGGCGAGTTGGCCTCTACGTCTCCGTGGGACCTTCATATACATCAATAACGAAATATAACCTAACTTAACCCAATCTAACATCTTGGCGGTAATATTTGACAACATTCCTGGCGAGTTGGCCTCTACGTCCCCGTGGGGCCTTTATATACATCAATAACGTAATATAACCTGACCTAACCCAACCTAACATCTCGGCGGTAATATTTGACAACATACCTGGCGAGTTGGCCTCTACGTCTGCGTGGAAACTTCATATACATCAATAACGATGTATAACCTAACCTAACCCAACCTATCATCTCGGCGGTAATATTTGACAATATTCCTGGCAAGTTGGCCTCTACGTCACGGTGGGACCTTTATATACATCAATAACGTAATATATCCTAACCTAACCCAACCTATCATCTCGGCGGAAATATTTGAAAACATACCTGGCGAGTTGGCCTCAACGCCTCCGTGGGACATTTATATACATCAATAACGTAATATAACGTAACCTAATCCAACCTATCATCTCGGCGGTAATATTTGACAACATTCCTGGCGAGTTGGCCTCTACGTCTCCGTGGGACCTTCATATACATCAATAACGAAATATAACCTAACTTAACCCAATCTAACATCTTGGCGGTAATATTTGACAACATTCCTGGCGAGTTGGCCTCTACGTCCCCGTGGGGCCTTTATATACATCAATAACGTAATATAACCTGACCTAACCCAACCTAACAACTCGGCGGTAATATTTGACAACATACCTGGCGAGTTGGCCTCTACGTCTGCGTGGAAACTTCATATACATCAATAACGATATATAACCTAACCTAACCCAACCTATCATCTCGGCGGTAATATTTGACAACATTCCTGGCAAGTTGGCCTCTACGTCACGGTGGGACCTTTATATACATCAATAACGTAATATATCCTAACCTAACCCAACCTATCATCTCGGCGGAAATATTTGAAAACATACCTGGCGAGTTGGCCTCAACGCCTCCGTGGGACATTTCTATACATCAATAACGTAATATAACCTAACCTAACCCAACCTAACATCTCAGCGGTAATATTTGATCACATTCCTGGCTTGTTGGCCTCTACGTCTCCGCGGGACCTTTATATACATCTATAACGTGATATAACCTAACCTAACCCAACCTAACATCTCGGCGGTAATATTTGAAAACATTCCTGGCGAGTTGGCCTCTACGTCACCGTGGGACCTTTATAGACATCCATAACGTAATATAACCTAACCTACCCAACCTAACATCTCGGCGGTAATATTTGAAAACATTCATGGCGAGTTGGCATCTACGTCTCCGTGGGACCTTCATATACATCAATAACGAAATATAGCCTAACCTAACCCAACCTATCATCTCGGGGGTAATATTTGACAACATTCCTGGCGTGTTGGCCTCCACGTCTCCGTGGGACCTCTATATACATCAATAACGTAATATAACCTAACCTAACCCAACCTATCATCTCTGCGGTAATATTTGACAACATTCCTGGCGAGTTTGTCTCTACGTCTCCGTGGGACCTTCATATACATCAATAACGAAATATAGCCTAACCTAACCCAACCTATCATCTCGGCGCTAATATTTGACAACATTCCTGGCGAGTTGGCCTCTACGTCTCCGTGGGACCTTTATATACATCAATAACGTAATATAACCTAACTTAACCCAACCTAACATCTCGGCGGTAATATTTGATCACATTCCTGGCTTGTTGGCCTCTACGTCTCCGCGGGACCTTTAAATACATCTATAACGTAATATAACCTAACCTAACCCAACCTAACATCTCGGCGGTAATATTTGAAAACATTCCTGGCGAGTTGGCTTCTCCGTCTCCGTGGGATCCTTTTATACATCAATAACGTAGTATAACGTAACCTAACCCAACCTATCATCTCGGCGGTAATATTTGACAACATTTCTGGCGAGTTGGCCTCTACGTCTCCGCGGGACCTTTATATACATCTATAACGTGATATAACCTAACCTAACCCAACCTAACATCTCGGCGGTAATATTTGAAAACATTCCTGGCGAGTTGGCCTCTACGTCACCGTGGGACCTTTATAGACATCAATAACGTAATATATCCTAACCTAACCCAACCTATCATCTCGGCGGAAATATTTGAAAACATACCTGGCGAGTTGGCCTCAACGCCTCCGTGGGACATTTCTATACATCAATAACGTAATATAACCTAACCTAACCCAACCTAACATCTCAGCGGTAATATTTGATCACATTCCTGGCTTGTTGGCCTCTACGTCTCCGCGGGACCTTTATATACATCTATAACGTGATATAACCTAACCTAACCCAACCTAACATCTCGGCGGTAATATTTGAAAACATTCCTGGCGAGTTGGCATCTACGTCTCCGTGGGACCTTCATATACATCAATAACGAAATATAGCCTAACCTAACCCAACCTATCATCTCGGCGGTAATATTTGACAACATTCCTGGCGTGTTGGCCTCTACGTCTCCGTGGGACCTCTATATACATCAATAACGTAATATAACCTAACCTAACCCAACCTATCATCTCTGCGGTAATATTTGACAACATTCCTGGCGAGTTTGTCTCTACGTCTCCGTGGGACCTTCATATACATCAATAACGAAATATAGCCTAACCTAACCCAACCTATCATCTCGGCGCTAATATTTGACAACATTCCTGGCGAGTTGGCCTCTACGTCTCCGTGGGACCTTTATATACATCAATAACGTAATATAACCTAACTTAACCCAACCTAACATCTCGGCGGTAATATTTGATCACATTCCTGGCTTGTTGGCCTCTACTTCTCCGCGGGACCTTTAAATACATCTATAACGTAATATAACCTAACCTAACCCAACCTAACATCTCGGCGGTAATATTTGAAAACATTCCTGGCGAGTTGGCTTCTCCGTCTCCGTGGGATCCTTTTATACATCAATAACGTAGTATAACGTAACCTAACCCAACCTATCATCTCGGCGGTAATATTAGACAACATTCCTGGCGAGTTGGCTTCTCCGTCTCCGTGGGACCTTTATATACATCAATAACGTAATATAACCTAACCTAACCCAACCTAACATCTCGGCGGTAATATTTGACAACATACCTGGCGAGTTGGCCTCTACGTCTCCGTGGGACCTTTATATACATCAATAACGTAATATAACCTAACCTAACCCAACCTAACATTTCGGCGGTAATATTGGACAACATTCCTGGCGATTTGGCTTCTCCGTCTCCGTGGGATCTTTTTATACATCAATAACGTAATATAACCTAACCTAACCCAGCCTAACATCTCGGCGGTAATATTTGTAAACATACCTGGCGAGCTGGCCTCTACGCCTCCGTGGAACCTTTATATACATCAATAACGTAATATAACCTAACCTAACCCAACCTAACATCTCAGCGGTAATATTTGATCACATTCCTGGCTTGTTGGCCTCTACGTCTCCGCGGGACCTTTATATACATCTATAACGTGATATAACCTAACCTAACCCAACCTAACATCTCGGCGGTAATATTTGAAAACATTCCTGGCGAGTTGGCATCTACGTCTCCGTGGGACCTTCATATACATCAATAACGAAATATAGCCTAACCTAACCCAACCTATCATCTCGGCGGTAATATTTGACAACATTCCTGGCGTGTTGGCCTCTACGTCTCCGTGGGACCTCTATATACATCAATAACGTAATATAACCTAACCTAACCCAACCTATCATCTCTGCGGTAATATTTGACAACATTCCTGGCGAGTTTGTCTCTACGTCTCCGTGGGACCTTCATATACATCAATAACGAAATATAGCCTAACCTAACCCAACCTATCATCTCGGCGCTAATATTTGACAACATTCCTGGCGAGTTGGCCTCTACGTCTCCGTGGGACCTTTATATACATCAATAACGTAATATAACCTAACTTAACCCAACCTAACATCTCGGCGGTAATATTTGATCACATTCCTGGCTTGTTGGCCTCTACTTCTCCGCGGGACCTTTAAATACATCTATAACGTAATATAACCTAACCTAACCCAACCTAACATCTCGGCGGTAATATTTGAAAACATTCCTGGCGAGTTGGCTTCTCCGTCTCCGTGGGATCCTTTTATACATCAATAACGTAGTATAACGTAACCTAACCCAACCTATCATCTCGGCGGTAATATTAGACAACATTCCTGGCGAGTTGGCTTCTCCGTCTCCGTGGGACCTTTATATACATCAATAACGTAATATAACCTAACCTAACCCAACCTAACATCTCGGCGGTAATATTTGACAACATACCTGGCGAGTTGGCCTCTACGTCTCCGTGGGACCTTTATATACATCAATAACGTAATATAACCTAACCTAACCCAACCTAACATTTCGGCGGTAATATTGGACAACATTCCTGGCGATTTGGCTTCTCCGTCTCCGTGGGATCTTTTTATACATCAATAACGTAATATAACCTAACCTAACCCAGCCTAACATCTCGGCGGTAATATTTGTAAACATACCTGGCGAGCTGGCCTCTACGCCTCCGTGGAACCTTTATATACATCAATAACGTAATATAACCTAACCTAACCCAACCCAACATCTCGGCGGTAATATTTGATCACATTCCTGGCTTGTTGGCCTCTACGTCTCCGCGGGACCTTTATATACATCAATAACGTAATATAACCTAACCTAAACCAACCTAACATCTCGGCGGTAATATTTGAAAACATACCTGGCGAGTTGGCCTCTACGTCTGCGTGGAAACTTCATATACATCAATAACGATATATAACCTAACCTAACCCAACCTAATATTTCGGCGGTAATATTTGACATCATTCCTGGCGAGTTGTCCTCTACGTCTCCGTTTGACCTTCATAAACATCAATAACGTAATATAACGTAACCTAACCCAACCTATCATCTCGGCGGTAATATTTGACAACATTCCTGGCGAGTTGGCCTCTACGTCTCCGTGGGACCTTCATATACATCAATAACGAAATATAACCTAACTTAACCCAATCTAACATCTTGGCGGTAATATTTGACAACATTCCTGGCGAGTTGGCCTCTACGTCCCCGTGGGGCCTTTATATACATCAATAACGTAATATAACCTGACCTAACCCAACCTAACATCTCGGCGGTAATATTTGACAACATACCTGGCGAGTTGGCCTCTACGTCTGCGTGGAAACTTCATATACATCAATAACGATGTATAACCTAACATAACCCAACCTATCATCTCGGCGGTAATATTTGACAATATTCCTGGCAAGTTGGCCTCTACGTCACGGTGGGACCTTTATATACATCAATAACGTAATATATCCTAACCTAACCCAACCTATCATCTCGGCGGAAATATTTGAAAACATACCTGGCGAGTTGGCCTCAACGCCTCCGTGGGACATTTATATACATCAATAACGTAATATAACGTAACCTAATCCAACCTATCATCTCGGCGGTAATATTTGACAACATTCCTGGCGAGTTGGCCTCTACGTCTCCGTGGGACCTTCATATACATCAATAACGAAATATAACCTAACTTAACCCAATCTAACATCTTGGCGGTAATATTTGACAACATTCCTGGCGAGTTGGCCTCTACGTCCCCGTGGGGCCTTTATATACATCAATAACGTAATATAACCTGACCTAACCCAACCTAACAACTCGGCGGTAATATTTGACAACATACCTGGCGAGTTGGCCTCTACGTCTGCGTGGAAACTTCATATACATCAATAACGATATATAACCTAACCTAACCCAACCTATCATCTCGGCGGTAATATTTGACAACATTCCTGGCAAGTTGGCCTCTACGTCACGGTGGGACCTTTATATACATCAATAACGTAATATATCCTAACCTAACCCAACCTATCATCTCGGCGGAAATATTTGAAAACATACCTGGCGAGTTGGCCTCAACGCCTCCGTGGGACATTTCTATACATCAATAACGTAATATAACCTAACCTAACCCAACCTAACATCTCAGCGGTAATATTTGATCACATTCCTGGCTTGTTGGCCTCTACGTCTCCGCGGGACCTTTATATACATCTATAACGTGATATAACCTAACCTAACCCAACCTAACATCTCGGCGGTAATATTTGAAAACATTCCTGGCGAGTTGGCCTCTACGTCACCGTGGGACCTTTATAGACATCCATAACGTAATATAACCTAACCTACCCAACCTAACATCTCGGCGGTAATATTTGAAAACATTCATGGCGAGTTGGCATCTACGTCTCCGTGGGACCTTCATATACATCAATAACGAAATATAGCCTAACCTAACCCAACCTATCATCTCGGGGGTAATATTTGACAACATTCCTGGCGTGTTGGCCTCCACGTCTCCGTGGGACCTCTATATACATCAATAACGTAATATAACCTAACCTAACCCAACCTATCATCTCTGCGGTAATATTTGACAACATTCCTGGCGAGTTTGTCTCTACGTCTCCGTGGGACCTTCATATACATCAATAACGAAATATAGCCTAACCTAACCCAACCTATCATCTCGGCGCTAATATTTGACAACATTCCTGGCGAGTTGGCCTCTACGTCTCCGTGGGACCTTTATATACATCAATAACGTAATATAACCTAACTTAACCCAACCTAACATCTCGGCGGTAATATTTGATCACATTCCTGGCTTGTTGGCCTCTACGTCTCCGCGGGACCTTTAAATACATCTATAACGTAATATAACCTAACCTAACCCAACCTAACATCTCGGCGGTAATATTTGAAAACATTCCTGGCGAGTTGGCTTCTCCGTCTCCGTGGGATCCTTTTATACATCAATAACGTAGTATAACGTAACCTAACCCAACCTATCATCTCGGCGGTAATATTTGACAACATTTCTGGCGAGTTGGCCTCTACGTCTCCGCGGGACCTTTATATACATCTATAACGTGATATAACCTAACCTAACCCAACCTAACATCTCGGCGGTAATATTTGAAAACATTCCTGGCGAGTTGGCCTCTACGTCACCGTGGGACCTTTATAGACATCAATAACGTAATATATCCTAACCTAACCCAACCTATCATCTCGGCGGAAATATTTGAAAACATACCTGGCGAGTTGGCCTCAACGCCTCCGTGGGACATTTCTATACATCAATAACGTAATATAACCTAACCTAACCCAACCTAACATCTCAGCGGTAATATTTGATCACATTCCTGGCTTGTTGGCCTCTACGTCTCCGCGGGACCTTTATATACATCTATAACGTGATATAACCTAACCTAACCCAACCTAACATCTCGGCGGTAATATTTGAAAACATTCCTGGCGAGTTGGCATCTACGTCTCCGTGGGACCTTCATATACATCAATAACGAAATATAGCCTAACCTAACCCAACCTATCATCTCGGCGGTAATATTTGACAACATTCCTGGCGTGTTGGCCTCTACGTCTCCGTGGGACCTCTATATACATCAATAACGTAATATAACCTAACCTAACCCAACCTATCATCTCTGCGGTAATATTTGACAACATTCCTGGCGAGTTTGTCTCTACGTCTCCGTGGGACCTTCATATACATCAATAACGAAATATAGCCTAACCTAACCCAACCTATCATCTCGGCGCTAATATTTGACAACATTCCTGGCGAGTTGGCCTCTACGTCTCCGTGGGACCTTTATATACATCAATAACGTAATATAACCTAACTTAACCCAACCTAACATCTCGGCGGTAATATTTGATCACATTCCTGGCTTGTTGGCCTCTACTTCTCCGCGGGACCTTTAAATACATCTATAACGTAATATAACCTAACCTAACCCAACCTAACATCTCGGCGGTAATATTTGAAAACATTCCTGGCGAGTTGGCTTCTCCGTCTCCGTGGGATCCTTTTATACATCAATAACGTAGTATAACGTAACCTAACCCAACCTATCATCTCGGCGGTAATATTAGACAACATTCCTGGCGAGTTGGCTTCTCCGTCTCCGTGGGACCTTTATATACATCAATAACGTAATATAACCTAACCTAACCCAACCTAACATCTCGGCGGTAATATTTGACAACATACCTGGCGAGTTGGCCTCTACGTCTCCGTGGGACCTTTATATACATCAATAACGTAATATAACCTAACCTAACCCAACCTAACATTTCGGCGGTAATATTGGACAACATTCCTGGCGATTTGGCTTCTCCGTCTCCGTGGGATCTTTTTATACATCAATAACGTAATATAACCTAACCTAACCCAGCCTAACATCTCGGCGGTAATATTTGTAAACATACCTGGCGAGCTGGCCTCTACGCCTCCGTGGAACCTTTATATACATCAATAACGTAATATAACCTAACCTAACCCAACCTAACATCTCAGCGGTAATATTTGATCACATTCCTGGCTTGTTGGCCTCTACGTCTCCGCGGGACCTTTATATACATCTATAACGTGATATAACCTAACCTAACCCAACCTAACATCTCGGCGGTAATATTTGAAAACATTCCTGGCGAGTTGGCATCTACGTCTCCGTGGGACCTTCATATACATCAATAACGAAATATAGCCTAACCTAACCCAACCTATCATCTCGGCGGTAATATTTGACAACATTCCTGGCGTGTTGGCCTCTACGTCTCCGTGGGACCTCTATATACATCAATAACGTAATATAACCTAACCTAACCCAACCTATCATCTCTGCGGTAATATTTGACAACATTCCTGGCGAGTTTGTCTCTACGTCTCCGTGGGACCTTCATATACATCAATAACGAAATATAGCCTAACCTAACCCAACCTATCATCTCGGCGCTAATATTTGACAACATTCCTGGCGAGTTGGCCTCTACGTCTCCGTGGGACCTTTATATACATCAATAACGTAATATAACCTAACTTAACCCAACCTAACATCTCGGCGGTAATATTTGATCACATTCCTGGCTTGTTGGCCTCTACTTCTCCGCGGGACCTTTAAATACATCTATAACGTAATATAACCTAACCTAACCCAACCTAACATCTCGGCGGTAATATTTGAAAACATTCCTGGCGAGTTGGCTTCTCCGTCTCCGTGGGATCCTTTTATACATCAATAACGTAGTATAACGTAACCTAACCCAACCTATCATCTCGGCGGTAATATTAGACAACATTCCTGGCGAGTTGGCTTCTCCGTCTCCGTGGGACCTTTATATACATCAATAACGTAATATAACCTAACCTAACCCAACCTAACATCTCGGCGGTAATATTTGACAACATACCTGGCGAGTTGGCCTCTACGTCTCCGTGGGACCTTTATATACATCAATAACGTAATATAACCTAACCTAACCCAACCTAACATTTCGGCGGTAATATTGGACAACATTCCTGGCGATTTGGCTTCTCCGTCTCCGTGGGATCTTTTTATACATCAATAACGTAATATAACCTAACCTAACCCAGCCTAACATCTCGGCGGTAATATTTGTAAACATACCTGGCGAGCTGGCCTCTACGCCTCCGTGGAACCTTTATATACATCAATAACGTAATATAACCTAACCTAACCCAACCCAACATCTCGGCGGTAATATTTGATCACATTCCTGGCTTGTTGGCCTCTACGTCTCCGCGGGACCTTTATATACATCAATAACGTAATATAACCTAACCTAAACCAACCTAACATCTCGGCGGTAATATTTGAAAACATACCTGGCGAGTTGGCCTCTACGTCTGCGTGGAAACTTCATATACATCAATAACGATATATAACCTAACCTAACCCAACCTAATATTTCGGCGGTAATATTTGACATCATTCCTGGCGAGTTGTCCTCTACGTCTCCGTTTGACCTTCATAAACATCAATAACGTAATATAACGTAACCTAACCCAACCTATCATCTCGGCGGTAATATTTGACAACATTCCTGGCGAGTTGGCCTCTACGTCTCCGTGGGACCTTCATATACATCAATAACGAAATATAACCTAACTTAACCCAATCTAACATCTTGGCGGTAATATTTGACAACATTCCTGGCGAATTGGCCTCTACGTCCCCGTGGGGCCTTTATATACATCAATAACGTAATATAACCTGACCTAACCCAACCTAACATCTCGGCGGTAATATTTGACAACATACCTGGCGAGTTGGCCTCTACGTCTGCGTGGAAACTTCATATACATCAATAACGATGTATAACCTAACCTAACCCAACCTATCATCTCGGCGGTAATATTTGACAATATTCCTGGCAAGTTGGCCTCTACGTCACGGTGGGACCTTTATATACATCAATAACGTAATATATCCTAACCTAACCCAACCTATCATCTCGGCGGAAATATTTGAAAACATACCTGGCGAGTTGGCCTCAACGCCTCCGTGGGACATTTATATACATCAATAACGTAATATAACGTAACCTAATCCAACCTATCATCTCGGCGGTAATATTTGACAACATTCCTGGCGAGTTGGCCTCTACGTCTCCGTGGGACCTTCATATACATCAATAACGAAATATAACCTAACTTAACCCAATCTAACATCTTGGCGGTAATATTTGACAACATTCCTGGCGAGTTGGCCTCTACGTCCCCGTGGGGCCTTTATATACATCAATAACGTAATATAACCTGACCTAACCCAACCTAACATCTCGGCGGTAATATTTGACAACATACCTGGCGAGTTGGCCTCTACGTCACCGTGGGACCTTTATAGACATCAATAACGTAATATATCCTAACCTAACCCAACCTATCATCTCGGCGGAAATATTTGAAAACATACCTGGCGAGTTGGCCTCAACGCCTCCGTGGGACATTTCTATACATCAATAACGTAATATAACCTAACCTAACCCAACCTAACATCTCAGCGGTAATATTTGATCACATTCCTGGCTTGTTGGCCTCTACGTCTCCGCGGGACCTTTATATACATCTATAACGTGATATAACCTAACCTAACCCAACCTAACATCTCGGCGGTAATATTTGAAAACATTCCTGGCGAGTTGGCCTCTACGTCACCGTGGGACCTTTATAGACATCCATAACGTAATATAACCTAACCTACCCAACCTAACATCTCGGCGGTAATATTTGAAAACATTCATGGCGAGTTGGCATCTACGTCTCCGTGGGACCTTCATATACATCAATAACGAAATATAGCCTAACCTAACCCAACCTATCATCTCGGCGGTAATATTTGACAACATTCCTGGCGTGTTGGCCTCTACGTCTCCGTGGGACCTCTATATACATCAATAACGTAATATAACCTAACCTAACCCAACCTATCATCTCTGCGGTAATATTTGACAACATTCCTGGCGAGTTTGTCTCTACGTCTCCGTGGGACCTTCATATACATCAATAACGAAATATAGCCTAACCTAACCCAACCTATCATCTCGGCGGTAATATTTGACAACATTCCTGGCGTGTTGGCCTCTACGTCTCCGTGGGACCTCTATATACATCAATAACGTAATATAACCTAACCTAACCCAACCTATCATCTCTGCGGTAATATTTGACAACATTCCTGGCGAGTTTGTCTCTACGTCTCCGCGGGACCTTTAAATACATCTATAACGTAATATAACCTAACCTAACCCAACCTAACATCTCGGCGGTAATATTTGAAAACATTCCTGGCGAGTTGGCTTCTCCGTCTCCGTGGGATCCTTTTATACATCAATAACGTAGTATAACGTAACCTAACCCAACCTATCATCTCGGCGGTAATATTAGACAACATTCCTGGCGAGTTGGCTTCTCCGTCTCCGTGGGACCTTTATATACATCAATAACGTAATATAACCTAACCTAACCCAACCTAACATCTCGGCGGTAATATTTGACAACATACCTGGCGAGTTGGCCTCTACGTCTCCGTGGGACCTTTATATACATCAATAACGTAATATAACCTAACCTAACCCAACCTAACATTTCGGCGGTAATATTGGACAACATTCCTGGCGATTTGGCTTCTCCGTCTCCGTGGGATCTTTTTATACATCAATAACGTAATATAACCTAACCTAACCCAGCCTAACATCTCGGCGGTAATATTTGTAAACATACCTGGCGAGCTGGCCTCTACGCCTCCGTGGAACCTTTATATACATCAATAACGTAATATAACCTAACCTAACCCAACCCAACATCTCGGCGGTAATATTTGATCACATTCCTGGCTTGTTGGCCTCTACGTCTCCGCGGGACCTTTATATACATCAATAACGTAATATAACCTAACCTAAACCAACCTAACATCTCGGCGGTAATATTTGAAAACATACCTGGCGAGTTGGCCTCTACGTCTGCGTGGAAACTTCATATACATCAATAACGATATATAACCTAACCTAACCCAACCTAATATTTCGGCGGTAATATTTGACATCATTCCTGGCGAGTTGTCCTCTACGTCTCCGTTTGACCTTCATAAACATCAATAACGTAATATAACGTAACCTAACCCAACCTATCATCTCGGCGGTAATATTTGACAACATTCCTGGCGAGTTGGCCTCTACGTCTCCGTGGGACCTTCATATACATCAATAACGAAATATAACCTAACTTAACCCAATCTAACATCTTGGCGGTAATATTTGACAACATTCCTGGCGAGTTGGCCTCTACGTCCCCGTGGGGCCTTTATATACATCAATAACGTAATATAACCTGACCTAACCCAACCTAACATCTCGGCGGTAATATTTGACAACATACCTGGCGAGTTGGCCTCTACGTCTGCGTGGAAACTTCATATACATCAATAACGATGTATAACCTAACCTAACCCAACCTATCATCTCGGCGGTAATATTTGACAATATTCCTGGCAAGTTGGCCTCTACGTCACGGTGGGACCTTTATATACATCAATAACGTAATATATCCTAACCTAACCCAACCTATCATCTCGGCGGAAATATTTGAAAACATACCTGGCGAGTTGGCCTCAACGCCTCCGTGGGACATTTATATACATCAATAACGTAATATAACGTAACCTAATCCAACCTATCATCTCGGCGGTAATATTTGACAACATTCCTGGCGAGTTGGCCTCTACGTCTCCGTGGGACCTTCATATACATCAATAACGAAATATAACCTAACTTAACCCAATCTAACATCTTGGCGGTAATATTTGACAACATTCCTGGCGAGTTGGCCTCTACGTCCCCGTGGGGCCTTTATATACATCAATAACGTAATATAACCTGACCTAACCCAACCTAACATCTCGGCGGTAATATTTGACAACATACCTGGCGAGTTGGCCTCTACGTCACCGTGGGACCTTTATAGACATCAATAACGTAATATATCCTAACCTAACCCAACCTATCATCTCGGCGGAAATATTTGAAAACATACCTGGCGAGTTGGCCTCAACGCCTCCGTGGGACATTTCTATACATCAATAACGTAATATAACCTAACCTAACCCAACCTAACATCTCAGCGGTAATATTTGATCACATTCCTGGCTTGTTGGCCTCTACGTCTCCGCGGGACCTTTATATACATCTATAACGTGATATAACCTAACCTAACCCAACCTAACATCTCGGCGGTAATATTTGAAAACATTCCTGGCGAGTTGGCCTCTACGTCACCGTGGGACCTTTATAGACATCCATAACGTAATATAACCTAACCTACCCAACCTAACATCTCGGCGGTAATATTTGAAAACATTCATGGCGAGTTGGCATCTACGTCTCTGTGGGACCTTCATATACATCAATAACGAAATATAGCCTAACCTAACCCAACCTATCATCTCGGCGGTAATATTTGACAACATTCCTGGCGTGTTGGCCTCTACGTCTCCGTGGGACCTCTATATACATCAATAACGTAATATAACCTAACCTAACCCAACCTATCATCTCTGCGGTAATATTTGACAACATTCCTGGCGAGTTTGTCTCTACGTCTCCGTGGGACCTTCATATACATCAATAACGAAATATAGCCTAACCTAACCCAACCTATCATCTCGGCGCTAATATTTGACAACATTCCTGGCGAGTTGGCCTCTACGTCTCCGTGGGACCTTTATATACATCAATAACGTAATATAACCTAACTTAACCCAACCTAACATCTCGGCGGTAATATTTGATCACATTCCTGGCTTGTTGGCCTCTACGTCTCCGCGGGACCTTTAAATACATCTATAACGTAATATAACCTAACCTAACCCAACCTAACATCTCGGCGGTTATATTTGAAAACATTCCTGGCGAGTTGGCTTCTCCGTCTCCGTGGGATCCTTTTATACATCAATAACGTAGTATAACGTAACCTAACCCAACCTATCATCTCGGCGGTAATATTAGACAACATTCCTGGCGAGTTGGCTTCTCCGTCTCCGTGGGACCTTTATATACATCAATAACGTAATATAACCTAACCTAACCCAACCTAACATCTCGGCGGTAATATTTGACAACATACCTGGCGAGTTGGCCTCTACGTCTCCGTGGGACCTTTATATACATCAATAACGTAATATAACCTAACCTAACCCAACCTAACATTTCGGCGGTAATATTGGACAACATTCCTGGCGATTTGGCTTCTCCGTCTCCGTGGGATCTTTTTATACATCAATAACGTAATATAACCTAACCTAACCCAGCCTAACATCTCGGCGGTAATATTTGTAAACATACCTGGCGAGCTGGCCTCTACGCCTCCGTGGAACCTTTATATACATCAATAACGTAATATAACCTAACCTAACCCAACCCAACATCTCGGCGGTAATATTTGATCACATTCCTGGCTTGTTGGCCTCTACGTCTCCGCGGGACCTTTATATACATCAATAACGTAATATAACCTAACCTAAACCAACCTAACATCTCGGCGGTAATATTTGAAAACATACCTGGCGAGTTGGCCTCTACGTCTGCGTGGAAACTTCATATACATCAATAACGATATATAACCTAACCTAACCCAACCTAATATTTCGGCGGTAATATTTGACATCATTCCTGGCGAGTTGTCCTCTACGTCTCCGTTTGACCTTCATAAACATCAATAACGTAATATAACGTAACCTAACCCAACCTATCATCTCGGCGGTAATATTTGACAACATTCCTGGCGAGTTGGCCTCTACGTCTCCGTGGGACCTTCATATACATCAATAACGAAATATAACCTAACTTAACCCAATCTAACATCTTGGCGGTAATATTTGACAACATTCCTGGCGAGTTGGCCTCTACGTCCCCGTGGGGCCTTTATATACATCAATAACGTAATATAACCTGACCTAACCCAACCTAACATCTCGGCGGTAATATTTGACAACATACCTGGCGAGTTGGCCTCTACGTCTGCGTGGAAACTTCATATACATCAATAACGATGTATAACCTAACCTAACCCAACCTATCATCTCGGCGGTAATATTTGACAATATTCCTGGCAAGTTGGCCTCTACGTCACGGTGGGACCTTTATATACATCAATAACGTAATATATCCTAACCTAACCCAACCTATCATCTCGGCGGAAATATTTGAAAACATACCTGGCGAGTTGGCCTCAACGCCTCCGTGGGACATTTATATACATCAATAACGTAATATAACGTAACCTAATCCAACCTATCATCTCGGCGGTAATATTTGACAACATTCCTGGCGAGTTGGCCTCTACGTCTCCGTGGGACCTTCATATACATCAATAACGAAATATAACCTAACTTAACCCAATCTAACATCTTGGCGGTAATATTTGACAACATTCCTGGCGAGTTGGCCTCTACGTCCCCGTGGGGCCTTTATATACATCAATAACGTAATATAACCTGACCTAACCCAACCTAACATCTCGGCGGTAATATTTGACAACATACCTGGCGAGTTGGCCTCTACGTCTGCGTGGAAACTTCATATACATCAATAACGATATATAACCTAACCTAACCCAACCTATCATCTCGGCGGTAATATTTGACAACATTCCTGGCAAGTTGGCCTCTACGTCACGGTGGGACCTTTATATACATCAATAACGTAATATATCCTAACCTAACCCAACCTATCATCTCGGCGGAAATATTTGAAAACATACCTGGCGAGTTGGCCTCAACGCCTCCGTGGGACATTTCTATACATCAATAACGTAATATAACCTAACCTAACCCAACCTAACATCTCAGCGGTAATATTTGATCACATTCCTGGCTTGTTGGCCTCTACGTCTCCGCGGGACCTTTATATACATCTATAACGTGATATAACCTAACCTAACCCAACCTAACATCTCGGCGGTAATATTTGAAAACATTCATGGCGAGTTGGCATCTACGTCTCCGTGGGACCTTCATATACATCAATAACGAAATATAGCCTAACCTAACCCAACCTATCATCTCGGCGGTAATATTTGACAACATTCCTGGCGTGTTGGCCTCTACGTCTCCGTGGGACCTCTATATACATCAATAACGTAATATAACCTAACCTAACCCAACCTATCATCTCTGCGGTAATATTTGACAACATTCCTGGCGAGTTTGTCTCTACGTCTCCGTGGGACCTTCATATACATCAATAACGAAATATAGCCTAACCTAACCCAACCTATCATCTCGGCGCTAATATTTGACAACATTCCTGGCGAGTTGGCCTCTACGTCTCCGTGGGACCTTTATATACATCAATAACGTAATATAACCTAACTTAACCCAACCTAACATCTCGGCGGTAATATTTGATCACATTCCTGGCTTGTTGGCCTCTACGTCTCCGCGGGACCTTTAAATACATCTATAACGTAATATAACCTAACCTAACCCAACCTAACATCTCGGCGGTAATATTTGAAAACATTCCTGGCGAGTTGGCTTCTCCGTCTCCGTGGGATCCTTTTATACATCAATAACGTAGTATAACGTAACCTAACCCAACCTATCATCTCGGCGGTAATATTAGACAACATTCCTGGCGAGTTGGCTTCTCCGTCTCCGTGGGACCTTTATATACATCAATAACGTAATATAACCTAACCTAACCCAACCTAACATCTCGGCGGTAATATTTGACAACATACCTGGCGAGTTGGCCTCTACGTCTCCGTGGGACCTTTATATACATCAATAACGTAATATAACCTAACCTAACCCAACCTAACATTTCGGCGGTAATATTGGACAACATTCCTGGCGATTTGGCTTCTCCGTCTCCGTGGGATCTTTTTATACATCAATAACGTAATATAACCTAACCTAACCCAGCCTAACATCTCGGCGGTAATATTTGTAAACATACCTGGCGAGCTGGCCTCTACGCCTCCGTGGAGCCTTTATATACATCAATAACGTAATATAACCTAACCTAACCCAACCCAACATCTCGGCGGTAATATTTGATCACATTCCTGGCTTGTTGGCCTCTACGTCTCCGCGGGACCTTTATATACATCAATAACGTAATATAACCTAACCTAAACCAACCTAACATCTCGGCGGTAATATTTGAAAACATACCTGGCGAGTTGGCCTCTACGTCTGCGTGGAAACTTCATATACATCAATAACGATATATAACCTAACCTAACCCAACCTAATATTTCGGCGGTAATATTTGACATCATTCCTGGCGAGTTGTCCTCTACGTCTCCGTTTGACCTTCATAAACATCAATAACGTAATATAACGTAACCTAACCCAACCTATCATCTCGGCGGTAATATTTGACAACATTCCTGGCGAGTTGGCCTCTACGTCTCCGTGGGACCTTCATATACATCAATAACGAAATATAACCTAACTTAACCCAATCTAACATCTTGGCGGTAATATTTGACAACATTCCTGGCGAGTTGGCCTCTACGTCCCCGTGGGGCCTTTATATACATCAATAACGTAATATAACCTGACCTAACCCAACCTAACATCTCGGCGGTAATATTTGACAACATACCTGGCGAGTTGGCCTCTACGTCTGCGTGGAAACTTCATATACATCAATAACGATGTATAACCTAACCTAACCCAACCTATCATCTCGGCGGTAATATTTGACAATATTCCTGGCAAGTTGGCCTCTACGTCACGGTGGGACCTTTATATACATCAATAACGTAATATATCCTAACCTAACCCAACCTATCATCTCGGCGGAAATATTTGAAAACATACCTGGCGAGTTGGCCTCAACGCCTCCGTGGGACATTTATATACATCAATAACGTAATATAACGTAACCTAATCCAACCTATCATCTCGGCGGTAATATTTGACAACATTCCTGGCGAGTTGGCCTCTACGTCTCCGTGGGACCTTCATATACATCAATAACGAAATATAACCTAACTTAACCCAATCTAACATCTTGGCGGTAATATTTGACAACATTCCTGGCGAGTTGGCCTCTACGTCCCCGTGGGGCCTTTATATACATCAATAACGTAATATAACCTGACCTAACCCAACCTAACATCTCGGCGGTAATATTTGACAACATACCTGGCGAGTTGGCCTCTACGTCTGCGTGGAAACTTCATATACATCAATAACGATATATAACCTAACCTAACCCAACCTATCATCTCGGCGGTAATATTTGACAACATTCCTGGCAAGTTGGCCTCTACGTCACGGTGGGACCTTTATATACATCAATAACGTAATATATCCTAACCTAACCCAACCTATCATCTCGGCGGAAATATTTGAAAACATACCTGGCGAGTTGGCCTCAACGCCTCCGTGGGACATTTCTATACATCAATAACGTAATATAACCTAACCTAACCCAACCTAACATCTCAGCGGTAATATTTGATCACATTCCTGGCTTGTTGGCCTCTACGTCTCCGCGGGACCTTTATATACATCTATAACGTGATATAACCTAACCTAACCCAACCTAACATCTCGGCGGTAATATTTGAAAACATTCCTGGCGAGTTGGCCTCTACGTCACCGTGGGACCTTTATAGACATCCATAACGTAATATAACCTAACCTACCCAACCTAACATCTCGGCGGTAATATTTGAAAACATTCATGGCGAGTTGGCATCTACGTCTCCGTGGGACCTTCATATACATCAATAACGAAATATAGCCTAACCTAACCCAACCTATCATCTCGGGGGTAATATTTGACAACATTCCTGGCGTGTTGGCCTCTACGTCTCCGTGGGACCTCTATATACATCAATAACGTAATATAACCTAACCTAACCCAACCTATCATCTCTGCGGTAATATTTGACAACATTCCTGGCGAGTTTGTCTCTACGTCTCCGTGGGACCTTCATATACATCAATAACGAAATATAGCCTAACCTAACCCAACCTATCATCTCGGCGCTAATATTTGACAACATTCCTGGCGAGTTGGCCTCTACGTCTCCGTGGGACCTTTATATACATCAATAACGTAATATAACCTAACTTAACCCAACCTAACATCTCGGCGGTAATATTTGATCACATTCCTGGCTTGTTGGCCTCTACGTCTCCGCGGGACCTTTAAATACATCTATAACGTAATATAACCTAACCTAACCCAACCTAACATCTCGGCGGTAATATTTGAAAACATTCCTGGCGAGTTGGCTTCTCCGTCTCCGTGGGATCCTTTTATACATCAATAACGTAGTATAACGTAACCTAACCCAACCTATCATCTCGGCGGTAATATTAGACAACATTCCTGGCGAGTTGGCTTCTCCGTCTCCGTGGGACCTTTATATACATCAATAACGTAATATAACCTAACCTAACCCAACCTAACATCTCGGCGGTAATATTTGACAACATACCTGGCGAGTTGGCCTCTACGTCTCCGTGGGACCTTTATATACATCAATAACGTAATATAACCTAACCTAACCCAACCTAACATTTCGGCGGTAATATTGGACAACATTCCTGGCGATTTGGCTTCTCCGTCTCCGTGGGATCTTTTTATACATCAATAACGTAATATAACCTAACCTAACCCAGCCTAACATCTCGGCGGTAATATTTGTAAACATACCTGGCGAGCTGGCCTCTACGCCTCCGTGGAGCCTTTATATACATCAATAACGTAATATAACCTAACCTAACCCAACCCAACATCTCGGCGGTAATATTTGATCACATTCCTGGCTTGTTGGCCTCTACGTCTCCGCGGGACCTTTATATACATCAATAACGTAATATAACCTAACCTAAACCAACCTAACATCTCGGCGGTAATATTTGAAAACATACCTGGCGAGTTGGCCTCTACGTCTGCGTGGAAACTTCATATACATCAATAACGATATATAACCTAACCTAACCCAACCTAATATTTCGGCGGTAATATTTGACATCATTCCTGGCGAGTTGTCCTCTACGTCTCCGTTTGACCTTCATAAACATCAATAACGTAATATAACGTAACCTAACCCAACCTATCATCTCGGCGGTAATATTTGACAACATTCCTGGCGAGTTGGCCTCTACGTCTCCGTGGGACCTTCATATACATCAATAACGAAATATAACCTAACTTAACCCAATCTAACATCTTGGCGGTAATATTTGACAACATTCCTGGCGAGTTGGCCTCTACGTCCCCGTGGGGCCTTTATATACATCAATAACGTAATATAACCTGACCTAACCCAACCTAACATCTCGGCGGTAATATTTGACAACATACCTGGCGAGTTGGCCTCTACGTCTGCGTGGAAACTTCATATACATCAATAACGATGTATAACCTAACCTAACCCAACCTATCATCTCGGCGGTAATATTTGACAATATTCCTGGCAAGTTGGCCTCTACGTCACGGTGGGACCTTTATATACATCAATAACGTAATATATCCTAACCTAACCCAACCTATCATCTCGGCGGAAATATTTGAAAACATACCTGGCGAGTTGGCCTCAACGCCTCCGTGGGACATTTATATACATCAATAACGTAATATAACGTAACCTAATCCAACCTATCATCTCGGCGGTAATATTTGACAACATTCCTGGCGAGTTGGCCTCTACGTCTCCGTGGGACCTTCATATACATCAATAACGAAATATAACCTAACTTAACCCAATCTAACATCTTGGCGGTAATATTTGACAACATTCCTGGCGAGTTGGCCTCTACGTCCCCGTGGGGCCTTTATATACATCAATAACGTAATATAACCTGACCTAACCCAACCTAACATCTCGGCGGTAATATTTGACAACATACCTGGCGAGTTGGCCTCTACGTCTGCGTGGAAACTTCATATACATCAATAACGATATATAACCTAACCTAACCCAACCTATCATCTCGGCGGTAATATTTGACAACATTCCTGGCAAGTTGGCCTCTACGTCACGGTGGGACCTTTATATACATCAATAACGTAATATATCCTAACCTAACCCAACCTATCATCTCGGCGGAAATATTTGAAAACATACCTGGCGAGTTGGCCTCAACGCCTCCGTGGGACATTTCTATACATCAATAACGTAATATAACCTAACCTAACCCAACCTAACATCTCAGCGGTAATATTTGATCACATTCCTGGCTTGTTGGCCTCTACGTCTCCGCGGGACCTTTATATACATCTATAACGTGATATAACCTAACCTAACCCAACCTAACATCTCGGCGGTAATATTTGAAAACATTCCTGGCGAGTTGGCCTCTACGTCACCGTGGGACCTTTATAGACATCCATAACGTAATATAACCTAACCTACCCAACCTAACATCTCGGCGGTAATATTTGAAAACATTCATGGCGAGTTGGCATCTACGTCTCCGTGGGACCTTCATATACATCAATAACGAAATATAGCCTAACCTAACCCAACCTATCATCTCGGGGGTAATATTTGACAACATTCCTGGCGTGTTGGCCTCTACGTCTCCGTGGGACCTCTATATACATCAATAACGTAATATAACCTAACCTAACCCAACCTATCATCTCTGCGGTAATATTTGACAACATTCCTGGCGAGTTTGTCTCTACGTCTCCGTGGGACCTTCATATACATCAATAACGAAATATAGCCTAACCTAACCCAACCTATCATCTCGGCGCTAATATTTGACAACATTCCTGGCGAGTTGGCCTCTACGTCTCCGTGGGACCTTTATATACATCAATAACGTAATATAACCTAACTTAACCCAACCTAACATCTCGGCGGTAATATTTGATCACATTCCTGGCTTGTTGGCCTCTACGTCTCCGCGGGACCTTTAAATACATCTATAACGTAATATAACCTAACCTAACCCAACCTAACATCTCGGCGGTAATATTTGAAAACATTCCTGGCGAGTTGGCTTCTCCGTCTCCGTGGGATCCTTTTATACATCAATAACGTAGTATAACGTAACCTAACCCAACCTATCATCTCGGCGGTAATATTTGACAACATTTCTGGCGAGTTGGCCTCTACGTCTCCGCGGGACCTTTATATACATCTATAACGTGATATAACCTAACCTAACCCAACCTAACATCTCGGCGGTAATATTTGAAAACATTCCTGGCGAGTTGGCCTCTACGTCACCGTGGGACCTTTATAGACATCAATAACGAAATATAGCCTAACCTAACCCAACCTATCATCTCGGCGATAATATTTGACAACATTCCTGGCGAGTTGGTCTCTACGTCTCCGTGGGACCTTTATATACATCAATAACGTAATATAACCTAACCTAACCCAACCTATCATCTCGGCGGTAATTTTTGACAACATTCCTGGCCAGTTGGGCTCTACGTCTCCGTGGGACCTTCATATACATCAATAACGAAGTATAACCTAACCTACCCAACCTAACATCTCGGCGGTAATATTTGAAAACATTCATGGCGAGTTGGCATCTACGTCTCCGTGGGACCTTCATATACATCAATAACGAAATATAGCCTAACCTAACCCAACCTATCACTTCGGCTGTAATATTTGACAACATTCCTGGCGTGTTGGCCTCTACGTCTCCGTGGGACCTCTATATACATCAATAACGTAATATAACTTAACCTAACCCAACCTATCATCTCGGCGGTAATATTTGACAACATTTCCGGCGAGTTGGCCTCTACGTCTCCGAGGGACCTTCATATACATCCATAACGAAATATAACCTAACCTAACCCAACCTAACATCTCGGCGGTAATATTTGAAAACATTCCTGGCGAGTTGGCATCTCCGTCTACGTGGGATCCTTTTATACATCAATAAGGTAATATAACGTAACCTAACACAACCTATCATCTCGGCGGTAATATTTGACAACATTTCTGGCGAGTTGGCCTCTACGTCTCCTTGGGACCTTTATATACATCAATAACGTAATATAACCTAACCTAACCCAACCTAACATCTCGACGGTAATATTAGACAACATTCCTGGCGAGTTGGCTTCTCCGTCTCCGTGGGACCTTTATATACATCAATAACGTAATATAACCTAACCTAACCCAACCTAACATCTCGGCGGTAATATTTGACAACATACCGGGCGAGTTAGCCTCTACGTCTCCGTGGGACCTTCATATACATCAATAACGAAATATAACCTAACCTAACCCAACCTAACGTCTCGGCGGTAATATTTGAAAACATTCCTGGCGAGTTGGCTTCTCCGTCTCCGTGGGATCTTTTTATACATCAATAACGTAATATAACCTAACCTAACCCAACCCAACATCTCGGCGGTAATATTTGATCACATTCCTGGCTTGTTGGCCTCTACGTCTCCGCGGGACCTTTATATACATCAATAACGTAATATAACCTAACCTAAACCAACCTAACATCTCGGCGGTAATATTTGAAAACATACCTGGCGAGTTGGCCTCTACGTCTGCGTGGAAACTTCATATACATCAATAACGATATATAACCTAACCTAACCCAACCTAATATTTCGGCGGTAATATTTGACATCATTCCTGGCGAGTTGTCCTCTACGTCTCCGTTTGACCTTCATAAACATCAATAACGTAATATAACGTAACCTAACCCAACCTATCATCTCGGCGGTAATATTTGACAACATTCCTGGCGAGTTGGCCTCTACGTCTCCGTGGGACCTTCATATACATCAATAACGAAATATAACCTAACTTAACCCAATCTAACATCTTGGCGGTAATATTTGACAACATTCCTGGCGAGTTGGCCTCTACGTCCCCGTGGGGCCTTTATATACATCAATAACGTAATATAACCTGACCTAACCCAACCTAACATCTCGGCGGTAATATTTGACAACATACCTGGCGAGTTGGCCTCTACGTCTGCGTGGAAACTTCATATACATCAATAACGATGTATAACCTAACCTAACCCAACCTATCATCTCGGCGGTAATATTTGACAATATTCCTGGCAAGTTGGCCTCTACGTCACGGTGGGACCTTTATATACATCAATAACGTAATATATCCTAACCTAACCCAACCTATCATCTCGGCGGAAATATTTGAAAACATACCTGGCGAGTTGGCCTCAACGCCTCCGTGGGACATTTATATACATCAATAACGTAATATAACGTAACCTAATCCAACCTATCATCTCGGCGGTAATATTTGACAACATTCCTGGCGAGTTGGCCTCTACGTCTCCGTGGGACCTTCATATACATCAATAACGAAATATAACCTAACTTAACCCAATCTAACATCTTGGCGGTAATATTTGACAACATTCCTGGCGAGTTGGCCTCTACGTCCCCGTGGGGCCTTTATATACATCAATAACGTAATATAACCTGACCTAACCCAACCTAACATCTCGGCGGTAATATTTGACAACATACCTGGCGAGTTGGCCTCTACGTCTGCGTGGAAACTTCATATACATCAATAACGATATATAACCTAACCTAACCCAACCTATCATCTCGGCGGTAATATTTGACAACATTCCTGGCAAGTTGGCCTCTACGTCACGGTGGGACCTTTATATACATCAATAACGTAATATATCCTAACCTAACCCAACCTATCATCTCGGCGGAAATATTTGAAAACATACCTGGCGAGTTGGCCTCAACGCCTCCGTGGGACATTTCTATACATCAATAACGTAATATAACCTAACCTAACCCAACCTAACATCTCAGCGGTAATATTTGATCACATTCCTGGCTTGTTGGCCTCTACGTCTCCGCGGGACCTTTATATACATCTATAACGTGATATAACCTAACCTAACCCAACCTAACATCTCGGCGGTAATATTTGAAAACATTCCTGGCGAGTTGGCCTCTACGTCACCGTGGGACCTTTATAGACATCCATAACGTAATATAACCTAACCTACCCAACCTAACATCTCGGCGGTAATATTTGAAAACATTCATGGCGAGTTGGCATCTACGTCTCCGTGGGACCTTCATATACATCAATAACGAAATATAGCCTAACCTAACCCAACCTATCATCTCGGGGGTAATATTTGACAACATTCCTGGCGTGTTGGCCTCTACGTCTCCGTGGGACCTCTATATACATCAATAACGTAATATAACCTAACCTAACCCAACCTATCATCTCTGCGGTAATATTTGACAACATTCCTGGCGAGTTTGTCTCTACGTCTCCGTGGGACCTTCATATACATCAATAACGAAATATAGCCTAACCTAACCCAACCTATCATCTCGGCGCTAATATTTGACAACATTCCTGGCGAGTTGGCCTCTACGTCTCCGTGGGACCTTTATATACATCAATAACGTAATATAACCTAACTTAACCCAACCTAACATCTCGGCGGTAATATTTGATCACATTCCTGGCTTGTTGGCCTCTACGTCTCCGCGGGACCTTTAAATACATCTATAACGTAATATAACCTAACCTAACCCAACCTAACATCTCGGCGGTAATATTTGAAAACATTCCTGGCGAGTTGGCTTCTCCGTCTCCGTGGGATCCTTTTATACATCAATAACGTAGTATAACGTAACCTAACCCAACCTATCATCTCGGCGGTAATATTTGACAACATTTCTGGCGAGTTGGCCTCTACGTCTCCGCGGGACCTTTATATACATCTATAACGTGATATAACCTAACCTAACCCAACCTAACATCTCGGCGGTAATATTTGAAAACATTCCTGGCGAGTTGGCCTCTACGTCACCGTGGGACCTTTATAGACATCAATAACGAAATATAGCCTAACCTAACCCAACCTATCATCTCGGCGATAATATTTGACAACATTCCTGGCGAGTTGGTCTCTACGTCTCCGTGGGACCTTTATATACATCAATAACGTAATATAACCTAACCTAACCCAACCTATCATCTCGGCGGTAATTTTTGACAACATTCCTGGCCAGTTGGGCTCTACGTCTCCGTGGGACCTTCATATACATCAATAACGAAGTATAACCTAACCTACCCAACCTAACATCTCGGCGGTAATATTTGAAAACATTCATGGCGAGTTGGCATCTACGTCTCCGTGGGACCTTCATATACATCAATAACGAAATATAGCCTAACCTAACCCAACCTATCACTTCGGCTGTAATATTTGACAACATTCCTGGCGTGTTGGCCTCTACGTCTCCGTGGGACCTCTATATACATCAATAACGTAATATAACTTAACCTAACCCAACCTATCATCTCGGCGGTAATATTTGACAACATTTCCGGCGAGTTGGCCTCTACGTCTCCGAGGGACCTTCATATACATCCATAACGAAATATAACCTAACCTAACCCAACCTAACATCTCGGCGGTAATATTTGAAAACATTCCTGGCGAGTTGGCATCTCCGTCTACGTGGGATCCTTTTATACATCAATAAGGTAATATAACGTAACCTAACACAACCTATCATCTCGGCGGTAATATTTGACAACATTTCTGGCGAGTTGGCCTCTACGTCTCCTTGGGACCTTTATATACATCAATAACGTAATATAACCTAACCTAACCCAACCTAACATCTCGACGGTAATATTAGACAACATTCCTGGCGAGTTGGCTTCTCCGTCTCCGTGGGACCTTTATATACATCAATAACGTAATATAACCTTACCTAACCCAACCTAACATCTCGGCGGTAATATTTGACAACATACCGGGCGAGTTAGCCTCTACGTCTCCGTGGGACCTTCATATACATCAATAACGAAATATAACCTAACCTAACCCAACCTAACGTCTCGGCGGTAATATTTGAAAACATTCCTGGCGAGTTGGCTTCTCCGTCTCCGTGGGATCTTTTTATACATCAATAACGTAATATAACCTAACCTAACCCAACCCAACATCTCGGCGGTAATATTTGATCACATTCCTGGCTTGTTGGCCTCTACGTCTCCGCGGGACCTTCATATACATCAATAACGAAATATAACCTAACCTAACCCAACCCAACCTAACATCTCGGCGGTAATATTTGAAAAACATTCCTGGCGAGTTGGCTTCTCCGTCTCCGTGGGATCCTTTTATACATCAATAACGTAATATAACGTAACCTAACCCAACCTAACATCTCGGCGGTAATATTTGACATCATTCCTGGCGAGTTGTCCTCTACGTCTCCGTTTGACCTTCATAAACATCAATAACGTAATATAACGTAACCTAACCCAACCTATCATCTCGGCGGTAATATTTGACAACATTCCTGGCCAGTTGGCCTCTACGTCTCCGTGGGACCTTCATATACATCAATAACGAAATATAACCTAACCTACCCAACCTAACATCTCGGCGGTAATATTTGAAAACATTCATGGCGAGTTGGCATCTACGTCTCCGAGGGACCTTTATATACATCAATAACGTAATATAACCTAACCTAACCCAACCTAACATCTCGGCGGTAATATTAGACAACATTCCTGGCTTGTTGGCCTCTACGTCTCCGTGGGACCTTTATATACATCAATAACGTAATATAACCTAACCTAACCCAACCCAACATCTCGGCGGTAATATTTGAAAAACATTCCTGGCGAGTTAGCTTCTCCGTCTCCGTGGGATCCTTTTATACATCAATAACGTAATATAACGTAACCTAACCCAACCTATCATCTCGGCGGTAATATTTGACAACATTCCTAGCGAGTTGGTCTCTACGTCTCCGTGGGACCTTCATATACATCAATAACGAAATATAACCTAACCTAACCCAACCCAACCTAACATCTCGGCGGTAATATTTGAAAAACATTCCTGGCGAGTTGGCTTCTCCGTCTCCGTGGGATCCTTTTATACATCAATAACGTAATATAACGTAACCTAACCCAACCTAACATCTCGGCGGTAATATTTGACAACATACCGGGCGAGTTGGCCTCTACATCTCCGTGGGGCCTTCATATACATCAATAACGAAATATAACCTAACCTAACCCAACCTAACATCTCGGCGGTAATATTTGAAAACATTCCTGGCGAGTTGGCTTCTCCGTCTCCGTGGGATCTTTTTATACATCAATAACGTAATATAACCTAACCTAACCCAACCTATCATCTCGGCGATAATATTTGACAACATTCCTGGCGAGTTGGTCTCTACGTCTCCGTGGGACCTTTATATACATCAATAACGTAATATAACCTAACCTAAACCAACCTAACATTTCGGCGGTGATATTTGACATCATTCCTGGCGAGTTGTCCTCTACGTCTCCGTTTGACCTTCATAAACATCAATAACGTAATATAACGTAACCTAACCCAACCTATCATCTCGGCGGTAATATTTGACAATATTCCTGGCCAGTTGGCCTCTACGTCTCCGTGGGACCTTCATATACATCAATAACGAAATATAACCTAACCTACCCAACCTAACATCTCGGCGGTAATATTTGAAAACATTCATGGCGAGTTGGCATCTACGTCTCCGAGGGACCTTTATATACATCAATAACGTAATATAACCTAACCTAACCCAACCTAACATCTCGGCGGTAATATTAGACAACATTCCTGGCGAGTTGGCTTCTCCGTCTCCGTGGGACCTTTATATACATCAATAACGTAATATAACCTAACCTAACCCAACCTAACATCTCGGCGGTAATATTTGACAACATACCTGGCGAGTTGGCCTCTACGTCTCCGTGGGACCTTTATATACATCAATACCGTAATATAACCTAACCTAACCCAACCTAACATTTCGGCGGTAATATTGGACAACATTCCTGGCGATTTGGCTTCTCCGTCTCCGTGGGATCTTTTTATACATCAATAACGTAATATAACCTAACCTAACCCAGCCTAACATCTCGGCGGTAATATTTGTAAACATACCTGGCGAGCTGGCCTCTACGCCTCCGTGGAACCTTTATATACATCAATAACGTAATATAACCTAACCTAACCCAACCCAACATCTCGGCGGTAATATTTGATCACATTCCTGGCTTGTTGGCCTCTACGTCTCCGCGGGACCTTTATATACATCAATAACGTAATATAACCTAACCTAAACCAACCTAACATCTCGGCGGTAATATTTGAAAACATACCTGGCGAGTTGGCCTCTACGTCTGCGTGGAAACTTCATATACATCAATAACGATATATAACCTAACCTAACCCAACCTAATATTTCGGCGGTAATATTTGACATCATTCCTGGCGAGTTGTCCTCTACGTCTCCGTTTGACCTTCATAAACATCAATAACGTAATATAACGTAACCTAACCCAACCTATCATCTCGGCGGTAATATTTGACAACATTCCTGGCGAGTTGGCCTCTACGTCTCCGTGGGACCTTCATATACATCAATAACGAAATATAACCTAACTTAACCCAATCTAACATCTTGGCGGTAATATTTGACAACATTCCTGGCGAGTTGGCCTCTACGTCCCCGTGGGGCCTTTATATACATCAATAACGTAATATAACCTAACTTAACCCAACCTAACATCTCGGCGGTAATATTTGATCACATTCCTGGCTTGTTGGCCTCTACGTCTCCGCGGGACCTTTAAATACATCTATAACGTAATATAACCTAACCTAACCCAACCTAACATCTCGGCGGTAATATTTGAAAACATTCCTGGCGAGTTGGCTTCTCCGTCTCCGTGGGATCCTTTTATACATCAATAACGTAGTATAACGTAACCTAACCCAACCTATCATCTCGGCGGTAATATTTGACAACATTTCTGGCGAGTTGGCCTCTACGTCTCCGCGGGACCTTTATATACATCTATAACGTGATATAACCTAACCTAACCCAACCTAACATCTCGGCGGTAATATTTGAAAACATTCCTGGCGAGTTGGCCTCTACGTCACCGTGGGACCTTTATAGACATCAATAACGTAATATATCCTAACCTAACCCAACCTATCATCTCGGCGGAAATATTTGAAAACATACCTGGCGAGTTGGCCTCAACGCCTCCGTGGGACATTTCTATACATCAATAACGTAATATAACCTAACCTAACCCAACCTAACATCTCAGCGGTAATATTTGATCACATTCCTGGCTTGTTGGCCTCTACGTCTCCGCGGGACCTTTATATACATCTATAACGTGATATAACCTAACCTAACCCAACCTAACATCTCGGCGGTAATATTTGAAAACATTCCTGGCGAGTTGGCCTCTACGTCACCGTGGGACCTTTATAGACATCCATAACGTAATATAACCTAACCTACCCAACCTAACATCTCGGCGGTAATATTTGAAAACATTCATGGCGAGTTGGCATCTACGTCTCCGTGGGACCTTCATATACATCAATAACGAAATATAGCCTAACCTAACCCAACCTATCATCTCGGCGGTAATATTTGACAACATTCCTGGCGTGTTGGCCTCTACGTCTCCGTGGGACCTCTATATACATCAATAACGTAATATAACCTAACCTAACCCAACCTATCATCTCTGCGGTAATATTTGACAACATTCCTGGCGAGTTTGTCTCTACGTCTCCGTGGGACCTTCATATACATCAATAACGAAATATAGCCTAACCTAACCCAACCTATCATCTCGGCGCTAATATTTGACAACATTCCTGGCGAGTTGGCCTCTACGTCTCCGTGGGACCTTTATATACATCAATAACGTAATATAACCTAACTTAACCCAACCTAACATCTCGGCGGTAATATTTGATCACATTCCTGGCTTGTTGGCCTCTACGTCTCCGCGGGACCTTTAAATACATCTATAACGTAATATAACCTAACCTAACCCAACCTAACATCTCGGCGGTAATATTTGAAAACATTCCTGGCGAGTTGGCTTCTCCGTCTCCGTGGGATCCTTTTATACATCAATAACGTAGTATAACGTAACCTAACCCAACCTATCATCTCGGCGGTAATATTTGACAACATTTCTGGCGAGTTGGCCTCTACGTCTCCGCGGGACCTTTATATACATCTATAACGTGATATAACCTAACCTAACCCAACCTAACATCTCGGCGGTAATATTTGAAAACATTCCTGGCGAGTTGGCCTCTACGTCACCGTGGGACCTTTATAGACATCAATAACGAAATATAGCCTAACCTAACCCAACCTATCATCTCGGCGATAATATTTGACAACATTCCTGGCGAGTTGGTCTCTACGTCTCCGTGGGACCTTTATATACATCAATAACGTAATATAACCTAACCTAACCCAACCTATCATCTCGGCGGTAATTTTTGACAACATTCCTGGCCAGTTGGGCTCTACGTCTCCGTGGGACCTTCATATACATCAATAACGAAGTATAACCTAACCTACCCAACCTAACATCTCGGCGGTAATATTTGAAAACATTCATGGCGAGTTGGCATCTACGTCTCCGTGGGACCTTCATATACATCAATAACGAAATATAGCCTAACCTAACCCAACCTATCACTTCGGCTGTAATATTTGACAACATTCCTGGCGTGTTGGCCTCTACGTCTCCGTGGGACCTCTATATACATCAATAACGTAATATAACTTAACCTAACCCAACCTATCATCTCGGCGGTAATATTTGACAACATTTCCGGCGAGTTGGCCTCTACGTCTCCGAGGGACCTTCATATACATCCATAACGAAATATAACCTAACCTAACCCAACCTAACATCTCGGCGGTAATATTTGAAAACATTCCTGGCGAGTTGGCATCTCCGTCTACGTGGGATCCTTTTATACATCAATAAGGTAATATAACGTAACCTAACACAACCTATCATCTCGGCGGTAATATTTGACAACATTTCTGGCGAGTTGGCCTCTACGTCTCCTTGGGACCTTTATATACATCAATAACGTAATATAACCTAACCTAACCCAACCTATCGTCTCGACGGTAATATTAGACAACATTCCTGGCGAGTTGGCTTCTCCGTCTCCGTGGGACCTTTATATACATCAATAACGTAATATAACCTAACCTAACCCAACCTAACATCTCGGCGGTAATATTTGACAACATACCGGGCGAGTTAGCCTCTACGTCTCCGTGGGACCTTCATATACATCAATAACGAAATATAACCTAACCTAACCCAACCTAACGTCTCGGCGGTAATATTTGAAAACATTCCTGGCGAGTTGGCTTCTCCGTCTCCGTGGGATCTTTTTATACATCAATAACGTAATATAACCTAACCTAACCCAACCCAACATCTCGGCGGTAATATTTGATCACATTCCTGGCTTGTTGGCCTCTACGTCTCCGCGGGACCTTCATATACATCAATAACGAAATATAACCTAACCTAACCCAACCCAACCTAACATCTCGGCGGTAATATTTGAAAAACATTCCTGGCGAGTTGGCTTCTCCGTCTCCGTGGGATCCTTTTATACATCAATAACGTAATATAACGTAACCTAACCCAACCTAACATCTCGGCGGTAATATTTGACATCATTCCTGGCGAGTTGTCCTCTACGTCTCCGTTTGACCTTCATAAACATCAATAACGTAATATAACGTAACCTAACCCAACCTATCATCTCGGCGGTAATATTTGACAACATTCCTGGCCAGTTGGCCTCTACGTCTCCGTGGGACCTTCATATACATCAATAACGAAATATAACCTAACCTACCCAACCTAACATCTCGGCGGTAATATTTGAAAACATTCATGGCGAGTTGGCATCTACGTCTCCGAGGGACCTTTATATACATCAATAACGTAATATAACCTAACCTAACCCAACCTAACATCTCGGCGGTAATATTAGACAACATTCCTGGCGAGTTGGCTTCTCCGTCTCCGTGGGACCTTTATATACATCAATAACGTAATATAACCTAACCTAACCCAACCTAACATCTCGGCGGTAATATTTGACAACATACCTGGCGAGTTGGCCTCTACGTCTCCGTGGGACCTTTATATACATCAATAACGTAATATAACCTAACCTAACCCAACCTAACATTTCGGCGGTAATATTGGACAACATTCCTGGCGATTTGGCTTCTCCGTCTCCGTGGGATCTTTTTATACATCAATAACGTAATATAACCTAACCTAACCCAGCCTAACATCTCGGCGGTAATATTTGTGAACATACCTGGCGAGCTGGCCTCTACGCCTCCGCGGAACCTTTATATACATCAATAACGTAATATAACCTAACCTAACCCAACCCAACATCTCGGCGGTAATATTTGATCACATTCCTGGCTTGTTGGCCTCTACGTCTCCGCGGGACCTTTATATACATCAATAACCTAATATAACCTAACCTAAACCAACCTAACATCTCGGCGGTAATATTTGAAAACATACCTGGCGAGTTGGCCTCTACGTCTGCGTGGAAACTTCATATACATCAATAACGATATATAACCTAACCTAACCCAACCTAATATTTCGGCGGTAATATTTGACATCATTCCTGGCGAGTTGTCCTCTACGTCTCCGTTTGACCTTCATAAACATCAATAACGTAATATAACGTAACCTAACCCAACCTATCATCTCGGCGGTAATATTTGACAACATTCCTGGCGAGTTGGCCTCTACGTCTCCGTGGGACCTTCATATACATCAATAACGAAATATAACCTAACTTAACCCAATCTAACATCTTGGCGGTAATATTTGACAACATTCCTGGCGAGTTGGCCTCTACGTCCCCGTGGGGCCTTTATATACATCAATAACGTAATATAACCTGACCTAACCCAACCTAACATCTCGGCGGTAATATTTGACAACATACCTGGCGAGTTGGCCTCTACGTCTGCGTGGAAGCTTCATATACATCAATAACGATATATAACCTAACCTAACCCAACCTATCATCTCGGCCGTAATATTTGACAACATTCCTGGCAAGTTGGCCTCTACGTCACGGTGGGACCTTTATATACATCAATAACGTAATATATCCTAACCTAACCCAACCTATCATCTCGGCGGAAATATTTGAAAACATACCTGGCGAGTTGGCCTCAACGCCTCCGTGGGACATTTATATACATCAATAACGTAATATAACCTAACCTAACCCAACCTAACATCTCAGCGGTAATATTTGATCACATTCCTGGCTTGTTGGCCTCTACGTCTCCGCGGGACCTTTATATACATCTATAACGTGATATAACCTAACCTAACCCAACCTAACATCTCGGCGGTAATATTTGAAAACATTCCTGGCGAGTTGGCCTCTACGTCACCGTGGGACCTTTATAGACATCCATAACGTAATATAACCTAACCTACCCAACCTAACATCTCGGCGGTAATATTTGAAAACATTCATGGCGAGTTGGCATCTACGTCTCCGTGGGACCTTCATATACATCAATAACGAAATATAGCCTAACCTAACCCAACCTATCATCTCGGCGGTAATATTTGACAACATTCCTGGCGTGTTGGCCTCTACGTCTCCGTGGGACCTCTATATACATCAATAACGTAATATAACCTAACCTAACCCAACCTATCATCTCTGCGGTAATATTTGACAACATTCCTGGCGAGTTTGTCTCTACGTCTCCGTGGGACCTTCATATACATCAATAACGAAATATAGCCTAACCTAACCCAACCTATCATCTCGGCGGTAATATTTGACAACATTCCTGGCGTGTTGGCCTCTACGTCTCCGTGGGACCTCTATATACACCAATAACGTAATATAACCTAACCTAACCCAACCTATCATCTCTGCGGTAATATTTGACAACATTCCTGGCGAGTTTGTCTCTACGTCTCCGTGGGACCTTCATATACATCAATAACGAAATATAGCCTAACCTAACCCAACCTATCATCTCGGCGCTAATATTTGACAACATTCCTGGCGAGTTGGCCTCTACGTCTCCGTGGGACCTTTATATACATCAATAACGTAATATAACCTAACTTAACCCAACCTAACATCTCGGCGGTAATATTTGATCACATTCCTGGCTTGTTGGCCTCTACGTCTCCGCGGGACCTTTAAATACATCTATAACGTAATATAACCTAACCTAACCCAACCTAACATCTCGGCGGTAATATTTGAAAACATTCCTGGCGAGTTGGCTTCTCCGTCTCCGTGGGATCCTTTTATACATCAATAACGTAGTATAACGTAACCTAACCCAACCTATCATCTCGGCGGTAATATTTGACAACATTTCTGGCGAGTTGGCCTCTACGTCTCCGCGGGACCTTTATATACATCTATAACGTGATATAACCTAACCTAACCCAACCTAACATCTCGGCGGTAATATTTGAAAACATTCCTGGCGAGTTGGCCTCTACGTCACCGTGGGACCTTTATAGACATCAATAACGAAATATAGCCTAACCTAACCCAACCTATCATCTCGGCGATAATATTTGACAACATTCCTGGCGAGTTGGTCTCTACGTCTCCGTGGGACCTTTATATACATCAATAACGTAATATAACCTAACCTAACCCAACCTATCATCTCGGCGGTAATTTTTGACAACATTCCTGGCCAGTTGGGCTCTACGTCTCCGTGGGACCTTCATATACATCAATAACGAAGTATAACCTAACCTACCCAACCTAACATCTCGGCGGTAATATTTGAAAACATTCATGGCGAGTTGGCATCTACGTCTCCGTGGGACCTTCATATACATCAATAACGAAATATAGCCTAACCTAACCCAACCTATCACTTCGGCTGTAATATTTGACAACATTCCTGGCGTGTTGGCCTCTACGTCTCCGTGGGACCTCTATATACATCAATAACGTAATATAACTTAACCTAACCCAACCTATCATCTCGGCGGTAATATTTGACAACATTTCCGGCGAGTTGGCCTCTACGTCTCCGAGGGACCTTCATATACATCCATAACGAAATATAACCTAACCTAACCCAACCTAACATCTCGGCGGTAATATTTGAAAACATTCCTGGCGAGTTGGCATCTCCGTCTACGTGGGATCCTTTTATACATCAATAAGGTAATATAACGTAACCTAACACAACCTATCATCTCGGCGGTAATATTTGACAACATTTCTGGCGAGTTGGCCTCTACGTCTCCTTGGGACCTTTATATACATCAATAACGTAATATAACCTAACCTAACCCAACCTATCGTCTCGACGGTAATATTAGACAACATTCCTGGCGAGTTGGCTTCTCCGTCTCCGTGGGACCTTTATATACATCAATAACGTAATATAACCTAACCTAACCCAACCTAACATCTCGGCGGTAATATTTGACAACATACCGGGCGAGTTAGCCTCTACGTCTCCGTGGGACCTTCATATACATCAATAACGAAATATAACCTAACCTAACCCAACCTAACGTCTCGGCGGTAATATTTGAAAACATTCCTGGCGAGTTGGCTTCTCCGTCTCCGTGGGATCTTTTTATACATCAATAACGTAATATAACCTAACCTAACCCAACCCAACATCTCGGCGGTAATATTTGATCACATTCCTGGCTTGTTGGCCTCTACGTCTCCGCGGGACCTTCATATACATCAATAACGAAATATAACCTAACCTAACCCAACCCAACCTAACATCTCGGCGGTAATATTTGAAAAACATTCCTGGCGAGTTGGCTTCTCCGTCTCCGTGGGATCCTTTTATACATCAATAACGTAATATAACGTAACCTAACCCAATCTAACATCTCGGCGGTAATATTTGACATCATTCCTGGCGAGTTGTCCTCTACGTCTCCGTTTGACCTTCATAAACATCAATAACGTAATATAACGTAACCTAACCCAACCTATCATCTCGGCGGTAATATTTGACAACATTCCTGGCCAGTTGGCCTCTACGTCTCCGTGGGACCTTCATATACATCAATAACGAAATATAACCTAACCTACCCAACCTAACATCTCGGCGGTAATATTTGAAAACATTCATGGCGAGTTGGCATCTACGTCTCCGAGGGACCTTTATATACATCAATAACGTAATATAACCTAACCTAACCCAACCTAACATCTCGGCGGTAATATTAGACAACATTCCTGGCGAGTTGGCTTCTCCGTCTCCGTGGGACCTTTATATACATCAATAACGTAATATAACCTAACCTAACCCAACCTAACATCTCGGCGGTAATATTTGACAACATACCTGGCGAGTTGGCCTCTACGTCTCCGTGGGACCTTTATATACATCAATAACGTAATATAACCTAACCTAACCCAACCTAACATTTCGGCGGTAATATTGGACAACATTCCTGGCGATTTGGCTTCTCCGTCTCCGTGGGATCTTTTTATACATCAATAACGTAATATAACCTAACCTAACCCAGCCTAACATCTCGGCGGTAATATTTGTGAACATACCTGGCGAGCTGGCCTCTACGCCTCCGCGGAACCTTTATATACATCAATAACGTAATATAACCTAACCTAACCCAACCCAACATCTCGGCGGTAATATTTGATCACATTCCTGGCTTGTTGGCCTCTACGTCTCCGCGGGACCTTTATATACATCAATAACCTAATATAACCTAACCTAAACCAACCTAACATCTCGGCGGTAATATTTGAAAACATACCTGGCGAGTTGGCCTCTACGTCTGCGTGGAAACTTCATATACATCAATAACGATATATAACCTAACCTAACCCAACCTAATATTTCGGCGGTAATATTTGACATCATTCCTGGCGAGTTGTCCTCTACGTCTCCGTTTGACCTTCATAAACATCAATAACGTAATATAACGTAACCTAACCCAACCTATCATCTCGGCGGTAATATTTGACAACATTCCTGGCGAGTTGGCCTCTACGTCTCCGTGGGACCTTCATATACATCAATAACGAAATATAACCTAACTTAACCCAATCTAACATCTTGGCGGTAATATTTGACAACATTCCTGGCGAGTTGGCCTCTACGTCCCCGTGGGGCCTTTATATACATCAATAACGTAATATAACCTGACCTAACCCAACCTAACATCTCGGCGGTAATATTTGACAACATACCTGGCGAGTTGGCCTCTACGTCTGCGTGGAAGCTTCATATACATCAATAACGATATATAACCTAACCTAACCCAACCTATCATCTCGGCCGTAATATTTGACAACATTCCTGGCAAGTTGGCCTCTACGTCACGGTGGGACCTTTATATACATCAATAACGTAATATATCCTAACCTAACCCAACCTATCATCTCGGCGGAAATATTTGAAAACATACCTGGCGAGTTGGCCTCAACGCCTCCGTGGGACATTTATATACATCAATAACGTAATATAACCTAACCTAACCCAACCTAACATCTCAGCGGTAATATTTGATCACATTCCTGGCTTGTTGGCCTCTACGTCTCCGCGGGACCTTTATATACATCTATAACGTGATATAACCTAACCTAACCCAACCTAACATCTCGGCGGTAATATTTGAAAACATTCCTGGCGAGTTGGCCTCTACGTCACCGTAGGACCTTTATAGACATCCATAACGTAATATAACCTAACCTACCCAACCTAACATCTCGGCGGTAATATTTGAAAACATTCATGGCGAGTTGGCATCTACGTCTCCGTGGGACCTTCATATACATCAATAACGAAATATAGCCTAACCTAACCCAACCTATCATCTCGGCGGTAATATTTGACAACATTCCTGGCGTGTTGGCCTCTACGTCTCCGTGGGACCTCTATATACATCAATAACGTAATATAACCTAACCTAACCCAACCTATCATCTCTGCGGTAATATTTGACAACATTCCTGGCGAGTTTGTCTCTACGTCTCCGTGGGACCTTCATATACATCAATAACGAAATATAGCCTAACCTAACCCAACCTATCATCTCGGCGCTAATATTTGACAACATTCCTGGCGAGTTGGCCTCTACGTCACCGTGGGACCTTTATAGACATCCATAACGTAATATAACCTAACCTACCCAACCTAACATCTCGGCGGTAATATTTGAAAACATTCATGGCGAGTTGGCATCTACGTCTCCGTGGGACCTTCATATACATCAATAACGAAATATAGCCTAACCTAACCCAACCTATCATCTCGGCGGTAATATTTGACAACATACCGGGCGAGTTAGCCTCTACGTCTCCGTGGGACCTTCATATACATCAATAACGAAATATAACCTAACCTAACCCAACCTAACGTCTCGGCGGTAATATTTGAAAACATTCCTGGCGAGTTGGCTTCTCCGTCTCCGTGGGATCTTTTTATACATCAATAACGTAATATAACCTAACCTAACCCAACCCAACATCTCGGCGGTAATATTTGATCACATTCCTGGCTTGTTGGCCTCTACGTCTCCGCGGGACCTTCATATACATCAATAACGAAATATAACCTAACCTAACCCAACCCAACCTAACATCTCGGCGGTAATATTTGAAAAACATTCCTGGCGAGTTGGCTTCTCCGTCTCCGTGGGATCCTTTTATACATCAATAACGTAATATAACGTAACCTAACCCAACCTAACATCTCGGCGGTAATATTTGACAACATTCCTGGCGAGTTGGCCTCTACGTCTCCGTGGGACCTTCATATACATCAATAACGAAATATAACCTAACTTAACCCAATCTAACATCTTGGCGGTAATATTTGACAACATTCCTGGCGAGTTGGCCTCTACGTCCCCGTGGGGCCTTTATATACATCAATAACGTAATATAACCTGACCTAACCCAACCTAACATCTCGGCGGTAATATTTGACAACATACCTGGCGAGTTGGCCTCTACGTCTGCGTGGAAACTTCATATACATCAATAACGATATATAACCTAACCTAACCCAACCTATCATCTCGGCGGTAATATTTGACAGCATTCCTGGCAAGTTGGCCTCTACGTCACGGTGGGACCTTTATATACATCAATAACGTAATATATCCTAACCTAACCCAACCTATCATCTCGGCGGAAATATTTGAAAACATACCTGGCGAGTTCGCCTCAACGCCTCCGTGGGACATTTATATACATCAATAACGTAATATAACCTAACCTAACCCAACCTAACATCTCAGCGGTAATATTTGATCACATTCCTGGCTTGTTGGCCTCTACGTCTCCGCGAGACCTTTATATACATCTATAACGTGATATAACCTAACCTAACCCAACCTAACATCTCGGCGGTAATATTTGAAAACATTCCTGGCGAGTTGGCCTCTACGTCACCGTGGGACCTTTATAGACATCCATAACGTAATATAGCCTAACCTACCCAACCTATCATCTCGGCGGTAATATTTGAAAACATTCATGGCGAGTTGGCATCTACGTCTCCGTGGGACCTCTATATACATCAATAACGTAATATAACCTAACCTAACCCAACCTATCATCTCTGCGGTAATATTTGACAACATTCCTGGCGAGTTTGTCTCTACGTCTCCGTGGGACCTTCATATACATCAATAACGAAATATAGCCTAACCTAACCCAACCTATCATCTCGGCGCTAATATTTGACAACATTCCTGGCGAGTTGGCCTCTACGTCTCCGTGGGACCTTTATATACATCAATAACGTAATATAACCTAACTTAACCCAACCTAACATCTCGGCGGTAATATTTGATCACATTCCTGGCTTGTTGGCCTCTACGTCTCCGCGGGACCTTTAAATACATCTATAACGTAATATAACCTAACCTAACCCAACCTAACATCTCGGCGGTAATATTTGAAAACATTCCTGGCGAGTTGGCTTCTCCGTCTCCATGGTATCCTTTTATACATCAATAACGTAATATAGCGTAACCTAACCCAACCTATCATCTCGGCGGTAATATTTGACAACATTCCTGGCGAGTTGGCCTCTACGTCTCCGTGGGACCTTCATATACATCAATAACGAAATATAACCTAACTTAACCCAATCTAACATCTCGGCGGTAATATTTGACATCATTCCTGGCGAGTTGTCCTCTACGTCTCCGTTTGACCTTCATAAACATCAATAACGTAATATAACGTAACCTAACCCAACCTACCATCTCGGCGGTAATATTTGACAACATTCCTGGCGAGTTGGCCTCTACGTCTCCGTGGGACCTTCATATACATCAATAACGAAATATAACCTAACTTAACCCAATCTAACATCTTGGCGGTAATATTTGACAACATTCCTGGCGAGTTGGCCTCTACGTCCCCGTGGGGCCTTTATATACATCAATAACGTAATATAACCTGACCTAACCCAACCTAACATCTCGGCGGTAATATTTGACAACATACCTGGCGAGTTGGCCTCTACGTCTGCGTGGAAACTTCATATACATCAATAACGATATATAACCTAACCTAACCCAACCTATCATCTCGGCGGTAATATTTGACAGCATTCCTGGCAAGTTGGCCTCTACGTCACGGTGGGACCTTTATATACATCAATAACGTAATATATCCTAACCTAACCCAACCTATCATCTCGGCGGAAATATTTGAAAACATACCTGGCGAGTTGGCCTCAACGCCTCCGTGGGACATTTATATACATCAATAACGTAATATAACCTAACCTAACCCAACCTAACATCTCAGCGGTAATATTTGATCACATTCCTGGCTTGTTGGCCTCTACGTCTCCGCGAGACCTTTATATACATCTATAACGTGATATAACCTAACCTAACCCAACCTAACATCTCGGCGGTAATATTTGAAAACATTCCTGGCGAGTTGGCCTCTACGTCACCGTGGGACCTTTATAGACATCCATAACGTAATATAGCCTAACCTACCCAACCTATCATCTCGGCGGTAATATTTGAAAACATTCATGGCGAGTTGGCATCTACGTCTCCGTGGGACCTCTATATACATCAATAACGTAATATAACCTAACCTAACCCAACCTATCATCTCTGCGGTAATATTTGACAACATTCCTGGCGAGTTTGTCTCTACGTCTCCGTGGGACCTTCATATACATCAATAACGAAATATAGCCTAACCTAACCCAACCTATCATCTCGGCGCTAATATTTGACAACATTCCTGGCGAGTTGGCCTCTACGTCTCCGTGGGACCTTTATATACATCAATAACGTAATATAACCTAACCTAATCCAACCTAACATCTCGGCGGTAATATTTGACAACATACCTGGCGAGTTGGCCTCTACTTCTCCGTGGCACCTTTATATACATCTATAACGTACTATAACCTAACCTAACATCTCGGCGGTAATATTTGAAAAACATTCCTGGCGAGTTGGCTTGTCCGTCTCCGTGGGATCCTTTTATACATCAATAACGTAATATAACGTAACCTAACCCAACCTATCATCTCGGCGGTAATATTTGACAACATTCCTGGCGAGTTGGCCTCTACGTCGCCGTGGGACCTTCATATACATCAATAACGAAATATAACCTAACTTAACACAATCTAACTTCTCGGCGGTAATATTTGACAACATTCCTGGCGAGTTAGCCTCTACGTCCCCGTGGGGCTTTTATATACATCAATAACGTAATATAACCTAACCTAACCCAACCTAACATCTCGGCGGTAATATTTGACAACATACCTGGCGAGTTGGCCTCTACGTCTGCGTGGAAACTTCATATACATCAATAACGTTATATAACCTAACCTAACCCAACCTATCATCTCGGCGGTAATATTTGACAACATTCCTGGCAAGTTGGCTTCTCCGTTTCCGTGGGACATTTTATATACATCAATAACGTAATATAACGTAACCTAACCCAACCTATCATCTCGGCGGTAATATTTGAAAACATTCCTGGCGAGTTGGCTTCTCCGTCTCCATGGCATCCTTTTATACATCAATAACGTAATATAACCTAACCTAACCCAACCTATCATCTCGGCGGTAATATTTGACAACATTTCTGGCGAGTTGGCCTCTACGTCTCCGAGGGACCTTTATATACATCAATAACTTAATATAACCTAACCTAACCCAACCTATCATCTCGGCGGTAATATTTGAAAACATTCCCTGCGAGTTGGCCTCTACGTCTCCGCGGGACCTTCATATACATCTATAACGTGATATAACCTAACCTAACCCAGCCTAACATTTCGGCGGTGATATTTGACATCATTCCTGGCGAGTTGTCCCCTACGTATCCGTTTTACCTTCATAAACATCAATAACGTAATATAACGTAACCTAACCCAACCTATCATCTCGGCGGTAATATTTGACAACATTCCTGGCGAGTTGGCCTCTACGTCTCCGTGGGACCTTTATATACATCAATAACGTAATATAACCTAACCTAAACCAACCTAACATCTCGGCGGTAATATTTGAAAACATACCTGGCGAGTTGGCCTCTACGTCTGCGTGGAAACTTCATATACATCAATAACGATATATAACCTAACCTAACCCAACCTAATATTTCGGCGGTAATATTTGACATCATTCCTGGCGAGTTGTCCTCTACGTCTCCGTTTGACCTTCATAAACATCAATAACGTAATATAACGTAACCTAACCCAACCTATCATCTCGGCGGTAATATTTGACAACATTCCTGGCGAGTTGGCCTCTACGTCTCCGTGGGACCTTCATATACATCAATAACGAAATATAACCTAACTTAACCCAATCTAACATCTCGGCGGTAATATTTGTAAACATTCCTGGCGAGTTGGGCTCTACGTCTCCGTGGGACATTCATATACATCAATAACGTAATATAACGTAACCTAACCCAACCTATCATCTCGGTGGTAATATTTGAAATCATTCCTGGCGAGTTGGCTTCTCCGTCTCCATGGGATCCTTTTATACATCAATAACGTAATATAACGTAACCTAACCCAACCTATCATCTCGGCGGTAATATTTGACAACATTTCTGGCGAGTTGGCCTCTACGTCTGCGTGGAAACTTCATATACATCAATAACGATATATAACCTAACCTAACCCAACCTATCATCTCGGCGGTAATATTTGACAACATTCCTGGCAAGTTGGCTTCTCCGTTTCCGTGGGACATTTTATATACATCAATAGCGTAATATAAACTAACCTAACCCAACCTATCATCTCGGCGATAATATTTGACAACATTCCTGGCGAGTTGGTCTCTACGTCTCCGTGGGACCTTTATATACATCAATAACGTAATATAACCTAACCTAACCCAACCTATCATCTCGGCGGTAATATTTGACAACATTCCTGGCCAGTTGGTCGCTTCGTCTCCGTGGGACCTTCATATACATCAATAACGAAATATAACCTAACCTAACCCAACCTATCATCTCGGCGGTAATATTTAACAACATTCCTGGCGAGTAGGCCTCTACGTCTCGGTGGGACCTTTATATACATCAATAACGTAATATATCCTAACCTAACCCAACCTATCATCTCGGCGGAAATATTTGAAAACATACCTGGCGAGTTGGCCTCAACGCCTCCGTGGGACATTTATATACATCAATAACGTAATATAACCTAACCTAACCCAACCTAACATCTCAGCGGTAATATTTGATCACATTCCTGGCTTGTTGGCCTCTACGTCTCCGCGGGACCTTTATATACATCTATAACGTGATATAACCTAACCTAACCCAACCTAACATCTCGGTGGTAATATTTGAAAACATTCCTGGCGAGTTGGCTTCTACGTCACCGTGGGACCTTTATAGACATCCATAACGTAATATAACCTAACCTAACCCAACCTAACATCTCGGCGGAAATATTTGACAACATACCTGGCGAGTTGGCCTCTACGTCTCCGTGGGACCTTCATATACATCAATAACGAAATATAACCTAACCTAACCCAACCTAACATCTCGGCGGTAATATTTGTAAACATTCATGGCGAGTTGGCCTCTACGTCTCCGTGGGACATTCATATACATCAATAACGTAATATAACGTAACCTAACCCAACCTATCATCTCGGCGGTAATATTTGAAAACATTCCTGGCGAGTTGGCTTCTCCGTCTCCATGGGATCCTTTTATACATCAATAACGTAATATAACGTAACCTAACCCAACCTATCATCTCGGCGGTAATATTTGACAACATTTCTGGCGAGTTGGCCTCTACGTCTCCGAGGGACCTTTATATACATCAATAACGTAATATAACCTAACCTAACCCAACCTAACATTTCGGCGGTAATATTAGACAACATTCCTTTCGAGTTGGCTTCTCCGTCTCCGTGGGATCTTTTTATACATCAATAACGTAATATAACCTAACCTAACCCAGCCTAACATCTCGGCGGTAATATTTGAAAACATTCCTGGCGAGTTGGCCTCTACGTCTCCGTGGCACCTTTATATACATCTATAACGTACTATAACCTAACCTAACATCTCGGCGGTAATATTTGAAAACATTCCTGGCGAGTTGGCCTCTACGTCTCCGTGGGACCTTTATATACATCAATAACGTAATATAACCTAACCTAAACCAACCTAACATCTCGGCGGTAATATTTGAAAACATACCTGGCGAGTTGGCCTCTACGTCTGCGTGGAAACTTCATATACATCAATAACGATATATAACCTAACCTAACCCAACCTAATATTTCGGCGGTGATATTTGACATCATTCCTGGCGAGTTGTCCTCTACGTCTCCGTTTGACCTTCATAAACATCAATAACGTAATATAACGTAACCTAACCCAACCTATCATCTCGGCGGTAATATTTGACAACATTCCTGTCGAGTTGGCCTCTACGTCTCCGTGGGACCTTCATATACATCAATAACGAAATATAACCTAACTTAACCCAATCTAACATCTCGGCGGTAATATTTGACAACATACCTGGCGAGATGGCCTCTACGTCTGCGTGGAAACTTCATATACATCAATAACGATATATAACCTAACCTAACCCAACCTATCATCTCGGCGGTAATATTTGACAACATTCCTGGCAAGTTGGCTTCTCCGTTTCAGTGGGACATTTTATATACATCAATAACGTAATATAAACTAACCTAACCCAACCTATCATCTCGACGGTAATATTTGACAACATTCCTGGCGAGTTTGTCTCTACGTCTCCGTGGGACCTTCATATTCATCAATAACGAAATATAGCCTAACCTAACCCAACCTATCATCTCGGCGGTAATATTTGACAACATTCCTGGCGAGTTGGCCTCTACGTCCCCGCGGGGCCTTTATATACATCAATAACGTAATATAACCTAACCTAACCCAACCTAACATCTCGGCGGTAATATTTGACAACATACCTGGCGAGTTGGCCTCTACGTCTGCGTGGAAACTTCATATACATCAATAACGATATATAACCTAACCTAACCCAACCTATCATCTCGGCGGTAATATTTGACAACATTCCTGGCAAGTTGGCTTCTCCGTTTCAGTGGGACATTTTATATACATCAATAACGTAATATAAACTAACCTAACCCAACCTATCATCTCGGCGGTAATATTTGACAACATTTCTGGCGAGTTGGCCTCTACGTCTCCGAGGGACCTTTATATACATCAATAACGTAATATAACCTAACCTAACCCAACCTAACATCTCGGCGGTAATATTTGACAACATACCTGGCGAGTTGGCCTCTACGTCTCCGTGGGACCTTCATATACATCAATAACGAAATATAACATAACCTAACACAACCTAACATCTCGGCGGTAATATTTGTAAACATTCCTGGCGAGTTGGCCTCTACGTCTCCGTGGGACATTCATATACATCAATAACGTAATATAACGTAACCTAACCCAACCTATCATCTCGGTGGTAATATTTGAAAACATTCCTGGCGAGTTGGCTTCTCCGTCTCCATGGGATCCTTTTATACATCAATAACGTAATATAACGTAACCTAACCCAACCTATCATCTCGGCGGTAATATTTGACAACATTTCTGGCGAGTTGGCCTCTACGTCTGCGTGGAAACTTCATATATATATCAATAACGATATATAACCTAACCTAACCCAACCTATCATCTCGGCGGTAATATTTGACAACATTCCTGGCAAGTTGGCTTCTCCGTTTCCGTGGGACATTTTATATACATCAATAGCGTAATATAAACTAACCTAACCCAACCTATCATCTCGGCGATAATATTTGACAACATTCCTGGCGAGTTGGTCTCTACGTCTCCGTGGGACCTTTATATACATCAATAACGTAATATAACCTAACCTAACCCAACCTATCATCTCGGCGGTAATATTTGACAACATTCCTGGCCAGTTGGTCGCTACGTCTCCGTGGGACCTTCATATACATCAATAACGAAATATAACCTAACCTAACCCAACCTATCATCTCGGCGGTAATATTTAACAACATTCCTGGCGAGTTGGCCTCTACGTCTCGGTGGGACCTTTATATACATCAATAACGTAATATATCCTAACCTAACCCAACCTATCATCTCGGCGGAAATATTTGAAAACATACCTGGCGAGTTGGCCTCAACGCCTCCGTGGGACATTTATATACATCAATAACGTAATATAACCTAACCTAACCCAACCTAACATCTCAGCGGTAATATTTGATCACATTCCTGGCTTGTTGGCCTCTACGTCTCCGCGGGACCTTTATATACATCTATAACGTGATATAACCTAACCTAACCCAACCTAACATCTCGGCGGTAATATTTGAAAACATTCCTGGCGAGTTGGCTTCTACGTCACCGTGGGACCTTTATAGACATCCATAACGTAATATAACCTAACCTAACCCAACCTAACATCTCGGCGGAAATATTTGACAACATACCTGGCGAGTTGGCCTCTACGTCTCCGTGGGACCTTCATATACATCAATAACGAAATATAACCTAACCTAACCCAACCTAACATCTCGGCGGTAATATTTGTAAACATTCCTGGCGAGTTGGCCTCTACGTCTCCGTGGGACATTCATATACATCAATAACGTAATATAACGTAACCTAACCCAACCTATCATCTCGGCGGTAATATTTGAAAACATTCCTGGCGAGTTGGCTTCTCCGTCTCCATGGGATCCTTTTATACATCAATAACGTAATATAACGTAACCTAACCCAACCTATCATCTCGGCGGTAATATTTGACAACATTTCTGGCGAGTTGGCCTCTACGTCTCCGAGGGACCTTTATATACATCAATAACGTAATATAACCTAACCTAACCCAACCTAACATTTCGGCGGTAATATTAGACAACATTCCTTTCGAGTTGGCTTCTCCGTCTCCGTGGGATCTTTTTATACATCAATAACGTAATATGACCTAACCTAACCCAGCCTAACATCTCGGCGGTAATATTTGAAAACATTCCTGGCGAGTTGGCCTCTACGTCTCCGTGGCACCTTTATATACATCTATAACGTACTATAACCTAACCTAACATCTCGGCGGTAATATTTGAAAACATTCCTGGCGAGTTGGCCTCTACGTCTCCGTGGGACATTCATATACTTCAATAACGTAATATAACGTAACCTAACCCAACCTATCATCTCGGCGGTAATATTTGAAAACACTCCTGGCGAGTTGGCTTCTCCGTCTCCATGGGATCCTTTTATACATCAATAACGTAATATAACGTAACCTAACCCAACCTATCATCTCGGCGGTAATATTTGACAACATTCCTGGCGAGTTGGCCTCTACGTCTCCGTGGGACCTTTATATACATCAATAACGTAATATAACCTAACCTAAACCAACCTAACATCTCGGCGGTAATATTTGAAAACATACCTGGCGAGTTGGCCTCTACGTCTGCGTGGAAACTTCATATACATCAATAACGATATATAACCTAACCTAACCCAACCTAACATTTCGGCGGTGATATTTGACATCATTCCTGGCGAGTTGTCCTCTACGTCTCCGTTTGACCTTCATAAACATCAATAACGTAATATAACGTAACCTAACCCAACCTATCATCTCGGCGGTAATATTTGACAACATTCCTGGCGAGTTGGTCTCTACGTCTCCGTGGGACCTTTATATACATCAATAACGTAATATAACCTAACCTAACCCAACCAAACATCTCGGCGGTAATATTTGATCACATTCCTAGCTTGATGGCCTATACGTCTCCGCGGGACCTTCATATACATCTATAACGTGATATAACCTAACCTAACCCAACCTATCATCTCGGCGGTAATATTAGACAACATTCCTGGCGACTTGGCTTCTCCGTCTCCGTGGGACCTTTATATACATCAATAACGTAATATAACCTAACCTAACCCAACCTAACATCTCGGCGGTAATATTTGACAACATACCGGGCGAGTTGGCCTCTACGTCTCCGTGGGACCTTCATATACATCAATAACGAAATATAACCTAACCTAACCCTACCTAACATCTCGGCGGTAATATTTGAAAACATTCCTGGCGAGTTGGCTTCTCCGTCTCCGTGGGATCTTTTTATACATCAATAACGTAATATAACCTAACCTAACCCAACCTATCATCTCGGCGATAATATTTGACAACATTCCTGGCGAGTTGGTCTCTACGTCTCCGTGGGACCTTCATATACATCAATAACGAAATATAACCTAACCTAACCCAACCTAACATCTCGGCGGTAATATTTGAAAACATTCCTGGCGAGTTGGCCTCTACGTCTCCGTGGGACCTTTATATACATCAATAAAGTAATATAACCTAACCTAAACCAACCTAACATCTCGGCGGTAATATTTGAAGACATACCTGGCGATTTGGCTTCTCCGTCTCCGTGGGATCTTTTTATACATCAATAACGTAATATAACCTAACCTAACCCAGCCTAACATCTCGGCGGTAATATTTGTAAACATACCTGGCGAGCTGGCCTCTACGCCTCCGTGGAACCTTTATATACATCAATAACGAAATATAACCTAACTTAACCCAATCTAACATCTTGGCGGTAATATTTGACAACATTCCTGGCGAGTTGGCCTCTACGTCCCCGTGGGGCCTTTATATACATCAATAACGTAATATAACCTGACCTAACCCAACCTAACATCTCGGCGGTAATATTTGACAACATACCTGGCGAGTTGGCCTCTACGTCTGCGTGGAAACTTCATATACATCAATAACGATATATAACCTAACCTAACCCAACCTATCATCTCGGCGGTAATATTTGACAGCATTCCTGGCAAGTTGGCCTCTACGTCACGGTGGGACCTTTATATACATCAATAACGTAATATATCCTAACCTAACCCAACCTATCATCTCGGCGGAAATATTTGAAAACATACCTGGCGAGTTGGCCTCAACGCCTCCGTGGGACATTTATATACATCAATAACGTAATATAACCTAACCTAACCCAACCTAACATCTCAGCGGTAATATTTGATCACATTCCTGGCTTGTTGGCCTCTACGTCTCCGCGAGACCTTTATATACATCTATAACGTGATATAACCTAACCTAACCCAACCTAACATCTCGGCGGTAATATTTGAAAACATTCCTGGCGAGTTGGCCTCTACGTCACCGTGGGACCTTTATAGACATCCATAACGTAATATAGCCTAACCTACCCAACCTATCATCTCGGCGGTAATATTTGAAAACATTCATGGCGAGTTGGCATCTACGTCTCCGTGGGACCTCTATATACATCAATAACGTAATATAACCTAACCTAACCCAACCTATCATCTCTGCGGTAATATTTGACAACATTCCTGGCGAGTTTGTCTCTACGTCTCCGTGGGACCTTCATATACATCAATAACGAAATATAGCCTAACCTAACCCAACCTATCATCTCGGCGCTAATATTTGACAACATTCCTGGCGAGTTGGCCTCTACGTCTCCGTGGGACCTTTATATACATCAATAACGTAATATAACCTAACTTAACCCAACCTAACATCTCGGCGGTAATATTTGATCACATTCCTGGCTTGTTGGCCTCTACGTCTCCGCGGGACCTTTAAATACATCTATAACGTAATATAACCTAACCTAACCCAACCTAACATCTCGGCGGTAATATTTGAAAACATTCCTGGCGAGTTGGCTTCTCCGTCTCCATGGTATCCTTTTATACATCAATAACGTAATATAGCGTAACCTAACCCAACCTATCATCTCGGCGGTAATATTTGACAACATTCCTGGCGAGTTGGACTCTACGTCTCCGTGGGACCTTCATATACATCAATAACGAAATATAACCTAACTTAACCCAATCTAACATCTCGGCGGTAATATTTGACATCATTCCTGGCGAGTTGTCCTCTACGTCTCCGTTTGACCTTCATAAACATCAATAACGTAATATAACGTAACCTAACCCAACCTATCATCTCGGCGGTAATATTTGACAACATTCCTGGCGAGTTGGCCTCTACGTCTCCGTGGGACCTTCATATACATCAATAACGAAATATAACCTAACTTAACCCAATCTAACATCTTGGCGGTAATATTTGACAACATTCCTGGCGAGTTGGCCTCTACGTCCCCGTGGGGCCTTTATATACATCAATAACGTAATATAACCTGACCTAACCCAACCTAACATCTCGGCGGTAATATTTGACAACATACCTGGCGAGTTGGCCTCTACGTCTGCGTGGAAACTTCATATACATCAATAACGATATATAACCTAACCTAACCCAACCTATCATCTCGGCGGTAATATTTGACAGCATTCCTGGCAAGTTGGCCTCTACGTCACGGTGGGACCTTTATATACATCAATAACGTAATATATCCTAACCTAACCCAACCTATCATCTCGGCGGAAATATTTGAAAACATACCTGGCGAGTTGGCCTCAACGCCTCCGTGGGACATTTATATACATCAATAACGTAATATAACCTAACCTAACCCAACCTAACATCTCAGCGGTAATATTTGATCACATTCCTGGCTTGTTGGCCTCTACGTCTCCGCGAGACCTTTATATACATCTATAACGTGATATAACCTAACCTAACCCAACCTAACATCTCGGCGGTAATATTTGAAAACATTCCTGGCGAGTTGGCCTCTACATCACCGTGGGACCTTTATAGACATCCATAACGTAATATAGCCTAACCTACCCAACCTATCATCTCGGCGGTAATATTTGAAAACATTCATGGCGAGTTGGCATCTACGTCTCCGTGGGACCTCTATATACATCAATAACGTAATATAACCTAACCTAACCCAACCTATCATCTCTGCGGTAATATTTGACAACATTCCTGGCGAGTTTGTCTCTACGTCTCCGTGGGACCTTCATATACATCAATAACGAAATATAGCCTAACCTAACCCAACCTATCATCTCGGCGCTAATATTTGACAACATTCCTGGCGAGTTGGCCTCTACGTCTCCGTGGGACCTTTATATACATCAATAACGTAATATAACCTAACCTAACCCAACCTAACATCTCGGCGGTAATATTTGACAACATACCTGGCGAGTTGGCCTCTACTTCTCCGTGGCACCTTTATATACATCTATAACGTACTATAACCTAACCTAACATCTCGGCGGTAATATTTGAAAAACATTCCTGGCGAGTTGGCTTGTCCGTCTCCGTGGGATCCTTTTATACATCAATAACGTAATATAACGTAACCTAACCCAACCTATCATCTCGGCGGTAATATTTGACAACATTCCTGGCGAGTTGGCCTCTACGTCGCCGTGGGACCTTCATATACATCAATAACGAAATATAACCTAACTTAACACAATCTAACTTCTCGGCGGTAATATTTGACAACATTCCTGGCGAGTTAGCCTCTACGTCCCCGTGGGGCTTTTATATACATCAATAACGTAATATAACCTAACCTAACCCAACCTAACATCTCGGCGGTAATATTTGACAACATACCTGGCGAGTTGGCCTCTACGTCTGCGTGGAAACTTCATATACATCAATAACGTTATATAACCTAACCTAACCCAACCTATCATCTCGGCGGTAATATTTGACAACATTCCTGGCAAGTTGGCTTCTCCGTTTCCGTGGGACATTTTATATACATCAATAACGTAATATAACGTAACCTAACCCAACCTATCATCTCGGCGGTAATATTTGAAAACATTCCTGGCGAGTTGGCTTCTCCGTCTCCATGGCATCCTTTTATACATCAATAACGTAATATAACCTAACCTAACCCAACCTATCATCTCGGCGGTAATATTTGACAACATTTCTGGCGAGTTGGCCTCTACGTCTCCGAGGGACCTTTATATACATCAATAACTTAATATAACCTAACCTAACCCAACCTATCATCTCGGCGGTAATATTTGAAAACATTCCCTGCGAGTTGGCCTCTACGTCTCCGCGGGACCTTCATATACATCTATAACGTGATATAACCTAACCTAACCCAGCCTAACATTTCGGCGGTGATATTTGACATCATTCCTGGCGAGTTGTCCCCTACGTATCCGTTTTACCTTCATAAACATCAATAACGTAATATAACGTAACCTAACCAAACCTATCATCTCGGCGGTAATATTTGACAACATTCCTGGCGAGTTGGCCTCTACGTCTCCGTGGGACCTTTATATACATCAATAACGTAATATAACCTAACCTAAACCAACCTAACATCTCGGCGGTAATATTTGAAAACATACCTGGCGAGTTGGCCTCTACGTCTGCGTGGAAACTTCATATACATCAATAACGATATATAACCTAACCTAACCCAACCTAATATTTCGGCGGTAATATTTGACATCATTCCTGGCGAGTTGTCCTCTACGTCTCCGTTTGACCTTCATAAACATCAATAACGTAATATAACGTAACCTAACCCAACCTATCATCTCGGCGGTAATATTTGACAACATTCCTGGCGAGTTGGCCTCTACGTCTCCGTGGGACCTTCATATACATCAATAACGAAATATAACCTAACTTAACCCAATCTAACATCTCGGCGGTAATATTTGTAAACATTCCTGGCGAGTTGGGCTCTACGTCTCCGTGGGACATTCATATACATCAATAACGTAATATAACGTAACCTAACCCAACCTATCATCTCGGTGGTAATATTTGAAAACATTCCTGGCGAGTTGGCTTCTCCGTCTCCATGGGATCCTTTTATACATCAATAACGTAATATAACGTAACCTAACCCAACCTATCATCTCGGCGGTAATATTTGACAACATTTCTGGCGAGTTGGCCTCTACGTCTGCGTGGAAACTTCATATACATCAATAACGATATATAACCTAACCTAACCCAACCTATCATCTCGGCGGTAATATTTGACAACATTCCTGGCAAGTTGGCTTCTCCGTTTCCGTGGGACATTTTATATACATCAATAGCGTAATATAAACTAACCTAACCCAACCTATCATCTCGGCGATAATATTTGACAACATTCCTGGCGAGTTGGTCTCTACGTCTCCGTGGGACCTTTATATACATCAATAACGTAATATAACCTAACCTAACCCAACCTATCATCTCGGCGGTAATATTTGACAACATTCCTGGCCAGTTGGTCGCTTCGTCTCCGTGGGACCTTCATATACATCAATAACGAAATATAACCTAACCTAACCCAACCTATCATCTCGGCGGTAATATTTAACAACATTCCTGGCGAGTTGGCCTCTACGTCTCGGTGGGACCTTTATATACATCAATAACGTAATATATCCTAACCTAACCCAACCTATCATCTCGGCGGAAATATTTGAAAACATACCTGGCGAGTTGGCCTCAACGCCTCCGTGGGACATTTATATACATCAATAACGTAATATAACCTAACCTAACCCAACCTAACATCTCAGCGGTAATATTTGATCACATTCCTGGCTTGTTGGCCTCTACGTCTCCGCGGGACCTTTATATACATCTATAACGTGATATAACCTAACCTAACCCAACCTAACATCTCGGTGGTAATATTTGAAAACATTCCTGGCGAGTTGGCTTCTACGTCACCGTGGGACCTTTATAGACATCCATAACGTAATATAACCTAACCTAACCCAACCTAACATCTCGGCGGAAATATTTGACAACATACCTGGCGAGTTGGCCTCTACGTCTCCGTGGGACCTTCATATACATCAATAACGAAATATAACCTAACCTAACCCAACCTAACATCTCGGCGGTAATATTTGTAAACATTCCTGGCGAGTTGGCCTCTACGTCTCCGTGGGACATTCATATACATCAATAACGTAATATAACGTAACCTAACCCAACCTATCATCTCGGCGGTAATATTTGAAAACATTCCTGGCGAGTTGGCTTCTCCGTCTCCATGGGATCCTTTTATACATCAATAACGTAATATAACGTAACCTAACCCAACCTATCATCTCGGCGGTAATATTTGACAACATTTCTGGCGAGTTGGCCTCTACGTCTCCGAGGGACCTTTATATACATCAATAACGTAATATAACCTAACCTAACCCAACCTAACATTTCGGCGGTAATATTAGACAACATTCCTTTCGAGTTGGCTTCTCCGTCTCCGTGGGATCTTTTTATACATCAATAACGTAATATAACCTAACCTAACCCAGCCTAACATCTCGGCGGTAATATTTGAAAACATTCCTGGCGAGTTGGCCTCTACGTCTCCGTGGCACCTTTATATACATCTATAACGTACTATAACCTAACCTAACATCTCGGCGGTAATATTTGAAAACATTCCTGGCGAGTTGGCCTCTACGTCTCCGTAGGACCTTTATATACATCAATAACGTAATATAACCTAACCTAAACCAACCTAACATCTCGGCGGTAATATTTGAAAACATACCTGGCGAGTTGGCCTCTACGTCTGCGTGGAAACTTCATATACATCAATAACGATATATAACCTAACCTAACCCAACCTAATATTTCGGCGGTGATATTTGACATCATTCCTGGCGAGTTGTCCTCTACGTCTCCGTTTGACCTTCATAAACATCAATAACGTAATATAACGTAACCTAACCCAACCTATCATCTCGGCGGTAATATTTGACAACATTCCTGTCGAGTTGGCCTCTACGTCTCCGTGGGACCTTCATATACATCAATAACGAAATATAACCTAACTTAACCCAATCTAACATCTCGGCGGTAATATTTGACAACATACCTGGCGAGTTGGCCTCTACGTCTGCGTGGAAACTTCATATACATCAATAACGATATATAACCTAACCTAACCCAACCTATCATCTCGGCGGTAATATTTGACAACATTCCTGGCAAGTTGGCTTCTCCGTTTCAGTGGGACATTTTATATACATCAATAACGTAATATAAACTAACCTAACCCAACCTATCATCTCGACGGTAATATTTGACAACATTCCTGGCGAGTTTGTCTCTACGTCTCCGTGGGACCTTCATATTCATCAATAACGAAATATAGCCTAACCTAACCCAACCTATCATCTCGGCGGTAATATTTGACAACATACCTGGCGAGTTGGCCTCTACGTCTCCGTGGGACCTTCATATACATCAATAACGAAATATAACATAACCTAACACAACCTAACATCTCGGCGGTAATATTTGTAAACATTCCTGGCGAGTTGGCCTCTACGTCTCCGTGGGACATTCATATACATCAATAACGTAATATAACGTAACCTAACCCAACCTATCATCTCGGTGGTAATATTTGAAAACATTCCTGGCGAGTTGGCTTCTCCGTCTCCATGGGATCCTTTTATACATCAATAACGTAATATAACGTAACCTAACCCAACCTATCATCTCGGCGGTAATATTTGACAACATTTCTGGCGAGTTGGCCTCTACGTCTGCGTGGAAACTTCATATATATATCAATAACGATATATAACCTAACCTAACCCAACCTATCATCTCGGCGGTAATATTTGACAACATTCCTGGCAAGTTGGCTTCTCCGTTTCCGTGGGACATTTTATATACATCAATAGCGTAATATAAACTAACCTAACCCAACCTATCATCTCGGCGATAATATTTGACAACATTCCTGGCGAGTTGGTCTCTACGTCTCCGTGGGACCTTTATATACATCAATAACGTAATATAACCTAACCTAACCCAACCTATCATCTCGGCGGTAATATTTGACAACATTCCTGGCCAGTTGGTCGCTACGTCTCCGTGGGACCTTCATATACATCAATAACGAAATATAACCTAACCTAACCCAACCTATCATCTCGGCGGTAATATTTAACAACATTCCTGGCGAGTTGGCCTCTACGTCTCGGTGGGACCTTTATATACATCAATAACGTAATATATCCTAACCTAACCCAACCTATCATCTCGGCGGAAATATTTGAAAACATACCTGGCGAGTTGGCCTCAACGCCTCCGTGGGACATTTATATACATCAATAACGTAATATAACCTAACCTAACCCAACCTAACATCTCAGCGGTAATATTTGATCACATTCCTGGCTTGTTGGCCTCTACGTCTCCGCGGGACCTTTATATACATCTATAACGTGATATAACCTAACCTAACCCAACCTAACATCTCGGCGGTAATATTTGAAAACATTCCTGGCGAGTTGGCTTCTACGTCACCGTGGGACCTTTATAGACATCCATAACGTAATATAACCTAACCTAACCCAACCTAACATCTCGGCGGAAATATTTGACAACATACCTGGCGAGTTGGCCTCTACGTCTCCGTGGGACCTTCATATACATCAATAACGAAATATAACCTAACCTAACCCAACCTAACATCTCGGCGGTAATATTTGTAAACATTCCTGGCGAGTTGGCCTCTACGTCTCCGTGGGACATTCATATACATCAATAACGTAATATAACGTAACCTAACCCAACCTATCATCTCGGCGGTAATATTTGAAAACATTCCTGGCGAGTTGGCTTCTCCGTCTCCATGGGATCCTTTTATACATCAATAACGTAATATAACGTAACCTAACCCAACCTATCATCTCGGCGGTAATATTTGACAACATTTCTGGCGAGTTGGCCTCTACGTCTCCGAGGGACCTTTATATACATCAATAACGTAATATAACCTAACCTAACCCAACCTAACATTTCGGCGGTAATATTAGACAACATTCCTTTCGAGTTGGCTTCTCCGTCTCCGTGGGATCTTTTTATACATCAATAACGTAATATAACCTAACCTAACCCAGCCTAACATCTCGGCGGTAATATTTGAAAACATTCCTGGCGAGTTGGCCTCTACGTCTCCGTGGCACCTTTATATACATCTATAACGTACTATAACCTAACCTAACATCTCGGCGGTAATATTTGAAAACATTCCTGGCGAGTTGGCCTCTACGTCTCCGTGGGACATTCATATACTTCAATAACGTAATATAACGTAACCTAACCCAACCTATCATCTCGGCGGTAATATTTGAAAACACTCCTGGCGAGTTGGCTTCTCCGTCTCCATGGGATCCTTTTATACATCAATAACGTAATATAACGTAACCTAACCCAACCTATCATCTCGGCGGTAATATTTGACAACATTCCTGGCGAGTTGGCCTCTACGTCTCCGTGGGACCTTTATATACATCAATAACGTAATATAACCTAACCTAAACCAACCTAACATCTCGGCGGTAATATTTGAAAACATACCTGGCGAGTTGGCCTCTACGTCTGCGTGGAAACTTCATATACATCAATAACGATATATAACCTAACCTAACCCAACCTAACATTTCGGCGGTGATATTTGACATCATTCCTGGCGAGTTGTCCTCTACGTCTCCGTTTGACCTTCATAAACATCAATAACGTAATATAACGTAACCTAACCCAACCTATCATCTCGGCGGTAATATTTGACAACATTCCTGGCGAGTTGGTCTCTACGTCTCCGTGGGACCTTTATATACATCAATAACGTAATATAACCTAACCTAACCCAACCAAACATCTCGGCGGTAATATTTGATCACATTCCTAGCTTGATGGCCTATACGTCTCCGCGGGACCTTCATATACATCTATAACGTGATATAACCTAACCTAACCCAACCTATCATCTCGGCGGTAATATTAGACAACATTCCTGGCGACTTGGCTTCTCCGTCTCCGTGGGACCTTTATATACATCAATAACGTAATATAACCTAACCTAACCCAACCTAACATCTCGGCGGTAATATTTGACAACATACCGGGCGAGTTGGCCTCTACGTCTCCGTGGGACCTTCATATACATCAATAACGAAATATAACCTAACCTAACCCTACCTAACATCTCGGCGGTAATATTTGAAAACATTCCTGGCGAGTTGGCTTCTCCGTCTCCGTGGGATCTTTTTATACATCAATAACGTAATATAACCTAACCTAACCCAACCTATCATCTCGGCGATAATATTTGACAACATTCCTGGCGAGTTGGTCTCTACGTCTCCGTGGGACCTTCATATACATCAATAACGAAATATAACCTAACCTAACCCAACCTAACATCTCGGCGGTAATATTTGAAAACATACCTGGCGAGTTGGCCTCTACGTCTCCGTGGGACCTTTATATACATCAATAAAGTAATATAACCTAACCTAAACCAACCTAACATCTCGGCGGTAATATTTGAAGACATACCTGGCGAGTTGGCCTCTACGTCTGCGTGGAAACTTCATATACATCAATAACGATATATAACCTAACCTAACCCAACCTAACATTTCGGCGGTGATATTTGACATCATTCCTGGCGAGTTGTCCTCTACGTCTCCGATTGACCTTCATAAACATCAATAACGTAATATAACGTAACCTAACCCAACCTATCATCTCGGCGGTAATATTTGACAACATTCCTGGCGAGTTGGCCTCTACGTCTCCGTGGGACCTTTATATACATCAATAACGTAATATAACCTAACCTAAACCAACCTAACATCTCGGCGGTAATATTTGAAAACATACCTGGCGAGTTGGCCTCTACGTCTGCGTGGAAACTTCATATACATCAATAACGATATATAACCTAACCTAACCCAACCTAACATTTCGGCGGTGATATTTGACATCATTCCTGGCGAGTTGTCCTCTACGTCTCCGTTTGACCTTCATAAACATCAATAACGTAATATAACGTAACCTAACCCAACCTATCATCTCGGCGGTAATATTTGACAACATTCCTGGCGAGTTGGTCTCTACGTCTCCGTGGGACCTTTATATACATCAATAACGTAATATAACCTAACCTAACCCAACCAAACATCTCGGCGGTAATATTTGATCACATTCCTAGCTTGATGGCCTATACGTCTCCGCGGGACCTTCATATACATCTATAACGTGATATAACCTAACCTAACCCAACCTATCATCTCGGCGGTAATATTAGACAACATTCCTGGCGACTTGGCTTCTCCGTCTCCGTGGGACCTTTATATACATCAATAACGTAATATAACCTAACCTAACCCAACCTAACATCTCGGCGGTAATATTTGACAACATACCGGGCGAGTTGGCCTCTACGTCTCCGTGGGACCTTCATATACATCAATAACGAAATATAACCTAACCTAACCCTACCTAACATCTCGGCGGTAATATTTGAAAACATTCCTGGCGAGTTGGCTTCTCCGTCTCCGTGGGATCTTTTTATACATCAATAACGTAATATAACCTAACCTAACCCAACCTATCATCTCGGCGCTAATATTTGACAACATTCCTGGCGAGTTGGTCTCTACGTCTCCGTGGGACCTTCATATACATCAATAACGAAATATAACCTAACCTAACCCAACCTAACATCTCGGCGGTAATATTTGAAAACATTCCTGGCGAGTTGGCCTCTACGTCTCCGTGGGACCTTTATATACATCAATAAAGTAATATAACCTAACCTAAACCAACCTAACATCTCGGCGGTAATATTTGAAGACATACCTGGCGAGTTGGCCTCTACGTCTGCGTGGAAACTTCATATACATCAATAACGATATATAACCTAACCTAACCCAACCTAACATTTCGGCGGTGATATTTGACATCATTCCTGGCGAGTTGTCCTCTACGTCTCCGATTGACCTTCATAAACATCAATAACGTAATATAACGTAACCTAACCCAACCTATCATCTCGGCGGTAATATTTGACAACATTCCTGGCGAGTTGGCCTCTACGTCTCCGTGGGACCTTCATATACATCAATAACGTAATATAACGTAACCTAACACAACCTAACATCTCGGCGGTAATATTAGACAACATTCCTGGCGAGTTGGCTTCTCCGTCTCCGTGGGATCTTTTTATACATCAATAACGTAATATAACCTAACCTAACCCAGCCTAACATCTCGGCGGTAATATTTGAAAACATACCTGGCGAGCTGGCCTCTACGCCTCCGTGGAACCTTTATATACATCAATAACGTAATATAACCTTACCTAACCCAACCTAACATCTCGGCGGTAATATTTGATCACATTCCTGGCTTGTTGGCCTCTACGTCTCCGCGGGACCTTTAAATACATCTATAACGTAATATAACCTAACCTAACCCAACCTAACATCTCGGCGGTAATATTTGAAAACATTCCTGGCGAGTTGGCATCTCCGTCTCCGTGGGATCCTTTTATACATCAAAAACGTAATATAACGTAACCTAACACAACCTAACATCTCGGCGGTAATATTAGACAACATTCCTGGCGAGTTGGCCTCTACGTCCCCGCGGGGCCTTTATATACATCAATAACGTAATATAACCTAACCTAACCCAACCTAACATCTCGGCGGTAATATTTGACAACATACCTGGCGAGTTGGCCTCTACGTCTGCGTGGAAACTTCATATACATCAATAACGATATATAACCTAACCTAACCCAACCTATCATCTCGGCGGTAATATTTGACAACATTCCTGGCAAGTTGGCTTCTCCGTTTCAGTGGGACATTTTATATACATCAATAACGTAATATAAACTAACCTAACCCAACCTATCATTTCGGCGGTAATATTTGACAACATTTCTGGCGAGTTGGCCTCTACGTCTCCGAGGGACCTTTATATACATCAATAACGTAATATAACCTAACCTAACCCAACCTAACATCTCGGCGGTAATATTTGACAACATACCTGGCGAGTTGGCCTCTACGTCTCCGTGGGACCTTCATATACATCAATAACGAAATATAACATAACCTAACACAACCTAACATCTCGGCGGTAATATTTGACAACATTCCTGGCAAGTTGGCTTCTCCGTTTCCGTGGGACATTTTATATACATCAATAGCGTAATATAAACTAACCTAACCCAACCTATCATCTCGGCGATAATATTTGACAACATTCCTGGCGAGTTGGTCTCTACGTCTCCGTGGGACCTTTATATACATCAATAACGTAATATAACCTAACCTAACCCAACCTATCATCTCGGCGGTAATATTTGACAACATTCCTGGCGAGTTGGCCTCTACGTCTGCGTGGAAACTTCATATACATCAATAACGAAATATAACCTAACCTAACCCAACCTATCATCTCGGCGGTAATATTTAACAACATTCCTGGCGAGTTGGCCTCTACGTCTCGGTGGGACCTTTATATACATCAATAACGTAATATATCCTAACCTAACCCAACCTATCATCTCGGCGGAAATATTTGAAAACATACCTGGCGAGTTGGCCTCAACGCCTCCGTGGGACATTTATATACATCAATAACGTAATATAACCTAACCTAACCCAACCTAACATCTCAGCGGTAATATTTGATCACATTCCTGGCTTGTTGGCCTCTACGTCTCCGCGGGACCTTTATATACATCTATAACGTGATATAACCTAACCTAACCCAACCTAACATCTCGGCGGTAATATTTGAAAACATTCCTGGCGAGTTGGCTTCTACGTCACCGTGGGACCTTTATAGACATCCATAACGTAATATAACCTAACCTAACCCAACCTAACATCTCGGCGGAAATATTTGACAACATACCTGGCGAGTTGGCCTCTACGTCTCCGTGGGACCTTCATATACATCAATAACGAAATATAACCTAACCTAACCCAACCTAACATCTCGGCGGTAATATTTGTAAACATTCCTGGCGAGTTGGCCTCTACGTCTCCGTGGGACATTCATATACATCAATAACGTAATATAACGTAACCTAACCCAACCTATCATCTCGGCGGTAATATTTGAAAACATTCCTGGCGAGTTGGCTTCTCCGTCTCCATGGGATCCTTTTATACATCAATAACGTAATATAACGTAACCTAACCCAACCTATCATCTCGGCGGTAATATTTGACAACATTTCTGGCGAGTTGGCCTCTACGTCTCCGAGGGACCTTTATATACATCAATAACGTAATATAACCTAACCTAACCCAACCTAACATTTCGGCGGTAATATTAGACAACATTCCTTTCGAGTTGGCTTCTCCGTCTCCGTGGGATCTTTTTATACATCAATAACGTAATATAACCTAACCTAACCCAGCCTAACATCTCGGCGGTAATATTTGAAAACATTCCTGGCGAGTTGGCCTCTACGTCTCCGTGGCACCTTTATATACATCTATAACGTACTATAACCTAACCTAACATCTCGGCGGTAATATTTGAAAACATTCCTGGCGAGTTGGCCTCTACGTCTCCGTGGGACATTCATATACTTCAATAACGTAATATAACGTAACCTAACCCAACCTATCATCTCGGCGGTAATATTTGAAAACACTCCTGGCGAGTTGGCTTCTCCGTCTCCATGGGATCCTTTTATACATCAATAACGTAATATAACGTAACCTAACCCAACCTATCATCTCGGCGGTAATATTTGACAACATTCCTGGCGAGTTGGCCTCTACGTCTCCGTGGGACCTTTATATACATCAATAACGTAATATAACCTAACCTAAACCAACCTAACATCTCGGCGGTAATATTTGAAAACATACCTGGCGAGTTGGCCTCTACGTCTGCGTGGAAACTTCATATACATCAATAACGATATATAACCTAACCTAACCCAACCTAACATTTCGGCGGTGATATTTGACATCATTCCTGGCGAGTTGTCCTCTACGTCTCCGTTTGACCTTCATAAACATCAATAACGTAATATAACGTAACCTAACCCAACCTATCATCTCGGCGGTACTATTTGACAACATTCCTGGCGAGTTGGTCTCTACGTCTCCGTGGGACCTTTATATACATCAATAACGTAATATAACCTAACCTAACCCAACCAAACATCTCGGCGGTAATATTTGATCACATTCCTAGCTTGATGGCCTATACGTCTCCGCGGGACCTTCATATACATCTATAACGTGATATAACCTAACCTAACCCAACCTATCATCTCGGCGGTAATATTAGACAACATTCCTGGCGACTTGGCTTCTCCGTCTCCGTGGGACCTTTATATACATCAATAACGTAATATAACCTAACCTAACCCAACCTAACATCTCGGCGGTAATATTTGACAACATACCGGGCGAGTTGGCCTCTACGTCTCCGTGGGACCTTCATATACATCAATAACGAAATATAACCTAACCTAACCCTACCTAACATCTCGGCGGTAATATTTGAAAACATTCCTGGCGAGTTGGCTTCTCCGTCTCCGTGGGATCTTTTTATACATCAATAACGTAATATAACCTAACCTAACCCAACCTATCATCTCGGCGATAATATTTGACAACATTCCTGGCGAGTTGGTCTCTACGTCTCCGTGGGACCTTCATATACATCAATAACGAAATATAACCTAACCTAACCCAACCTAACATCTCGGCGGTAATATTTGAAAACATTCCTGGCGAGTTGGCCTCTACGTCTCCGTGGGACCTTTATATACATCAATAAAGTAATATAACCTAACCTAAACCAACCTAACATCTCGGCGGTAATATTTGAAGACATACCTGGCGAGTTGGCCTCTACGTCTGCGTGGAAACTTCATATACATCAATAACGATATATAACCTAACCTAACCCAACCTAACATTTCGGCGGTGATATTTGACATCATTCCTGGCGAGTTGTCCTCTACGTCTCCGATTGACCTTCATAAACATCAATAACGTAATATAACGTAACCTAACCCAACCTATCATCTCGGCGGTAATATTTGACAACATTCCTGGCGAGTTGGCCTCTACGTCTCCGTGGGACCTTCATATACATCAATAACGTAATATAACGTAACCTAACACAACCTAACATCTCGGCGGTAATATTAGACAACATTCCTGGCGAGTTGGCTTCTCCGTCTCCGTGGGATCTTTTTATACATCAATAACGTAATATAACCTAACCTAACCCAGCCTAACATCTCGGCGGTAATATTTGAAAACATACCTGGCGAGCTGGCCTCTACGCCTCCGTGGAACCTTTATATACATCAATAACGTAATATAACCTTACCTAACCCAACCTAACATCTCGGCGGTAATATTTGATCACATTCCTGGCTTGTTGGCCTCTACGTCTCCGCGGGACCTTTAAATACATCTATAACGTAATATAACCTAACCTAACCCAACCTAACATCTCGGCGGTAATATTTGAAAACATTCCTGGCGAGTTGGCATCTCCGTCTCCGTGGGATCCTTTTATACATCAAAAACGTAATATAACGTAACCTAACACAACCTAACATCTCGGCGGTAATATTAGACAACATTCCTGGCGAGTTGGCCTCTACGTCCCCGCGGGGCCTTTATATACATCAATAACGTAATATAACCTAACCTAACCCAACCTAACATCTCGGCGGTAATATTTGACAACATACCTGGCGAGTTGGCCTCTACGTCTGCGTGGAAACTTCATATACATCAATAACGATATATAACCTAACCTAACCCAACCTATCATCTCGGCGGTAATATTTGACAACATTCCTGGCAAGTTGGCTTCTCCGTTTCAGTGGGACATTTTATATACATCAATAACGTAATATAAACTAACCTAACCCAACCTATCATTTCGGCGGTAATATTTGACAACATTTCTGGCGAGTTGGCCTCTACGTCTCCGAGGGACCTTTATATACATCAATAACGTAATATAACCTAACCTAACCCAACCTAACATCTCGGCGGTAATATTTGACAACATACCTGGCGAGTTGGCCTCTACGTCTCCGTGGGACCTTCATATACATCAATAACGAAATATAACATAACCTAACACAACCTAACATCTCGGCGGTAATATTTGACACCATTCCTGGCAAGTTGGCTTCTCCGTTTCCGTGGGACATTTTATATACATCAATAGCGTAATATAAACTAACCTAACCCAACCTATCATCTCGGCGATAATATTTGACAACATTCCTGGCGAGTTGGTCTCTACGTCTCCGTGGGACCTTTATATACATCAATAACGTAATATAACCTAACCTAACCCAACCTATCATCTCGGCGGTAATATTTGACAACATTCCTGGCGAGTTGGCCTCTACGTCTGCGTGGAAACTTCATATACATCAATAACGAAATATAACCTAACCTAACCCAACCTATCATCTCGGCGGTAATATTTAACAACATTCCTGGCGAGTTGGCCTCTACGTCTCGGTGGGACCTTTATATACATCAATAACGTAATATATCCTAACCTAACCCAACCTATCATCTCGGCGGAAATATTTGAAAACATACCTGGCGAGTTGGCCTCAACGCCTCCGTGGGACATTTATATACATCAATAACGTAATATAACCTAACCTAACCCAACCTAACATCTCAGCGGTAATATTTGATCACATTCCTGGCTTGTTGGCCTCTACGTCTCCGCGGGACCTTTATATACATCTATAACGTGATATAACCTAACCTAACCCAACCTAACATCTCGGCGGTAATATTTGAAAACATTCCTGGCGAGTTGGCTTCTACGTCACCGTGGGACCTTTATAGACATCCATAACGTAATATAACCTAACCTAACCCAACCTAACATCTCGGCGGAAATATTTGACAACATACCTGGCGAGTTGGCCTCTACGTCTCCGTGGGACCTTCATATACATCAATAACGAAATATAACCTAACCTAACTCAACCTAACATCTCGGCGGTAATATTTGTAAACATTCCTGGCGAGTTGGCCTCTACGTCTCCGTGGGACATTCATATACATCAATAACGTAATATAACCATACCTAACCCAACCTATCATCTCGGCGGTAATATTTGGCAACATTTCTGGCGAGTTGGCCTCTACGTCTCCGAGAGACCTTTATATACATCAATAACGTAATATAACCTAACCTAACCCAACCTAACATTTCGGCGGTAATATTAGACAACATTCCTTTCGAGTTGGCTTCTCCGTCTCCGTGGGATCTTTTTATACATCAATAACGTAATATAACCTAACCTAACCCAGCCTAACATCTCGGCGGTAATATTTGAAAACATTCCTGGCGAGTTGGTCTCTACGTCTCCGTGGCACCTTTATATACATCTATAACGTACTATAACCTAACCTAACATCTCGGCGGTAATATTTGAAAACATTCCTGGCGAGTTGGCCTCTACGTCTCCGTGGGACATTCATATACTTCAATAACGTAATATAACGTAACCTAACCCAACCTATCATCTCGGCGGTAATATTTGAAAACACTCCTGGCGAGTTGGCTTCTCCGTCTCCATGGGATCCTTTTATACATCAATAACGTAATATAACGTAACCTAACCCAACCTATCATCTCGGCGGTAATATTTGACAACATTCCTGGCGAGTTGGCCTCTACGTCTCCGTGGGACCTTTATATACATCAATAACGTAATATAACCTAACCTAAACCAACCTAACATCTCGGCGGTAATATTTGAAAACATACCTGGCGAGTTGGCCTCTACGTCTGCGTGGAAACTTCATATACATCAATAACGATATATAACCTAACCTAACCCAACCTAACATTTCGGCGGTGATATTTGACATCATTCCTGGCGAGTTGTCCTCTACGTCTCCGTTTGACCTTCATAAACATCAATAACGTAATATAACGTAACCTAACCCAACCTATCATCTCGGCGGTAATATTTGACAACATTCCTGGCGAGTTGGTCTCTACGTCTCCGTGGGACCTTTATATACATCAATAACGTAATATAACCTAACCTAACCCAACCAAACATCTCGGCGGTAATATTTGATCACATTCCTAGCTTGATGGCCTATACGTCTCCGCGGGACCTTCATATACATCTATAACGTGATATAACCTAACCTAACCCAACCTATCATCTCGGCGGTAATATTAGACAACATTCCTGGCGACTTGGCTTCTCCGTCTCCGTGGGACCTTTATATACATCAATAACGTAATATAACCTAACCTAACCCAACCTAACATCTCGGCGGTAATATTTGACAACATACCGGGCGAGTTGGCCTCTACGTCTCCGTGGGACCTTCATATACATCAATAACGAAATATAACCTAACCTAACCCTACCTAACATCTCGGCGGTAATATTTGAAAACATTCCTGGCGAGTTGGCTTCTCCGTCTCCGTGGGATCTTTTTATACATCAATAACGTAATATAACCTAACCTAACCCAACCTATCATCTCGGCGATAATATTTGACAACATTCCTGGCGAGTTGGTCTCTACGTCTCCGTGGGACCTTCATATACATCAATAACGAAATATAACCTAACCTAACCCAACCTAACATCTCGGCGGTAATATTTGAAAACATTCCTGGCGAGTTGGCCTCTACGTCTCCGTGGGACCTTTATATACATCAATAAAGTAATATAACCTAACCTAAACCAACCTAACATCTCGGCGGTAATATTTGAAGACATACCTGGCGAGTTGGCCTCTACGTCTGCGTGGAAACTTCATATACATCAATAACGATATATAACCTAACCTAACCCAACCTAACATTTCGGCGGTGATATTTGACATCATTCCTGGCGAGTTGTCCTCTACGTCTCCGATTGACCTTCATAAACATCAATAACGTAATATAACGTAACCTAACCCAACCTATCATCTCGGCGGTAATATTTGACAACATTCCTGGCGAGTTGGCCTCTACGTCTCCGTGGGACCTTCATATACATCAATAACGTAATATAACGTAACCTAACACAACCTAACATCTCGGCGGTAATATTAGACAACATTCCTGGCGAGTTGGCTTCTCCGTCTCCGTGGGACCTTTATATACATCAATAACGTAATATAACCTAACCTAACCCAACCTAACATCTCGGCGGTAATATTTGACAACATACCGGGCGAGTTGGCCTCTACGTCTCCGTGGGACCTTCATATACATCAATAACGTAATATAACGTAACCTAACACAACCTAACATCTCGGCGGTAATATTAGACAACATTCCTGGCGAGTTGGCTTCTCCGTCTCCGTGGGATCTTTTTATACATCAATAACGTAATATAACCTAACCTAACCCAGCCTAACATCTCGGCGGTAATATTTGAAAACATACCTGGCGAGCTGGCCTCTACGCCTCCGTGGAACCTATATATACATCAATAACGTAATATAACCTTACCTAACCCAACCTAACATCTCGGCGGTAATATTTGATCACATTCCTGGCTTGTTGGCCTCTACGTCTCCGCGGGACCTTTAAATACATCTATAACGTAATATAACCTAACCTAACCCAACCTAACATCTCGGCGGTAATATTTGAAAACATTCCTGGCGAGTTGGCATCTCCGTCTCCGTGGGATCCTTTTATACATCAATAACGTAATATAACGTAACCTAACACAACCTAACATCTCGGCGGTAATATTAGACAACATTCCTGGCGAGTTGGCTTCTCCGTCTCCGTGGGACCTTTATATACATCAATAACGTAATATAACCTAACCTAACCCAACCTAACATCTCGGCGGTAATATTTGACAACATACCGGGCGAGTTGGCCTCTACGTCTCCGTGGGACCTTCATGTACATCAATAACGAAATATAACCTAACCTAACCCAACCTACCATCTCGGCGGTAATATTTGAAAACATTCCTGGCGAGTTGGCTTCTCCGTCTCCGTGGGATCTTTTTATACATCAATAACGTAATATAACCTAACCTAACCCAACCTATCATCTCGGCGATAATATTTGACAACATTCCTGGCGAGTTGGTCTCTACGTCTCCGTGGGACCTTTATATACATCAATAACGTAATATAACCTAACCTAACCCAACCAAACATCACGGCGGTAATATTTGATCACATTCCTAGCTTGATGGCCTATACGTCTCCGCGGGACCTTCATATACATCTATAACGTGATATAACCTAACCTAACCCAGCCTAACATTTCGGCGGTGATATTTGACATCATTCCTGGCGAGTTGTCCCCTACGTCTCCGTTTGACCTTCATAAACATCAATAACGTAATATAACGTAACCTAACCCAACCTATCATCTCGGCGGTAATATTTGACAACATTCCTGGCGAGTTAGCCTCTACGTCTCCGTGGAAACTTCATATACATCAATAACGATATATAACCTAACCTAACCCAACCAAACATCACGGCGGTAATATTTGAACACATTCCTAGCTTGATGGCCTATACGTCTCCGCGGGACCTTCATATACATCTATAACGTGATATAACCTAACCTAACCCAGCCTAACATTTCGGCGGTGATATTTGACATCATTCCTGGCGAGTGGTCCCCTACGTCTCCGTTTGACCTTCATAAACATCAATAACGTAATATAACGTAACCTAACCCAACCTATCATCTCGGCGGTAATATTTGACAACATTCCTGGCGAGTTGGCCTCTACGTCTCCGTGGGTCCTTTATATACATCAATAAAGTAATATAACCTAACCTAAACCAACCTAACATCTCGGCGGTAATATTTGACAACATTCCTGGCGAGTTGGCCTCTACGTCCCCGTGGGGCCTTTATATACATCAATAACGTAATATAACCTAACCTAACCCAACCTAACATCTCGGCGGTAATATTTGACAACATACCTGGAGAGTTGGCCTCTACGTCTGCGTGGAAACTTCATATACATAAATAACGATATATAACCTAACCTAACCCAACCTATCATCTCGGCGGTAATATTTGACAACATTCCTGGCAAGTTGACTTCCCCGTTTCCGTGGGACATTTTATATACATCAATAACGTAATATAAACTAACCTAAGCCAACCTATCATCTCGGCGATAATATTTGACAACATTCCTGGCGAGTTGGTCTCTACGTCTCCGTGGGACCTTCATATACATCAATAACGAAATATAACCTAACCTAACCCAGCCTAACATCTCGGCGGTAATATTTGAAAACATACCTGGCGAGCTGGCCTCTACGCCTCCGTGGAACCTTTATATACATCAATAACGTAATATAACCTTACCTAACCCAACCTATCATCTCGGCGGTAATATTTGGCAACATTTCTGGCGAGTTGGCCTCTACGTCTCCGAGAGACCTTTATATACATCAATAACGTAATATAACCTAACCTAACCCAACCTAACATCTCGGCGGTAATATTAGACAACATTCCTGGCGAGTTGGCTTCTCCGTCTGCGTGGAAACTTCATATACATCAATAACGATATATAACCTAACCTAACCCAACCTAACATCTCGGCGGTAATATTTGACAACATACCGGGCGAGTTGGCCTCTACGTCTCCGTGGGACCTTCATATACATCAATAACGAAATATAACCTAACCTAACCCAACCTATCATCTCGGCGGTAATATTTGACAACATTTCTGGCGAGTTGGCCTCTACGTCTCCGAGAGACCTTTATATACATCAATAACGTAATATAACCTAACCTAACCCAACCTAACATTTCGGCGGTAATATTAGACAACATTCCTGGCGAGTTGGCTTCTCCGTCTCCGTGGGATCTTTTTATACATCAATAACGTAATATAACCTAACCTAACCCAGCCTAACATCTCGGCGGTAATAGTTGAAAACATACCTGGCGAGCTGGCCTCTACGCCTCCGTGGAACCTTTATATACATCAATAACGTAATATAACCTTACCTAACCCAACCTAACATCTCGGCGGTAATATTTGATCACCTTCCTGGCTTGTTGGCCTCTACGTCTCCGCGGGACCTTTAAATACATCTATAACGTAATATAACCTAACCTAACCCAACCTAACATCTCGGCGGTAATATTTGAAAACATTCCTGGCGAGTTGGCTTCTCCGTCTCCGTGGGACCTTTATATACATCAATAACGTAATATAACCTAACCTAACCCAACCTAACATCTCGGTGGTAATATTTGACAACATACCGGGCGAGTTGGCCTCTACGTCTCCGTGGGACCTTCATATACATCAATAACGAAATATAACCTAACCTAACCCAACCTAACATCTCGGCGGTAATATTTGAAAACATTCCTGGCGAGTTGGCTTCTCCGTCTCCGTGGGATCTTTTTATACATCAATAACGTAATATAACCTAACCTAACCCAACCTATCATCTCGGCGATAATATTTGACAACATTCCTGGCGAGTTGGACTCTACGTCTCCGTGGGACCTTTATATACATCAATAACGTAATATAACCTAACCTAACCCAACCAAATATCTCGGCGGTAATATTTGAAGACATACCTGGCGAGTTGGCCTCTACGTCTGCGTGGAAACTTCATATACATCAATAACGAAATATAACCTAACCTAACCCAACCTAACATCTCGGCGGTAATATTTGAAAACATTCCTGGCGAGTTGGCATCTCCGTCTCCGTGGGATCCTTTTATACATCAATAACGTAATATAACGTAACCTAACACAACCTAACATCTCGGCGGTAATATTAGACAACATTCCTGGCGAGTTGGCTTCTCCGTCTCCGTGGGACCTTTATATACATCAATAACGTAATATAACCTAACCTAACCCAACCTAACATCTCGGCGGTAATATTTGACAACATACCGGGCGAGTTGGCCTCTACGTCTCCGTGGGACCTTCATATACATCAATAACGAAATATAACCTAACCTAACCCAACCTAACATCTCGGCGGTAATATTTGAAAACATTCCTGGCGAGTTGGCTTCTCCGTCTCCGTGGGATCTTTTTATACATCAATAACTTAATATAACCTAACCTAACCCAACCAAACATCACGGCGGTAATATTTGATCACATTCCTAGCTTGATGGCCTCTACGTCTCCGTGGGTCCTTTATATACATCAATAAAGTAATATAACCTAACCTAAACCAACCTAACATCTCGGCGGTAATATTTGACAACATTCCTGGCGAGTTGGCCTCTACGTCCCCGTGGGGCCTTTATATACATCAATAACGTAATATAACCTAACCTAACCCAACCTAACATCTCGGCGGTAATATTTGACAACATACCTGGAGAGTTGGCCTCTACGTCTGCGTGGAAACTTCATATACATAAATAACGATATATAACCTAACCTAACCCAACCTATCATCTCGGCGGTAATATTTGACAACATTCCTGGCAAGTTGACTTCCCCGTTTCCGTGGGACATTTTATATACATCAATAACGTAATATAAACTAACCTAAGCCAACCTATCATCTCGGCGATAATATTTGACAACATTCCTGGCGAGTTGGTCTCTACGTCTCCGTGGGACCTTCATATACATCAATAACGAAATATAACCTAACCTAACCCAGCCTAACATCTCGGCGGTAATATTTGACAACATTCCTGGCAAGTTGACTTCCCCGTTTCCGTGGGACATTTTATATACATCAATAACGTAATATAAACTAACCTAAGCCAACCTATCATCTCGGCGATAATATTTGACAACATTCCTGGCGAGTTGGTCTCTACGTCTCCGTGGGACCTTCATATACATCAATAACGAAATATAACCTAACCTAACCCAGCCTAACATCTCGGCGGTAATATTTGAAAACATACCTGGCGAGCTGGCCTCTACGCCTCCGTGGAACCTTTATATACATCAATAACGTAATATAACCTTACCTAACCCAACCTATCATCTCGGCGGTAATATTTGGCAACATTTCTGGCGAGTTGGCCTCTACGTCTCCGAGAGACCTTTATATACATCAATAACGTAATATAACCTAACCTAACCCAACCTAACATCTCGGCGGTAATATTAGACAACATTCCTGGCGAGTTGGCTTCTCCGTCTGCGTGGAAACTTCATATACATCAATAACGATATATAACCTAACCTAACCCAACCTAACATCTCGGCGGTAATATTTGACAACATACCGGGCGAGTTGGCCTCTACGTCTCCGTGGGACCTTCATATACATCAATAACGAAATATAACCTAACCTAACCCAACCTATCATCTCGGCGGTAATATTTGACAACATTTCTGGCGAGTTGGCCTCTACGTCTCCGAGAGACCTTTATATACATCAATAACGTAATATAACCTAACCTAACCCAACCTAACATTTCGGCGGTAATATTAGACAACATTCCTGGCGAGTTGGCTTCTCCGTCTCCGTGGGATCTTTTTATACATCAATAACGTAATATAACCTAACCTAACCCAGCCTAACATCTCGGCGGTAATAGTTGAAAACATACCTGGCGAGCTGGCCTCTACGCCTCCGTGGAACCTTTATATACATCAATAACGTAATATAACCTTACCTAACCCAACCTAACATCTCGGCGGTAATATTTGATCACCTTCCTGGCTTGTTGGCCTCTACGTCTCCGCGGGACCTTTAAATACATCTATAACGTAATATAACCTAACCTAACCCAACCTAACATCTCGGCGGTAATATTTGAAAACATTCCTGGCGAGTTGGCTTCTCCGTCTCCGTGGGACCTTTATATACATCAATAACGTAATATAACCTAACCTAACCCAACCTAACATCTCGGTGGTAATATTTGACAACATACCGGGCGAGTTGGCCTCTACGTCTCCGTGGGACCTTCATATACATCAATAACGAAATATAACCTAACCTAACCCAACCTAACATCTCGGCGGTAATATTTGAAAACATTCCTGGCGAGTTGGCTTCTCCGTCTCCGTGGGATCTTTTTATACATCAATAACGTAATATAACCTAACCTAACCCAACCTATCATCTCGGCGATAATATTTGACAACATTCCTGGCGAGTTGGACTCTACGTCTCCGTGGGACCTTTATATACATCAATAACGTAATATAACCTAACCTAACCCAACCAAATATCTCGGCGGTAATATTTGAAGACATACCTGGCGAGTTGGCCTCTACGTCTGCGTGGAAACTTCATATACATCAATAACGAAATATAACCTAACCTAACCCAACCTAACATCTCGGCGGTAATATTTGAAAACATTCCTGGCGAGTTGGCATCTCCGTCTCCGTGGGATCCTTTTATACATCAATAACGTAATATAACGTAACCTAACACAACCTAACATCTCGGCGGTAATATTAGACAACATTCCTGGCGAGTTGGCTTCTCCGTCTCCGTGGGACCTTTATATACATCAATAACGTAATATAACCTAACCTAACCCAACCTAACATCTCGGCGGTAATATTTGACAACATACCGGGCGAGTTGGCCTCTACGTCTCCGTGGGACCTTCATATACATCAATAACGAAATATAACCTAACCTAACCCAACCTAACATCTCGGCGGTAATATTTGAAAACATTCCTGGCGAGTTGGCTTCTCCGTCTCCGTGGGATCTTTTTATACATCAATAACTTAATATAACCTAACCTAACCCAACCAAACATCACGGCGGTAATATTTGATCACATTCCTAGCTTGATGGCCTATACGTCTCCGCGGGACCTTCATATACGTCTATAACGTGATATAACCTAACCTAACCCAGCCTAACATTTCGGCGGTGATATTTGACATCATTCCTGGCGAGTTGTCCCCTACGTCTCCGTTTGACCTTCATAAACATCAATAACGTAATATAACGTAACCTAACCCAACCTATCGTCTCGGCGGTAATATTTGACAACATACCTGGAGAGTTGGCCTCTACGTCTGCGTGGAAACTTCATATACATCAATAACGATATATAACCTAACCTAACCCAACCTATCATCTCGGCGGTAATATTTGACAACATTCCTGGCAAGTTGGCTTCTCCGTTTCCGTGGGACATTTTATATACATCAATAACGTAATATAAACTAACCTAACCCAACCTATCATCTCGGCGATAATATTTGACAACATTCCTGGCGAGTTGGTCTCTACGTCTCCGTGGGACCTTCATATACATCAATAACGAAATATAACCTAACCTAACCCAGCCTAACATCTCGGCGGTAATATTTGAAAACATACCTGGCGAGCTGGCCTCTACGCCTCCGTGGAACCTTTATATACATCAATAACGTAATATAACCTTACCTAACCCAACCTAACATCTCGGCGGTAATATTTGTAAACATTCCTTGCGAGTTGGCCTCTACGTCTCCGTGGGACATTCATATACATCAATAACGTAATATAACGTAACCTAACCCAACCTATCATCTCGGTGGTAATATTTGAAAACATTCCTGGCGAGTTGGCTTCTCCGTCTCCATGGGATCCTTTTATACATCAATAACGTAATATAACGTAACCTAACCCAACCTATCATCTCGGCGGTAATATTTGACAACATTTCTGGCGAGTTGGCCTCTACGTCTCCGAGAGACCTTTATATACATCAATAACGTAATATAACCTAACCTAACCCAACCTAACATTTCGGCGGTAATATTAGACAACATTCCTGGCGAGTTGGCTTCTCCGTCTCCGTGGGATCTTTTTATACATCAATAACGTAATATAACCTAACCTAACCCAGCCTAACATCTCGGCGGTAATAGTTGAAAACATACCTGGCGAGCTGGCCTCTACGCCTCCGTGGAACCTTTATATACATCAATAACGTAATATAACCTTACCTAACCCAACCTAACATCTCGGCGGTAATATTTGATCACCTTCCTGGCTTGTTGGCCTCTACGTCTCCGCGGGACCTTTAAATACATCTATAACGTAATATAACCTAACCTAACCCAACCTAACATCTCGGCGGTAATATTTGAAAACATTCCTGGCGAGTTGGCTTCTCCGTCTCCGTGGGACCTTTATATACATCAATAACGTAATATAACCTAACCTAACCCAACCTAACATCTCGGTGGTAATATTTGACAACATACCGGGCGAGTTGGCCTCTACGTCTCCGTGGGACCTTCATATACATCAATAACGAAATATAACCTAACCTAACCCAACCTAACATCTCGGCGGTAATATTTGAAAACATTCCTGGCGAGTTGGCTTCTCCGTCTCCGTGGGATCTTTTTATACATCAATAACGTAATATAACCTAACCTAACCCAACCTATCATCTCGGCGATAATATTTGACAACATTCCTGGCGAGTTGGACTCTACGTCTCCGTGGGACCTTTATATACATCAATAACGTAATATAACCTAACCTAACCCAACCAAATATCTCGGCGGTAATATTTGAAGACATACCTGGCGAGTTGGCCTCTACGTCTGCGTGGAAACTTCATATACATCAATAACGAAATATAACCTAACCTAACCCAACCTAACATCTCGGCGGTAATATTTGAAAACATTCCTGGCGAGTTGGCATCTCCGTCTCCGTGGGATCCTTTTATACATCAATAACGTAATATAACGTAACCTAACACAACCTAACATCTCGGCGGTAATATTAGACAACATTCCTGGCGAGTTGGCTTCTCCGTCTCCGTGGGACCTTTATATACATCAATAACGTAATATAACCTAACCTAACCCAACCTAACATCTCGGCGGTAATATTTGACAACATACCGGGCGAGTTGGCCTCTACGTCTCCGTGGGACCTTCATATACATCAATAACGAAATATAACCTAACCTAACCCAACCTAACATCTCGGCGGTAATATTTGAAAACATTCCTGGCGAGTTGGCTTCTCCGTCTCCGTGGGATCTTTTTATACATCAATAACTTAATATAACCTAACCTAACCCAACCAAACATCACGGCGGTAATATTTGATCACATTCCTAGCTTGATGGCCTATACGTCTCCGCGGGACCTTCATATACGTCTATAACGTGATATAACCTAACCTAACCCAGCCTAACATTTCGGCGGTGATATTTGACATCATTCCTGGCGAGTTGTCCCCTACGTCTCCGTTTGACCTTCATAAACATCAATAACGTAATATAACGTAACCTAACCCAACCTATCATCTCGGCGGTAATATTTGACAACATACCTGGAGAGTTGGCCTCTACGTCTGCGTGGAAACTTCATATACATCAATAACGATATATAACCTAACCTAACCCAACCTATCATCTCGGCGGTAATATTTGACAACATTCCTGGCAAGTTGGCTTCTCCGTTTCCGTGGGACATTTTATATACATCAATAACGTAATATAAACTAACCTAACCCAACCTATCATCTCGGCGATAATATTTGACAACATTCCTGGCGAGTTGGTCTCTACGTCTCCGTGGGACCTTCATATACATCAATAACGAAATATAACCTAACCTAACCCAGCCTAACATCTCGGCGGTAATATTTGAAAACATACCTGGCGAGCTGGCCTCTACGCCTCCGTGGAACCTTTATATACATCAATAACGTAATATAACCTTACCTAACCCAACCTAACATCTCGGCGGTAATATTTGTAAACATTCCTTGCGAGTTGGCCTCTACGTCTCCGTGGGACATTCATATACATCAATAACGTAATATAACGTAACCTAACCCAACCTATCATCTCGGTGGTAATATTTGAAAACATTCCTGGCGAGTTGGCTTCTCCGTCTCCATGGGATCCTTTTATACATCAATAACGTAATATAACGTAACCTAACCCAACCTATCATCTCGGCGGTAATATTTGACAACATTTCTGGCGAGTTCGCCTCTACGTCTCCGAGAGACCTTTATATACATCAATAACGTAATATAACCTAACCTAACCCAACCTAACATTTCGGCGGTAATATTAGACAACATTCCTGGCGAGTTGGCTTCTCCGTCTCCGTGGGATCTTTTTATACATCAATAACGTAATATAACCTAACCTAACCCAGCCTAACATCTCGGCGGTAATAGTTGAAAACATACCTGGCGAGCTGGCCTCTACGCCTCCGTGGAACCTTTATATACATCAATAACGTAATATAACCTTACCTAACCCAACCTAACATCTCGGCGGTAATATTTGATCACCTTCCTGGCTTGTTGGCCTCTACGTCTCCGCGGGACCTTTAAATACATCTATAACGTAATATAACCTAACCTAACCCAACCTAACATCTCGGCGGTAATATTTGAAAACATTCCTGGCGAGTTGGCTTCTCCGTCTCCGTGGGACCTTTATATACATCAATAACGTAATATAACCTAACCTAACCCAACCTAACATCTCGGTGGTAATATTTGACAACATACCGGGCGAGTTGGCCTCTACGTCTCCGTGGGACCTTCATATACATCAATAACGAAATATAACCTAACCTAACCCAACCTAACATCTCGGCGGTAATATTTGAAAACATTCCTGGCGAGTTGGCTTCTCCGTCTCCGTGGGATCTTTTTATACATCAATAACGTAATATAACCTAACCTAACCCAACCTATCATCTCGGCGATAATATTTGACAACATTCCTGGCGAGTTGGACTCTACGTCTCCGTGGGACCTTTATATACATCAATAACGTAATATAACCTAACCTAACCCAACCAAATATCTCGGCGGTAATATTTGAAGACATACCTGGCGAGTTGGCCTCTACGTCTGCGTGGAAACTTCATATACATCAATAACGAAATATAACCTAACCTAACCCAACCTAACATCTCGGCGGTAATATTTGAAAACATTCCTGGCGAGTTGGCATCTCCGTCTCCGTGGGATCCTTTTATACATCAATAACGTAATATAACGTAACCTAACACAACCTAACATCTCGGCGGTAATATTAGACAACATTCCTGGCGAGTTGGCTTCTCCGTCTCCGTGGGACCTTTATATACATCAATAACGTAATATAACCTAACCTAACCCAACCAAATATCTCGGCGGTAATATTTGAAGACATACCTGGCGAGTTGGCCTCTACGTCTGCGTGGAAACTTCATATACATCAATAACGAAATATAACCTAACCTAACCCAACCTAACATCTCGGCGGTAATATTTGAAAACATTCCTGGCGAGTTGGCATCTCCGTCTCCGTGGGATCCTTTTATACATCAATAACGTAATATAACGTAACCTAACACAACCTAACATCTCGGCGGTAATATTAGACAACATTCCTGGCGAGTTGGCTTCTCCGTCTCCGTGGGACCTTTATATACATCAATAACGTAATATAACCTAACCTAACCCAACCTAACATCTCGGCGGTAATATTTGACAACATACCGGGCGAGTTGGCCTCTACGTCTCCGTGGGACCTTCATATACATCAATAACGAAATATAACCTAACCTAACCCAACCTAACATCTCGGCGGTAATATTTGAAAACATTCCTGGCGAGTTGGCTTCTCCGTCTCCGTGGGATCTTTTTATACATCAATAACTTAATATAACCTAACCTAACCCAACCAAACATCACGGCGGTAATATTTGATCACATTCCTAGCTTGATGGCCTATACGTCTCCGCGGGACCTTCATATACGTCTATAACGTGATATAACCTAACCTAACCCAGCCTAACATTTCGGCGGTGATATTTGACATCATTCCTGGCGAGTTGTCCCCTACGTCTCCGTTTGACCTTCATAAACATCAATAACGTAATATAACGTAACCTAACCCAACCTATCATCTCGGCGGTAATATTTGACAACATACCTGGAGAGTTGGCCTCTACGTCTGCGTGGAAACTTCATATACATCAATAACGATATATAACCTAACCTAACCCAACCTATCATCTCGGCGGTAATATTTGACAACATTCCTGGCAAGTTGGCTTCTCCGTTTCCGTGGGACATTTTATATACATCAATAACGTAATATAAACTAACCTAACCCAACCTATCATCTCGGCGATAATATTTGACAACATTCCTGGCGAGTTGGTCTCTACGTCTCCGTGGGAACTTCATATACATCAATAACGAAATATAACCTAACCTAACCCAGCCTAACATCTCGGCGGTAATATTTGAAAACATACCTGGCGAGCTGGCCTCTACGCCTCCGTGGAACCTTTATATACATCAATAACGTAATATAACCTTACCTAACCCAACCTAACATCTCGGCGGTAATATTTGTAAACATTCCTGGCGAGTTGGCCTCTACGTCTCCGTGGGACATTCATATACATCAATAACGTAATATAACGTAACCTAACCCAACCTATCATCTCGGTGGTAATATTTGAAAACATTCCTGGCGAGTTGGCTTCTCCGTCTCCATGGGATCCTTTTATACATCAATAACGTAATATAACGTAACCTAACCCAACCTATCATCTCGGCGGTAATATTTGACAACATTTCTGGCGAGTTCGCCTCTACGTCTCCGAGAGACCTTTATATACATCAATAACGTAATATAACCTAACCTAACCCAACCTAACATTTCGGCGGTAATATTAGACAACATTCCTGGCGAGTTGGCTTCTCCGTCTCCGTGGGATCTTTTTATACATCAATAACGTAATATAACCTAACCTAACCCAGCCTAACATCTCGGCGGTAATATTTGAAAACATACCTGGCGAGCTGGCCTCTACGCCTCCGTGGAACCTTTATATACATCAATAACGTAATATAACCTTACCTAACCCAACCTAACATCTCGGCGGTAGTATTTGATCACATTCCTGGCTTGTTGGCCTCTACGTCTCCGCGGGACCTTTAAATACATCTATAACGTAATATAACCAAACCTAACCCAACCTAACATCTCGGCGGTAATATTTGAAAACATTCCTGGCGAGTTGGCATCTCCGTCTCCGTGGGATCCTTTTATACATCAATAACGTAATATAACGTAACCTAACACAACCTAACATCTCGGCGGTAATATTAGACAACATTCCTGGCGAGTTGGCTTCTCCGTCTCCGTGGGACCTTTATATACATCAATAACGTAATATAACCTAACCTAACCCAACCTATCATCTCGGCAATAATATTTGACAACATTCCTGGCGAGTTGGTCTCTACGTCTCCGTGGGACCTTTATATACATCAATAACGTAATATAACCTAACCTAACCCAACCTATCATCTCGGCGGTAATATTTGACAACATTCCTGGCCAGTTGGTCTCTACGTCTCCGTGGGACCTTCATATACATCAATAACGAAATATAACCTAACCTAACCCAACCTATCATCTCGGCGGTAATATTTAACAACATTCCTGGCGAGTTGGCCTCAACGCCTCCGTGGGACATTTATATACATCAATAACGTAATATAACCTAACCTAACCCAACCTAACATCTCAGCGGTAATATTTGATCACGTTCCTGGCTTGTTTGCCTCTACGTCTCCGCGGGACCTTTATATACATCTATAACGTGATATAACCTAACCTAACCCAACCTAACATCTCGGCAGTAATATTTGAAAACATTCCTGGCGAGTTGGCCTCTACGTCACCGTGGGACCTTTATAGACATCCATAACGGAATATAACCTAACCTACCCAACCTAACATCTCGGCGGTAATATTTGAAAACATTCATGGCGAGTTGGCATCTACGTCACCGTGGGACCTTCATATACATCAATAACGAAATATAGCCTAACCTAACTCAACCTATCATCTCGGCGGTAATATTTGACAACATTCCTGGCGTGTTGGCCTCTACGTCTCCGTGGGACCTCTATATACATCAATAACGTAATATAACCTAACCTAACCCAACCTATCATCTCGGCGGTAATATTTGACAACATTCCTGGCGAGTTTGTCTCTACGTCTCCGTGGGACCTTCATATACATCAATAACGAAATATAGCCTAACCTAACCCAACCTATCATCTCGGCGCTAATATTTGACAACATTCCTGGCGAGTTGGCCTCTACGTCTCCGTGGGACCTTTATATACATGAATAACGTAATATAACCTAACTTAACCCAACCTAACATCTCGGCGGTAATATTTGATCACATTCCTGGCGAGTTGGCTTCTCCGTCTCCGTGGGATCTTTTTATACATCAATAACTTAATATAACCTAACCTAACCCAACCAAACATCACGGCGGTAATATTTGATCACATTCCTAGCTTGATGGCCTATACGTCTCCGCGGGACCTTCATATACGTCTATAACGTGATATAACCTAACCTAACCCAGCCTAACATTTCGGCGGTGATATTTGACATCATTCCTGGCGAGTTGTCCCCTACGTCTCCGTTTGACCTTCATAAACATCAATAACGTAATATAACGTAACCTAACCCAACCTATCATCTCGGCGGTAATATTTGACAACATACCTGGAGAGTTGGCCTCTACGTCTGCGTGGAAACTTCATATACATCAATAACGATATATAACCTAACCTAACCCAACCTATCATCTCGGCGGTAATATTTGACAACATTCCTGGCAAGTTGGCTTCTCCGTTTCCGTGGGACATTTTATATACATCAATAACGTAATATAAACTAACCTAACCCAACCTATCATCTCGGCGATAATATTTGACAACATTCCTGGCGAGTTGGTCTCTACGTCTCCGTGGGACCTTCATATACATCAATAACGAAATATAACCTAACCTAACCCAGCCTAACATCTCGGCGGTAATATTTGAAAACATACCTGGCGAGCTGGCCTCTACGCCTCCGTGGAACCTTTATATACATCAATAACGTAATATAACCTTACCTAACCCAACCTAACATCTCGGCGGTAATATTTGTAAACATTCCTGGCGAGTTGGCCTCTACGTCTCCGTGGGACATTCATATACATCAATAACGTAATATAACGTAACCTAACCCAACCTAACATCTCGGCGGTAATATTTGAAAACATTCCTGGCGAGTTGGCATCTCCGTCTCCGTGGGATCCTTTTATACATCAATAACGTAATATAACGTAACCTAACACAACCTAACATCTCGGCGGTAATATTAGACAACATTCCTGGCGAGTTGGCTTCTCCGTCTCCGTGGGACCTTTATATACATCAATAACGTAATATAACCTAACCTAACCCAACCTATCATCTCGGCAATAATATTTGACAACATTCCTGGCGAGTTGGTCTCTACGTCTCCGTGGGACCTTTATATACATCAATAACGTAATATAACCTAACCTAACCCAACCTATCATCTCGGCGGTAATATTTGACAACATTCCTGGCCAGTTGGTCTCTACGTCTCCGTGGGACCTTCATATACATCAATAACGAAATATAACCTAACCTAACCCAACCTATCATCTCGGCGGTAATATTTAACAACATTCCTGGCGAGTTGGCCTCAACGCCTCCGTGGGACATTTATATACATCAATAACGTAATATAACCTAACCTAACCCAACCTAACATCTCAGCGGTAATATTTGATCACGTTCCTGGCTTGTTGGCCTCTACGTCTCCGCGGGACCTTTATATACATCTATAACGTGATATAACCTAACCTAACCCAACCTAACATCTCGGCAGTAATATTTGAAAACATTCCTGGCGAGTTGGCCTCTACGTCACCGTGGGACCTTTATAGACATCCATAACGGAATATAACCTAACCTACCCAACCTAACATCTCGGCGGTAATATTTGAAAACATTCATGGCGAGTTGGCATCTACGTCACCGTGGGACCTTCATATACATCAATAACGAAATATAGCCTAACCTAACTCAACCTATCATCTCGGCGGTAATATTTGACAACATTCCTGGCGTGTTGGCCTCTACGTCTCCGTGGGACCTCTATATACATCAATAACGTAATATAACCTAACCTAACCCAACCTATCATCTCGGCGGTAATATTTGACAACATTCCTGGCGAGTTTGTCTCTACGTCTCCGTGGGACCTTCATATACATCAATAACGAAATATAGCCTAACCTAACCCAACCTATCATCTCGGCGCTAATATTTGACAACATTCCTGGCGAGTTGGCCTCTACGTCTCCGTGGGACCTTTATATACATGAATAACGTAATATAACCTAACTTAACCCAACCTAACATCTCGGCGGTAATATTTGATCACATTCCTGGCTTGTTGGCCTCTACGTCGCCGCGGGACCTTTAAATACATCAATAACGTAATATAACGTAACCTAACACAACCTAACATCTCGGCGGTAATATTAGACAACATTCCTGGCGAGTTGGCTTCTCCGTCTCCGTGGGACCTTTATATACATCAATAACGTAATATAACCTAACCTAACCCAACCTAACATCTCGGCGGTAATATTTGACAACATACCTGGAGAGTTGGCCTCTACGTCTGCGTGGAAACTTCATATACATCAATAACGATATATAACCTAACCTAACCCAACCTATCATCTCGGCGGTAATATTTGACAACATTCCTGGCAAGTTGGCTTCTCCGTTTCCGTGGGACATTTTTTATACATCAATAACGTAATATAAACTAACCTAACCCAACCTATCATCTCGGCGATAATATTTGACAACATTCCTGGCGAGTTGGTCTCTACGTCTCCGTGGGACCTTCATATACATCAATAACGAAATATAACCTAACCTAACCCAGCCTAACATCTCGGCGGTAATATTTGAAAACATACCTGGCGAGCTGGCCTCTACGCCTCCGTGGAACCTTTATATACATCAATAACGTAATATAACCTTACCTAACCCAACCTAACATCTCGGCGGTAATATTTGTAAACATTCCTGGCGAGTTGGCCTCTACGTCTCCGTGGGACATTCATATACATCAATAACGTAATATAACGTAACCTAACCCAACCTATCATCTCGGTGGTAATATTTGAAAACATTCCTGGCGAGTTGGCTTCTCCGTCTCCATGGGATCCTTTTATACATCAATAACGTAATATAACGTAACCTAACCCAACCTATCATCTCGGCGGTAATATTTGACAACATTTCTGGCGAGTTGGCCTCTACGTCTCCGAGAGACCTTTATATACATCAATAACGTAATATAACCTAACCTAACCCAACCTAACATTTCGGCGGTAATATTAGACAACATTCCTGGCGAGTTGGCTTCTCCGTCTCCGTGGGATCTTTTTATACATCAATAACGTAATATAACCTAACCTAACCCAGCCTAACATCTCGGCGGTAATATTTGAAAACATACCTGGCGAGCTGGCCTCTACGCCTCCGTGGAACCTTTATATACATCAATAACGTAATATAACCTTACCTAACCCAACCTAACATCTCGGCGGTAATATTTGATCACATTCCTGGCTTGTTGGCCTCTACGTCTCCGCGGGACCTTTAAATACATCTATAACGTAATATAACCAAACCTAACCCAACCTAACATCTCGGCGGTAATATTTGAAAACATTCCTGGCGAGTTGGCATCTCCGTCTCCGTGGGATCCTTTTATACATCAATAACGTAATATAACGTAACCTAACACAACCTAACATCTCGGCGGTAATATTAGACAACATTCCTGGCGTGTTGGCCTCTACGTCTCCGTGGGACCTCTATATACATCAATAACGTAATATAACCTAACCTAACCCAACCTATCATCTCGGCGGTAATATTTGACAACATTCCTGGCGAGTTTGTCTCTACGTCTCCGTGGGACCTTCATATACATCAATAACGAAATATAGCCTAACCTAACCCAACCTATCATCTCGGCGCTAATATTTGACAACATTCCTGGCGAGTTGGCCTCTACGTCTCCGTGGGACCTTTATATACATGAATAACGTAATATAACCTAACTTAACCCAACCTAACATCTCGGCGGTAATATTTGATCACATTCCTGGCGAGTTGGCTTCTCCGTCTCCGTGGGATCTTTTTATACATCAATAACTTAATATAACCTAACCTAACCCAACCAAACATCACGGCGGTAATATTTGATCACATTCCTAGCTTGATGGCCTATACGTCTCCGCGGGACCTTCATATACGTCTATAACGTGATATAACCTAACCTAACCCAGCCTAACATTTCGGCGGTGATATTTGACATCATTCCTGGCGAGTTGTCCCCTACGTCTCCGTTTGACCTTCATAAACATCAATAACGTAATATAACGTAACCTAACCCAACCTATCATCTCGGCGGTAATATTTGACAACATACCTGGAGAGTTGGCCTCTACGTCTGCGTGGAAACTTCATATACATCAATAACGATATATAACCTAACCTAACCCAACCTATCATCTCGGCGGTAATATTTGACAACATTCCTGGCAAGTTGGCTTCTCCGTTTCCGTGGGACATTTTATATACATCAATAACGTAATATAAACTAACCTAACCCAACCTATCATCTCGGCGATAATATTTGACAACATTCCTGGCGAGTTGGTCTCTACGTCTCCGTGGGACCTTCATATACATCAATAACGAAATATAACCTAACCTAACCCAGCCTAACATCTCGGCGGTAATATTTGAAAACATACCTGGCGAGCTGGCCTCTACGCCTCCGTGGAACCTTTATATACATCAATAACGTAATATAACCTTACCTAACCCAACCTAACATCTCGGCGGTAATATTTGTAAACATTCCTGGCGAGTTGGCCTCTACGTCTCCGTGGGACATTCATATACATCAATAACGTAATATAACGTAACCTAACCCAACCTATCATCTCGGTGGTAATATTTGAAAACATTCCTGGCGAGTTGGCTTCTCCGTCTCCATGGGATCCTTTTATACATCAATAACGTAATATAACGTAACCTAACCCAACCTATCATCTCGGCGGTAATATTTGACAACATTTCTGGCGAGTTGGCCTCTACGTCTCCGAGAGACCTTTACATACATCAATAACGTAATATAACCTAACCTAACCCAACCTAACATTTCGGCGGTAATATTAGACAACATTCCTGGCGAGTTGGCTTCTCCGTCTCCGTGGGATCTTTTTATACATCAATAACGTAATATAACCTAACCTAACCCAGCCTAACATCTCGGCGGTAATATTTGAAAACATACCTGGCGAGCTGGCCTCTACGCCTCCGTGGAACCTTTATATACATCAATAACGTAATATAACCTTAACTAACCCAACCTAACATCTCGGCGGTAATATTTGATCACATTCCTGGCTTGTTGGCCTCTACGTCTCCGCGGGACCTTTAAATACATCTATAACGTAATATAACCAAACCTAACCCAACCTAACATCTCGGCGGTAATATTTGAAAACATTCCTGGCGAGTTGGCATCTCCGTCTCCGTGGGATCCTTTTATACATCAATAACGTAATATAACGTAACCTAACACAACCTAACATCTCGGCGGTAATATTAGACAACATTCCTGGCGAGTTGGCTTCTCCGTCTCCGTGGGACCTTTATATACATCAATAACGTAATATAACCTAACCTAACCCAACCTATCATCTCGGCAATAATATTTGACAACATTCCTGGCGAGTTGGTCTCTACGTCTCCGTGGGACCTTTATATACATCAATAACGTAATATAACCTAACCTAACCCAACCTATCATCTCGGCGGTAATATTTGACAACATTCCTGGCCAGTTGGTCTCTACGTCTCCGTGGGACCTTCATATACATCAATAACGAAATATAACCTAACCTAACCCAACCTATCATCTCGGCGGTAATATTTAACAACATTCCTGGCGAGTTGGCCTCAACGCCTCCGTGGGACATTTATATACATCAATAACGTAATATAACCTAACCTAACCCAACCTAACATCTCAGCGGTAATATTTGATCACGTTCCTGGCTTGTTGGCCTCTACGTCTCCGCGGGACCTTTATATACATCTATAACGTGATATAACCTAACCTAACCCAACCTAACATCTCGGCAGTAATATTTGAAAACATTCCTGGCGAGTTGGCCTCTACGTCACCGTGGGACCTTTATAGACATCCATAACGGAATATAACCTAACCTACCCAACCTAACATCTCGGCGGTAATATTTGAAAACATTCATGGCGAGTTGGCATCTACGTCACCGTGGGACCTTCATATACATCAATAACGAAATATAGCCTAACCTAACTCAACCTATCATCTCGGCGGTAATATTTGACAACATTCCTGGCGTGTTGGCCTCTACGTCTCCGTGGGACCTCTATATACATCAATAACGTAATATAACCTAACCTAACCCAACCTATCATCTCGGCGGTAATATTTGACAACATTCCTGGCGAGTTTGTCTCTACGTCTCCGTGGGACCTTCATATACATCAATAACGAAATATAGCCTAACCTAACCCAACCTATCATCTCGGCGCTAATATTTGACAACATTCCTGGCGAGTTGGCCTCTACGTCTCCGTGGGACCTTTATATACATGAATAACGTAATATAACCTAACTTAACCCAACCTAACATCTCGGCGGTAATATTTGATCACATTCCTGGCTTGTTGGCCTCTACGTCGCCGCGGGACCTTTAAATACATCAATAACGTAATATAACGTAACCTAACACAACCTAACATCTCGGCGGTAATATTAGACAACATTCCTGGCGAGTTGGCTTCTCCGTCTCCGTGGGACCTTTATATACATCAATAACGTAATATAACCTAACCTAACCCAACCTAACATCTCGGCGGTAATATTTGACAACATACCTGGAGAGTTGGCCTCTACGTCTGCGTGGAAACTTCATATACATCAATAACGATATATAACCTAACCTAACCCAACCTATCATCTCGGCGGTAATATTTGACAACATTCCTGGCCAGTTGGTCTCTACGTCTCCGTGGGACCTTCATATACATCAATAACGAAATATAACCTAACCTAACCCAACCTATCATCTCGGCGGTAATATTTAACAACATTCCTGGCGAGTTGGCCTCTACGTCTCGGTGGGACCTTTATATACATCAATAACGTAATATATCCTAACCTAACCCAACCTAACATCTCAGCGGTAATATTTGATCACATTCCTGGCTTGTTGGCCTCTACGTCTCCGCGGGACCTTTAAATACATCTATAACGTAATATAACCAAACCTAACCCAACCTAACATCTCGGCGGTAATATTTGAAAACATTCCTGGCGAGTTGGCATCTCCGTCTCCGTGGGATCCTTTTATACATCAATAACGTAATATAACGTAACCTAACACAACCTAACATCTCGGCGGTAATATTAGACAACATTCCTGGCGAGTTGGCTTCTCCGTCTCCGTGGGACCTTTATATACATCAATAACGTAATATAACCTAACCTAACCCAACCTATCATCTCGGCAATAATATTTGACAACATTCCTGGCGAGTTGGCCTCAACGCCTCCGTGGGACATTTATATACATCAATAACGTAATATAACCTAACCTAACCCAACCTAACATCTCAGCGGTAATATTTGATCACGTTCCTGGCTTGTTGGCCTCTACGTCTCCGCGGGACCTTTATATACATCTATAACGTGATATAACCTAACCTAACCCAACCTAACATCTCGGCAGTAATATTTGAAAACATTCCTGGCGAGTTGGCCTCTACGTCACCGTGGGACCTTTATAGACATCCATAACGGAATATAACCTAACCTACCCAACCTAACATCTCGGCGGTAATATTTGAAAACATTCATGGCGAGTTGGCATCTACGTCACCGTGGGACCTTCATATACATCAATAACGAAATATAGCCTAACCTAACTCAACCTATCATCTCGGCGGTAATATTTGACAACATTCCTGGCGTGTTGGCCTCTACGTCTCCGTGGGACCTCTATATACATCAATAACGTAATATAACCTAACCTAACCCAACCTATCATCTCGGCGGTAATATTTGACAACATTCCTGGCGAGTTTGTCTCTACGTCTCCGTGGGACCTTCATATACATCAATAACGAAATATAGCCTAACCTAACCCAACCTATCATCTCGGCGCTAATATTTGACAACATTCCTGGCGAGTTGGCCTCTACGTCTCCGTGGGACCTTTATATACATGAATAACGTAATATAACCTAACTTAACCCAACCTAACATCTCGGCGGTAATATTTGATCACATTCCTGGCTTGTTGGCCTCTACGTCTCCGCGGGACCTTTAAATACATCAATAACGTAATATAACGTAACCTAACACAACCTAACATCTCGGCGGTAATATTAGACAACATTCCTGGCGAGTTGGCTTCTCCGTCTCCGTGGGACCTTTATATACATCAATAACGTAATATAACCTAACCTAACCCAACCTAACATCTCGGCGGTAATATTTGACAACATACCTGGAGAGTTGGCCTCTACGTCTGCGTGGAAACTTCATATACATCAATAACGATATATAACCTAACCTAACCCAACCTATCATCTCGGCGGTAATATTTGACAACATTCCTGGCAAGTTGGCTTCTCCGTTTCCGTGGGACATTTTTTATACATCAATAACGTAATATAAACTAACCTAACCCAACCTATCATCTCGGCGATAATATTTGACAACATTCCTGGCGAGTTGGTCTCTACGTCTCCGTGGGACCTTCATATACATCAATAACGAAATATAACCTAACCTAACCCAGCCTAACATCTCGGCGGTAATATTTGAAAACATACCTGGCGAGCTGGCCTCTACGCCTCCGTGGAACCTTTATATACATCAATAACGTAATATAACCTTACCTAACCCAACCTAACATCTCGGCGGTAATATTTGTAAACATTCCTGGCGAGTTGGCCTCTACGTCTCCGTGGGACATTCATATACATCAATAACGTAATATAACGTAACCTAACCCAACCTATCATCTCGGTGGTAATATTTGAAAACATTCCTGGCGAGTTGGCTTCTCCGTCTCCATGGGATCCTTTTATACATCAATAACGTAATATAACGTAACCTAACCCAACCTATCATCTCGGCGGTAATATTTGACAACATTTCTGGCGAGTTGGCCTCTACGTCTCCGAGAGACCTTTATATACATCAATAACGTAATATAACCTAACCTAACCCAACCTAACATTTCGGCGGTAATATTAGACAACATTCCTGGCGAGTTGGCTTCTCCGTCTCCGTGGGATCTTTTTATACATCAATAACGTAATATAACCTAACCTAACCCAGCCTAACATCTCGGCGGTAATATTTGAAAACATACCTGGCGAGCTGGCCTCTACGCCTCCGTGGAACCTTTATATACATCAATAACGTAATATAACCTTACCTAACCCAACCTAACATCTCGGCGGTAATATTTGATCACATTCCTGGCTTGTTGGCCTCTACGTCTCCGCGGGACCTTTAAATACATCTATAACGTAATATAACCAAACCTAACCCAACCTAACATCTCGGCGGTAATATTTGAAAACATTCCTGGCGAGTTGGCATCTCCGTCTCCGTGGGATCCTTTTATACATCAATAACGTAATATAACGTAACCTAACACAACCTAACATCTCGGCGGTAATATTAGACAACATTCCTGGCGAGTTGGCTTCTCCGTCTCCGTGGGACCTTTATATACATCAATAACGTAATATAACCTAACCTAACCCAACCTATCATCTCGGCAATAATATTTGACAACATTCCTGGCGAGTTGGTCTCTACGTCTCCGTGGGACCTTTATATACATCAATAACGTAATATAACCTAACCTAACCCAACCTATCATCTCGGCGGTAATATTTGACAACATTCCTGGCCAGTTGGTCTCTACGTCTCCGTGGGACCTTCATATACATCAATAACGAAATATAACCTAACCTAACCCAACCTATCATCTCGGCGGTAATATTTAACAACATTCCTGGCGAGTTGGCCTCTACGTCTCGGTGGGACCTTTATATACATCAATAACGTAATATATCCTAACCTAACCCAACCTAACATCTCAGCGGTAATATTTGATCACATTCCTGGCTTGTTGGCCTCTACGTCTCCGCGGGACCTTTATATACATCTATAACGTGATATAACCTAACCTAACCCAACCTAACATCTCGGCGGTAATATTTGTAAACATTCCTGGCGAGTTGGCCTCTACGTCTCCGTGGGACATTCATATACTTCAATAACGTAATATAACGTAACCTAACCCAACCTATCATCTCGGCGGTAATATTTGAAAACATTCCTGGCGAGTTGGCTTCTCCGTCTCCATGGGATCCTTTTATACATCAATAACGTAATATAACGTAACCTAACCCAACCTATCATCTCGGCGGTAATATTTGACAACATTTCTGGCCAGTTGGCCTCTACGTCTCCGAGGGACCTTTATATACATCAATAACGTAATATAACCTAACCTAACCCAACCTAACATTTCGGCGGTAATATTAGACAACATTCCTGGCGAGTTGGCTTCTCCGTCTCCGTGGGATCTTTTTATACATCAATAACGTAATATAACCTAACCTATCCCAGCCTAACATCAGGGCGGTAATATTTGAAAACATACCTGGCGAGCTGGCCTCTACGCCTCCGCGGGACCTTTATATACATCTATAATGTGATATAACCTAACCTAAACCAACCTAACATCTCGGCGGTAATATTTGACAACATACCTGGAGAGTTGGCCTCTACGTCTGCGTGGAAACTTCATATACATCAATAACGATATATAACCTAACCTAACCCAACCTATCATCTCGGCGGTAATATTTGACAACATTCCTGGCAAGTTGGCTTCTCCGTTTCCGTGGGACATTTTATATACATCAATAACGTAATATAAACTAACCTAACCCAACCTATCATCTCGGCGATAATATTTGACAACATTCCTGGCGAGTTGGTCTCTACGTCTCCGTGGGACCTTCATATACATCAATAACGAAATATAACCTAACCTAACCCAGCCTAACATCTCGGCGGTAATATTTGAAAACATACCTGGCGAGCTGGCCTCTACGCCTCCGTGGAACCTTTATATACATCAATAACGTAATATAACCTTACCTAACCCAACCTAACATCTCGGCGGTAATATTTGTAAACATTCCTGGCGAGTTGGCCTCTACGTCTCCGTGGGACATTCATATACATCAATAACGTAATATAACGTAACCTAACCCAACCTATCATCTCGGTGGTAATATTTGAAAACATTCCTGGCGAGTTGGCTTCTCCGTCTCCATGGGATTCTTTTATACATCAATAACGTAATATAACGTAACCTAACCCAACCTATCATCTCGGCGGTAATATTTGACAACATTTCTGGCGAGTTGGCCTCTACGTCTCCGAGAGACCTTTATATACATCAATAACGTAATATAACCTAACCTAACCCAACCTAACATTTCGGCGGTAATATTAGACAACATTCCTGGCTTGTTGGCCTCTACGTCTCCGCGGGACCTTTAAATACATCTATAACGTAATATAACCAAACCTAACCCAACCTAACATCTCGGCGGTAATATTTGAAAACATTCCTGGCGAGTTGGCATCTCCGTCTCCGTGGGATCCTTTTATACATCAATAACGTAATATAACGTAACCTAACACAACCTAACATCTCGGCGGTAATATTAGACAACATTCCTGACGAGTTGGCTTCTCCGTCTCCGTGGGACCTTTATATACATCAATAACGTAATATAACCTAACCTAACCCAACCTATCATCTCGGCAATAATATTTGACAACATTCCTGGCGAGTTGGTCTCTACGTCTCCGTGGGACCTTTATATACATCAATAACGTAATATAACCTAACCTAACCCAACCTATCATCTCGGCGGTAATATTTGACAACATTCCTGGCCAGTTGGTCTCTACGTCTCCGTGGGACCTTCATATACATCAATAACGAAATATAACCTAACCTAACCCAACCTATCATCTCGGCGGTAATATTTAACAACATTCCTGGCGAGTTGGCCTCTACGTCTCGGTGGGACCTTTATATACATCAATAACGTAATATATCCTAACCTAACCCAACCTAACATCTCAGCGGTAATATTTGATCACATTCCTGGCTTGTTGGCCTCTACGTCTCCGCGGGACCTTTATATACATCTATAACGTGATATAACCTAACCTAACCCAACCTAACATCTCGGCGGTAATATTTGTAAACATTCCTGGCGAGTTGGCCTCTACGTCTCCGTGGGACATTCATATACTTCAATAACGTAATATAACGTAACCTAACCCAACCTATCATCTCGGCGGTAATATTTGAAAACATTCCTGGCGAGTTGGCTTCTCCGTCTCCATGGGATCCTTTTATACATCAATAACGTAATATAACGTAACCTAACCCAACCTATCATCTCGGCGGTAATATTTGACAACATTTCTGGCCAGTTGGCCTCTACGTCTCCGAGGGACCTTTATATACATCAATAACGTAATATAACCTAACCTAACCCAACCTAACATTTCGGCGGTAATATTAGACAACATTCCTGGCGAGTTGGCTTCTCCGTCTCCGTGGGATCTTTTTATACATCAATAACGTAATATAACCTAACCTAACCCAGCCTAACATCTCGGCGGTAATATTTGAAAACATACCTGGCGAGCTGGCCTCTACGCCTCCGTGGAACCTTTATATACATCAATAACGTAATATAACCTTACCTAACCCAACCTAACATCTCGGCGGTAATATTTGTTCACATTCCTGGCTTGTTGGCCTCTACGTCTCCGCGGGACCTTTAAATACATCTATAACGTAATATAACCTAACCTAACCCAACCTAACATCTCGGCGGTAATATTTGAAAACATTCCTGGCGAGTTGGCATCTCCGTCTCCGTGGGATCCTTTTATACATCAATAACGAAATATAACGTAACCTAACACAACCTAACATCTCGGCGGTAATATTAGACAACATTCCTGGCGAGTTGGCTTCTCCGTCTCCGTGGGACCTTTATATACATCAATAACGTAATATAACCTAACCTAACCCAACCTAACATCTCGGCGGTAATATTTGACAACATACCGGTCGAGTTGGCCTCTACGTCTCCGTGGGACCTTCATATACATCAATAACGAAATATAACCTAACCTAACCCAACCTAACATCTCGGCGGTAATATTTGAAAACATTCCTGGCGAGTTGGCTTCTCCGTCTCCGTGGGATCTTTTTATACATCAATAACGTAATATAACCTAACCTAACCCAACCCAACATCTCGGCGGTAACATTTGATCACATACCTGGCTTGTTGGCCTCTACGTCTCCGCGGGACCTTCATATACATCAATAACGAAATATAACCTAACCTAACCCAACCTAACATCTCGGCGGTAATATTTGAAAACATTCCTGGCGAGTTGGCTTCTCCGTCTCCGTGGGATCTTTTTATACATCAATAACGTAATATAACCTAACCTAACCCAACCCAACATCTCGGCGGTAACATTTGATCACATACCTGGCTTGTTGGCCTCTACGTCTCCGCGGGACCTTTATATACATCTATAATGTGATATAACCTAACCTAAACCAACCTAACATCTCGGCGGTAATATTTGAAAACATTCCAGGCGAGTTGGCCTCTACCTCTCCGTGGGACCTTCATATACATCAATAACGAAATATAACCTAACCTAACCCAACCTAACATCTCGGCGGTAATATTTGACAACATACCTGGCGAGTTGGCCTCTACGTCTCCGTGGGACCTTCATATACATCAATAACGAAATATAACCTAACCTAACCCAACCTAACCTCTCGGCGGTAATATTTGAAAACATTCCTGGCAAGTAGGATTCTCCATCTGCGTGGGACATTTATATACATCAATAACGTAATATAACCTAACCTAACCCAACCAAACATCTCGGCGGTAATATTTGATCACATTCCTAGTTTGATGGCCTCTACGTCTCCGCGGAACCTTCATATACATCTATAACGTGATATAACCTAACCTAACCCAACCTAACATTTCGGCTGTGATATTTGACATCATTCCTGGCGAGTTGGTCTCTACGTCTCCGTGGGACCTTCATATACATCAATAACGAAATATAACCTAACTTAACCCAATCTAACATCTCGGCGGTAATATTTGACAACATTCCTGGCGAGTTGGCCTCTACGTCCCCGTGGGGCCTTTATATACATCAATAACGTAATATAACCTAACCTAACCCAACCTAACATCTCGGCGGTAATATTTCACAACATACCTGGCGAGTTGGCCTCAACGCCTCCGTGGGACATTTATATACATCAATAACGTAATATAACCTAACCTAACCCAACCTAACATCTCAGCGGTAATATTTGATCACGTTCCTGGCTTGTTGGCCTCTACGTCTCCGCGGGACCTTTATATACATCTATAACGTGATATAACCTAACCTAACCCAACCTAACATCTCGGCAGTAATATTTGAAAACATTCCTGGCGAGTTGGCCTCTACGTCACCGTGGGACCTTTATAGACATCCATAACGGAATATAACGCAACCTACCCAACCTAACATCTCGGCGGTAATATTTGAAAACATTCATGGCGAGTTGGCATCTACGTCACCGTGGGACCTTCATATACATCAATAACGAAATATAGCCTAACCTAACTCAACCTATCATCTCGGCGGTAATATTTGACAACATTCCTGGCGTGTTGGCCTCTACGTCTCCGTGGGACCTCTATATACATCAATAACGTAATATAACCTAACCTAACCCAACCTATCATCTCGGCGGTAATATTTGATCACATTCCTGGCTTGTTGGCCTCTACGTCTCCGCGGGACCTTTATATACATCTATAACGTGATATTACTTAACCTAACACAAACCTAACATCTCGGCGGTAATATTTGAAAACATTCCTGGCGAGTTGGCCTCTACGTCACCGTGGGACCTTTATAGACATCCATAACGTAATATAACCTAACCTACCCAACCTAACATCTCGGCGGTAATATTTGAAAACATTCATGGCGAGTTGGCATCTACGTCTCCGTGGTACATTTATATACATCAATACCGTAATATAACCTATCCTAACCCAAAATAACATCTCGGCGGTAATATTTGAAAACATACCTGGCGAGTTGGTCTCTACGTCTCCGTGGGACCTTTATATACATCAATAACGTAATATAACCTAACCTAACCCAACCAAACATCTCGGCGGTAATATTTGATCACATTCCTAGCTTGATGGCCTCTACGTCTCCGCGGGACCTTCATATACATCTATAACGTGATATAACCTAACCTAACCCAACCTAACATTTCGGCGGTGATATTTGACATCATTCCTGGCCAGTTGGTCTCTAGGTCTCCGTGGGACCTTCATATCCATCAATAACGAAATATAACCTAACCTAACCCAACCTATCATCTCGGCGGTAATATTTAACAACATTCCTGGCGAGTTGGCCTCCACGTCTCGGTGGGACCTTTATATACATCAATAACGTAATATAACCTAACCTAACCCAATGTATCATCTCGGCGGTAATATTTGAAAACATACCTGGCGAGTTGGCCTCAACGCCTCCGTGGGACATTTATATACATCAATAACGTAATATATCCTAACCTAACCCAACCTAACATCTCAGCGGTAATATTTGATCACATTCCTGGCTTGTTGGCCTCTACGTCTCCGCGGGACCTTTAAATACATCTATAACGTGATATAACCTAACCTAACCCAACATAACATCTCGGCAGTAATATTTGAAAACATTCCTGGCGAGTTGGCCTCTACGTCACCGTGGGACCTTTATAGACATCCATAACGGAATATAACCTAACCTACCCAACCTAACATCTCGGCGGTAATATTTGAAAACATTCATGGCGAGTTGGCATCTACGTCTCCGTGGGACCTTCATATACATCAATAACGTAATATAACGTAACCTAATCCAACCTATCATCTCGGCGGTAATATTTGACAACATTTCTGGCGAGTTGGCCTCTACGTCTCCGAGGGACCTTTATATACATCAATAACGTAATATAACCTAACCTAACCCAACCTAACATTTCGGCGGTAATATTAGACAACATTCCTGGCGAGTTGGCTTCTCCGTCTCCGTGGGATCTTTTTATACATCAATAACGTAATATAACATATCCTAACCGAGCCTAACATCTCGGCGGTAATATTTGAAAACATACCTGGCGAGCTGGCCTCTACGCCTCCGTGGAACCTTTATATACATCAATAACGTAATATAACCTTACCTAACCCAACCTAACATCTCGGCGGTAATATTTGATCACATTCCTGGCTTGTTGGCCTCTACGTCTCCGCGGGACCTTTAAATACATCTATAACGTAATATAACCTAACCTAACCCAACCTAACATCTCGGCAGTAATATTTGAAAACATTCCTGGCGAGTTGGCAACTGCGTCTCCGTGGGATCCTTTTATACATCAATAACGTAATATAACGTAACCTAACACAACCTATCATCTCGGCGGTAATATTTGACAACATTTCTGGCGAGTTGGCCTCTACGTCTCCGTGGGACCTTTATATACATCAATAACGTAATATAACCTAACCTAACCCAACCTAACATCTCGGCGGTAATATTAGACAACATTCCTGGCGAGTTGGCTTCTCCGTCTCCGTGGGACCTTTATATACATCAATAACGTAATGTAACCTAACCTAACCCAACCTAACATCCCGGCGGTAATATTTGACAATATACCGGGCGAGTTGGCCTCTACGTCTCCGTGGGACCTTCATATACATCAATAACGAAATATAACCTAACCTAACCCAACCTAACATCTCGGCGGTAATATTTGAAAACATTCCTGGCGAGTTGGCCTCCACGTCTCGGTGGGACCTTTATATACATCAATAACGTAATATAACCTAACCTAACCCAACCTATCATCTCGGCGGTAATATTTGAAAACATACCTGGCGAGTTGGCCTCAACGCCTCCGTGGGACATTTATATACATCAATAACGTAATATATCCTAACCTAACCCAACCTAACATCTCAGCGGTAATATTTAATCACATTCCTGGCTTGTTGGCCTCTACGTCTCCGCGGGACCTTTATATACATCTATAACGTGATATAACCTAACCTAACCCAACCTAACATCTCGGCAGTAATATTTGAAAACATTCCTGGCGAGTTGGCCTCTACGTCACCGTGGGACCTTTATAGACATCCATAACGGAATATAACCTAACCTACCCAACCTAACATCTCGGCGGTAATATTTGAAAACATTCATGGCGAGTTGGCATCTACGTCTCCGTGGGACCTTCATATACATCAATAACGTAATATAACGTAACCTAATCCAACCTATCATCTCGGCGGTAATATTTGACAACATTTCTGGCGAGTTGGCCTCTACGTCTCCGAGGGACCTTTATATACATCAATAACGTAATATAACCTAACCTAACCCAACCTAACATTTCGGCGGTAATATTAGACAACATTCCTGGCGAGTTGGCTTCTCCGTCTCCGTGGGATCTTTTTATACATCAATAACGTAATATAACCTAACCTAACCCAGCCTAACATCTCGGCGGTAATATTTGAAAACATACCTGGCGAGCTGGCCTCTACGTCTGCGTGGAAACTTCATATACATCAATAACGAAATATAACCTAACCTAACCCAACCTATCATCTCGGCGGTAATATTTAACAACATTCCTGGCGAGTTGGCTTCTCCGTCTCCGTGGGACATTTTATATACATCAATAACGTAATATAACCTAACCTAAACCAACCTATCATCTCGGCGGTAATATTTGACAACATTCCTAGCGAGTTGGTCTCTACGTCTACGTGGGACCTTCATATACATCAATATCGAAATATAACCTAACCTAACCCAACCAAACATCTCGGCGGTAATATTTGAAAAACATTCCTGGCGAGTTGGCATCTCCGTCTCCGTGGGATCTTTTTATACATCAATAACGTAATATAACCTAACCTAACCCAACCCAACATCTCGGCGGTAATATTTGATCACATTCCTGGCTTGTTGGCCTCTACGTCTCCGCGGGACCTTTATATACATCTATAATGTGATATAACCTAACCTAAACCAACCTAACATCTCGGCGGTAATATTTGAAAACATTCCTGGCGAGTTGGCCTCTACGTCTCCGTGGCACCTTTATATACATCTACAACGTACTATAACCTAACCTAACATCTCGGCGGTAATATTTGAAAACATTCGTGGCGAGTTGGCCTCTACGTCTCCGTGGTACATGTATATACATCAATAACGTAATATAACCTAACCTAACCCAACCTATCATCTCGGCGGTAATATTAGACAACATTTCTGGCGAGTTGGCCTCTACGTCACCGAGGGACCTTTATATACATCAATAACGTAATATAACCTAACCTAACCCAACCTAACATTTCGGCGGTAATATTAGACAACATTCCTGGTGAGTTGGCTTCTCCGTCTCCGTGGGATCTTTTTATACATCAATAACGTAATATAACCTAACCTAACCCAGCCTAACATTTCGGCGGTAATATTTGAAAACATACCTGGCGAGCTGGCCTCTACGCCTCCGTGGAACCTTTATATACATCAATAACGTAATATAACCTTACCTAACCCAACCTAACATCTCGGCGGTAATATTTGATCACATTCCTGGCTTGTTGGCCTCTACGTCTCCGCGGGACCTTTAAATACATCTATAACGTAATATAACCTAACCTAACCCAACCTAACATCTCGGCGGTAATATTTGAAAACATTCCTGGCGAGTTGGCATCTCCGTCTCCGTGGGATCCTTTTATACATCAATAACGTAATATAACGTAACCTAACACAACCTATCATCTCGGCGGTAATATTTGACAACATTTCTGGCGAGTTGGCCTCTACGTCTCCGTGCGACCTTTATATACATCAATAACGTAATATAACCTAACCTAACCCAACCTAACATCTCGGCGGTAATATTAGACAACATTCCTGGCGAGTTGGCTTCTCCGTCTCCGTGGGACCTTTATATACATCAATAACGTAATGTAACCTAACCTAACCCAACCTAACATCTCGGCGGTAATATTTGAAAACATACCCGGCGAGTTGGCCTCTACGTCTCCGTGGGACATTTATATACATCAATAACGTAATATAACCTATCCTAACCCAAAATAACAACTAGGCGGTAATATTTGACCACATTCCTGGCGAGTTGGCCTCTACGTCTCCGTGGGACCTTTATATACATCAATAACGTAATATAACCTAACCTAACCCAACCTAACATTTCCGCGGTAATATTTGACATCATTCCTGGCGAGTTGGCCTCTACGTCTCCGTTTGACCTTCATAAACATCAATAACGTAATATAACCTAACCTAACCCAACCTAACATCTCGGCGGTAATATTTGAAAACATTCCTGGCGAGTTGGCCTCTACGTCTCCGTGGCACCTTTATATACATCTATAACGTACTATAACCTAACCTAACATCTCGGCGGTAATATTTGAAAACATTCGTGGCGAGTTGGCCTCTACGTCTCCGTGGGACCTTTATATACATCAATAACGTAATATAACCTAACTTAACCCAACCTAACATCTCGGCGGTAATATTTGATCACATTCCTGGCTTGTTGGCCTCTACGTCTCCGCGGGACCTTTAAATACATCAATAACGTAATATAACCTAACCTAACCCAACCTAACATCTCGGCGGTAATAATTGAAAACATTCCTGGCGGGTTGGCTTCTCCGTCTCCGTGGGATCTTTTTATACATCAATAACGTAATATAACCTAACCTAACACAACCCAACATCTCGGCGGTAATATTTGATCACATTCCTGGCTTGTTGGCCTCTACGTCCCCGTGGGACCTTTATATACATCTATAATGTGATATAACCTAACCTAAACCAACCTAACATCTCGGCGGTAATATTTGAAAACATTCCTGGCGAGTTGGCCTCCACGTCTCGGTGGGACCTTTATATACATCAATAACGTAATATAACCTAACCTAACCCAACCTATCATCTCGGCGGTAATATTTGAAAACATACCTGGCGAGTTGGCCTCAACGCCTCCGTGGGACATTTATATACATCAATAACGTAATATATCCTAACCTAACCCAACCTAACATCTCAGCGGTAATATTTAATCACATTCCTGGCTTGTTGGCCTCTACGTCTCCGCGGGACCTTTATATACATCTATAACGTGATATAACCTAACCTAACCCAACCTAACATCTCGGCAGTAATATTTGAAAACATTCCTGGCGAGTTGGCCTCTACGTCACCGTGGGACCTTTATAGACATCCATAACGGAATATAACCTAACCTACCCAACCTAACATCTCGGCGGTAATATTTGAAAACATTCATGGCGAGTTGGCATCTACGTCTCCGTGGGACCTTCATATACATCAATAACGTAATATAACGTAACCTAATCCAACCTATCATCTCGGCGGTAATATTTGACAACATTTCTGGCGAGTTGGCCTCTACGTCTCCGAGGGACCTTTATATACATCAATAACGTAATATAACCTAACCTAACCCAACCTAACATTTCGGCGGTAATATTAGACAACATTCCTGGCGAGTTGGCTTCTCCGTCTCCGTGGGATCTTTTTATACATCAATAACGTAATATAACCTAACCTAACCCAGCCTAACATCTCGGCGGTAATATTTGAAAACATACCTGGCGAGCTGGCCTCTACGTCTGCGTGGAAACTTCATATACATCAATAACGAAATATAACCTAACCTAACCCAACCTATCATCTCGGCGGTAATATTTGAAAACATTCCTGGCGAGTTGGCCTCTACGTCTCCGTGGCACCTTTATATACATCTACAACGTACTATAACCTAACCTAACATCTCGGCGGTAATATTTGAAAACATTCGTGGCGAGTTGGCCTCTACGTCTCCGTGGTACATGTATATACATCAATAACGTAATATAACCTAACCTAACCCAACCTAACATCTCGGCGGTAATATTTGACAACATTCCTGGCGAGTTGGCCTCTACGTCTGCCTGGAAACTTCATACACATCAATAACGAAATATAACCTAACCTAACCCAACCTATCATCTCGGCGGTAATATTAGACAACATTTCTGGCGAGTTGGCCTCTACGTCACCGAGGGACCTTTATATACAGCAATAACGTAATATAACCTAACCTAACCCAACCTAACATTTCGGCGGTAATATTAGACAACATTCCTGGTGAGTTGGCTTCTCCGTCTCCGTGGGATCTTTTTATACATCAATAACGTAATATAACCTAACCTAACCCAACCTAACATCTCGGCGGTAATATTTGAAAACATTCCTGGCGAGTTGGCCTCTACGTCTCCGTGGCACCTTTATATACATCTATAACGTACTATAACCTAACCTAACATCTCGGCGGTAATATTTGAAAACATTCGTGGCGAGTTGGCCTCTACGTCTCCGTGGGATCCTTTTATACATCAATAACGTAATATAACGTAACCTAACACAACCTATCATCTCGGCGGTAATATTTGATCACATTCCTGGCTTGTTGGCCTCTACGTCTCCGCGGGACCTTTATATACATCTATAATGTGATATAACCTAACCTAAACCAACCTAACATCTCGGCGGTAATATTTGAAAACATTCCTGGCGAGTTGGCCTCTACGTCTCCGTGGCACCTTTATATACATCTATAACGTACTATAACCTAACCTAACATCTCGGCGGTAATATTTGAAAACATTCGTGGCGAGTTGGCCTCTACGTCTCCGTGGTACATGTATATACATCAATAACGTAATATAACCTAACCTAACCCAACCTAACATCTCAGCGGTAATATTTGACAACATTCCTGGCGAGTTGGCCTCTACGTCTGCGTGGAAACTTCATACACATCAATAACGAAATATAACCTAACCTAACCCAACCTATCATCTCGGCGGTAATATTTGACAACATTCCTGGCGAGTTGGCTTCTCCGTCTCCGTGGGACATTTTATATACATCAATAACGTAATATAACCTAACCTAACCCAACCAAACATCTCGGCGGTAATATTTGAAAAACATTCCTGGCGAGTTGGCTTCTCCGTCTCCGTGGGATCCTTTTATACATCAATAACGTTATATAACGTAACCTAACCCAACCTATCATCTCGGCGGTAATATTTGATCACATTCCTGGCTTGTTGGCCTCTACGTCTCCGCGGGACCTTTAAATACATCTATAACGTAATATAACCTAACCTAACCCAACCTAACATCTCGGCGGTAATATTTGAAAACATTCCTGGCGAGTTGGCATCTCCGTCTCCGTGGGATCCTTTTATACATCAATAACGTAATATAACGTAACCTAACACAACCTATCATCTCGGCGGTAATATTTGACAACATTTCTGGCGAGTTGGCCTCCACGTCTCCGTGGGACCTTTATATACATCAATAACGTAATATAACCTAACCTAACCCAACCTAACATCTCGGCGGTAATATTAGACAACATTCCTGGCGAGTTGGCTTCTCCGTCTCCGTGGGACCTTTATATACATCAATAACGTAATGTAACCTAACCTAACCCAACCTAACATCTCGGCGGTAATATTTGAAAACATTCCTGGCGAGTTGGCCTCTACGTCTCCGTGGCACCTTTATATACATCTATAACGTACTATAACCTAACCTAACATCTCGGCGGTAATATTTGAAAACATTCGTGGCGAGTTGGCCTCTACGTCTCCGTGGTACATGTATATACATCAATAACGTAATATAACCTAACCTAACCCAACCTAACATCTCGGCGGTAATATTAGACAACATTTCTGGCGAGTTGGCCTCTACGTCACCGAGGGACCTTTATATACATCAATAACGTAATATAACCTAACCTAACCCAACCTAACATTTCGGCGGTAATATTAGACAACATTCCTGGTGAGTTGGCTTCTCCGTCTCCGTGGGATCTTTTTATACATCAATAACGTAATATAACCTAACCTAACCCAGCATAACATCTCGGCGGTAATATTTGAAAACATACCTGGCGAGCTGGCCTCTACGCCTCCGTGGAACCTTTATATACATCAATAGCGTAATATAACCTTGCCTAACCCAACCTAACATCTCGGCGGTAATATTTGATCACATTCCTGGCTTGTTGCCCTCTACGTCTCCGCGGGACCTTTAAATACATCTATAACGTAATATAACCTAACCTAACCCAACCTAACATCTCGGCGGTAATATTTGAAAACATTCCTGGCGAGTTGGCATCTCCGTCTCCGTGGGATCCTTTTATACATCAATAACGTAATCTAACGTAACCTAACCCAACCTATCATCTCGGCGGTAATATTTGACAACATTTCTGGCGAGTTGGCCGCTACGTCTCCGTGGGACCTTATATACATCAATAACGTAATATAACCTAACCTAACCCAACCTAACATCTCGGCGGTAATATTAGACAACATTTCTGGCGAGTTGGCCTCTACGTCACCGAGGGACCTTTATATACATCAAAAACGTAATATAACCTAACCTAACCCAACCTAACATTTCGGCGGTAATATTAGACAACATTCCTGGTGAGTTGGCTTCTCCGTCTCCGTGGGATCTTTTTATACATCAATAACGTAATATAACCTAACCTAACCCAGCCTAACATCTCGGCGGTAATATTTGAAAACATACCTGGCGAGCTGGCCTCTACGCCTCCGTGGAACCTTTATATACATCAATAACATAATATAACCTTACCTAACCCAAACTAACATCTCGGCGGTAATATTTGATCACATTCCTGGCTTGTTGGCCTCTACGTCTCCGCGGGACCTTTAAATACATCTATAACGTAATATAACCTAACCTAACCCAACCTAACATCTCGGCAGTAATATTTGAAAATATTCCTGGCGAGTTGGCATCTCCGTCTCCGTGGGATCCTTTTATACATCAATAACGTAATATAACGTAACCTAACACAACCTATCATCTCGGCGGTAATATTTGACAACATTTCTGGCGAGTTGGCCTCTACGTCTCCGTGGGACCTTTATAGACATCCATAACGTAATATAACCTAACCTACCCAACCTAACATCTCGGCGGTAATATTTGAAAACATTCATGGCGAGTTGGCATCTACGTCTCCGTGGGACCTTCATATACATCAATAACGAAATATAGCCTAACCTAACCCAACCTATCATCTCGGCGGTAATATTTGACAACATTCCTGGCGTGTTGGCCTCTACGTCTCCGTGGGACCTCTATATACATCAATAACGTAATATAACCTAACCTAACCCAACCTATCATCTCGGCGGTAATATTTGACAACATTCCTGGCGAGTTTGTCTCTACGTCTCCGTGGGACCTTCATATACATCAATAACGAAATATAGCCTAACCTAACCCAACCTATCATCTCGGCGCTAATATTTGACAACATTCCTGGCGAGTTGGCCTCTACGTCTCCGTGGGACCTTTATATACATCAATAACGTAATATAACCTAACTTAACCCAACCTAACATCTCGGCGGTAATATTTGATCACATTCCTGGCTTGTTGGCCTCTACGTCTCCGCGGGACCTTTAAATACATCAATAACGTAATATAACCTAACCTAACCCAACCTAACATCTCGGCGGTAATATTTGAAAACATTCCTGGCGGGTTGGCTTCTCCGTCTCCGTGGGATCTTTTTATACATCAATAACGTAATATAACCTAACCTAACCCAACCCAACATCTCGGCGGTAATATTTGATCACATTCCTGGCTTGTTGGCGTCTACGTCCCCGTGGGACCTTTATATACATCTATAATGTGATATAACCTAACCTAAACCAACCTAACATCTCGGCGGTAATATTTGAAAACATTCCTGGCGAGTTGGCCTCCACGTCTCGGTGGGACCTTTATATACATCAATAACGTAATATAACCTAACCTAACCCAACCTATCATCTCGGCGGTAATATTTGAAAACATACCTGGCGAGTTGGCCTCAACGCCTCGGTGGGACATTTATATACATCAATAACGTAATATATCCTAACCTAACCCAACCTAACATCTCAGCGGTAATATTTGATCACATTCCTGGCTTGTTGGCCTCTACGTCTCCGCGGGACCTTTATATACATCTATAACGTGATATAACCTAACCTAACCCAACCTAACATCTCGGCAGTAATATTTGAAAACATTCCTGGCGAGTTGGCCTCTACGTCACCGTGGGACCTTTATAGACATCCATAACGGAATATAACCTAACCTACCCAACCTAACATCTCGGCGGTAATATTTGAAAACATTCATGGCGAGTTGGCATCTACGTCTCCGTGGGACCTTCATATACATCAATAACGTAATATAACGTAACCTAATCCAACCTATCATCTCGGCGGTAATATTTGACAACATTTCTGGCGAGTTGGCCTCTACGTCTCCGAGGGACCTTTATATACATCAATAACGTAATATAACCTAACCTAACCCAACCTAACATTTCGGCGGTAATATTAGACAACATTCCTGGCGAGTTGGCTTCTCCGTCTCCGTGGGATCTTTTTATACATCAATAACGTAATATAACCTAACCTAACCCAGCCTAACATCTCGGCGGTAATATTTGAAAACATACCTGGCGAGCTGGCCTCTACGCCTCCGTGGAACCTTTATATACATCAATAACGTAATATAACCTTACCTAACCCAACCTAACATCTCGGCGGTAATATTTGATCACATTCCTGGCTTGTTGGCCTCTACGTCTCCGCGGGACCTTTAAATACATCTATAACGTAATATAACCTAACCTAACCCAACCTAACATCTCGGCGGTAATATTTGAAAACATTCCTGGCGAGTTGGCATCTCCGTCTCCGTGGGATCCTTTTATACATCAATAACGTAATCTAACGTAACCTAACCCAACCTATCATCTCGGCGGTAATATTTGACAACATTTCTGGCGAGTTGGCCGCTACGTCTCCGTGGGACCTTATATACATCAATAACGTAATATAACCTAACCTAACCCAACCTAACATCTCGGCGGTAATATTAGACAACATTTCTGGCGAGTTGGCCTCTACGTCACCGAGGGACCTTTATATACATCAATAACGTAATATAACCTAACCTAACCCAACCTAACATTTCGGCGGTAATATTAGACAACATTCCTGGTGAGTTGGCTTCTCCGTCTCCGTGGGATCTTTTTATACATCAATAACGTAATATAACCTAACCTAACCCAGCCTAACATCTCGGCGGTAATATTTGAAAACATACCTGGCGAGCTGGCCTCTACGCCTCCGTGGAACCTTTATATACATCAATAACATAATATAACCTTACCTAACCCAAACTAACATCTCGGCGGTAATATTTGATCACATTCCTGGCTTGTTGGCCTCTACGTCTCCGCGGGACCTTTAAATACATCTATAACGTAATATAACCTAACCTAACCCAACCTAACATCTCGGCAGTAATATTTGAAAACATTCCTGGCGAGTTGGCATCTCCGTCTCCGTGGGATCCTTTTATACATCAATAACGTAATATAACGTAACCTAACACAACCTATCATCTCGGCGGTAATATTTGACAACATTTCTGGCGAGTTGGCCTCTACGTCTCCGTGGGACCTTTAAATACATCTATAACGTAATATAACCTAACCTAACCCAACCTAACATCTCGGCGGTAATATTTGAAAACATTCATGGCGAGTTGGCATCTACGTCTCCGTGGGACCTTCATATACATCAATAACGAAATATAGCCTAACCTAACCCAACCTATCATCTCGGCGGTAATATTTGACAACATTCCTGGCGTGTTGGCCTCTACGTCTCCGTGGGACCTCTATATACATCAATAACGAAATATAGCCTAACCTAACCCAACCTATCATCTCGGCGCTAATATTTGACAACATTCCTGGCGAGTTGGCCTCTACGTCTCCGTGGGACCTTTATATACATCAATAACGTAATATAACCTAACTTAACCCAACCTAACATCTCGGCGGTAATATTTGATCACATTCCTGGCTTGTTGGCCTCTACGTCTCCGCGGGACCTTTAAATACATCAATAACGTAATATAACCTAACCTAACCCAACCTAACATCTCGGCGGTAATATTTGAAAACATTCCTGGCGGGTTGGCTTCTCCGTCTCCGTGGGATCTTTTTATACATCAATAACGTAATATAACCTAACCTAACCCAACCCAACATCTCGGCGGTAATATTTGATCACATTCCTGGCTTGTTGGCCTCTACGTCCCCGTGGGACCTTTATATACATCTATAATGTGATATAACCTAACCTAAAGCAACCTAACATCTCGGCGGTAATATTTGAAAACATTCCTGGCGAGTTGACCTCCACGTCTCGGTGGGACCTTTATATACATCAATAACGTAATATAACCTAACCTAACCCAACCTATCATCTCGGCGGTAATATTTGAAAACATACCTGGCGAGTTGGCCTCAACGCCTCCGTGGGACATTTATATACATCAATAACGTAATATATCCTAACCTAACCCAACCTAACATCTCAGCGGTAATATTTGATCACATTCCTGGCTTGTTGGCCTCTACGTCTCCGCGGGACCTTTATATACATCTATAACGTGATATAACCTAACCTAACCCAACCTAACATCTCGGCAGTAATATTTGAAAACATTCCTGGCGAGTTGGCCTCTGCGTCACCGTGGGACCTTTATAGACATCCATAACGGAATATAACCTAACCTACCCAACCTAACATCTCGGCGGTAATATTTGAAAACATTCATGGCGAGTTGGCATCTACGTCTCCGTGGGACCTTCATATACATCAATAACGTAATATAACGTAACCTAATCCAACCTATCATCTCGGCGGTAATATTTGACAACATTTCTGGCGAGTTGGCCTCTACGTCTCCGAGGGACCTTTATATACATCAATAACGTAATATAACCTAACCTAACCCAACCTAACATTTCGGCGGTAATATTAGACAACATTCCTGGCGAGTTGGCTTCTCCGTCTCCGTGGGATCTTTTTATACATCAATAACGTAATATAACCTAACCTAACCCAGCCTAACATCTCGGCGGTAATATTTGAAAACATACCTGGCGAGCTGGCCTCTACGCCTCCGTGGAACCTTTATATACATCAATAACGTAATATAACCTTACCTAACCCAACCTAACATCTCGGCGGTAATATTTGATCACATTCCTGGCTTGTTGGCCTCTACGTCTCCGCGGGACCTTTAAATACATCTATAACGTAATATAACCTAACCTAACCCAACCAAACATCTCGGCGGTAATATTTGAAAAACATTCCTGGCGAGTTGGCTTCTCCGTCTCCGTGGGATCCTTTTATACATCAATAACGTTATATAACGTAACCTAACCCAACCTATCATCTCGGCGGTAATATTTGACAACATTTCTGGCAAGTTGGCCTCTACGTCTCCGTGGGACCTTTATATACATCAATAACGTAATATAACCTAACCTAACCCAACCTAACATCTCGGCGGTAATATTTGAAAACATTCCTGGCGAGTTGGCCTCTACGTCTCCGTGGGACATTCATATACATCAATAACGTAATATATCGTAACCTAGCCCAACCTATCATCTCGGCGGTAATATTTGAAAACATTCCTGGCGAGTTGGCTTCTCCGTCTCCATGGGATCCTTCTATACATCAATAACGTAATATAACGTAACCTAACCCAACCTATCATCTCGGCGGTAATATTTGACAACATTTCTGGCGAGTTGGCCTCTACGTCTCCGTGGGACATTTATATACATCAATAACGTAATATAACCTATCCTAACCCAAAATAACAACTAGGCGGTAATATTTGACCACATTCCTGGCGAGTTGGCCTCTACGTCTCCGTGGGACCTTTATATACATCAATAACGTAATATAACCTAATCTAACCCAACCTAACATTTCGGCGGTAATGTTTGACATCATTCCTGGCGAGTTGGCCTCTACGTCTCCGTTTGACCTTCATAAACATCAATAACGTAATATAACCTAACCTAACCCAACCTAACATCTCGGCGGTAATATTTGAAAACATTCCTGGCGAGTTGGCCTCTACGTCTCCGTGGCACCTTTATATACATCTATAACGTACTATAACCTAACCTAACATCTCGGCGGTAATATTTGAAAACATTCGTGGCGAGTTGGCCTCTACGTCTCCGTGGTACATGTATATACATCAATAACGTAATATAACCTAACCTAACCCAACGTAACATCTCGGCGGTAATATTAGACAACATTCCTGGCGAGTTGGCTTCTCCGTCTCCGTGGGACCTTTATATACATCAATAACGTAATGTAACCTAACCTAACCCAACCTAACATCTCGGCGGTAATATTTGAAAACATACCTGGCGAGTTGGCCTCTACGTCTCCGTGGGACATTTATATACATCAATAACGTAATATAACCTATCCTAACCCAAAATAACAACTAGGCGGTAATATTTGACCACATTCCTGGCGAGTTGGCCTCTACGTCTCCGTGGGACCTTTATATACATCAATAACGTAATATAACCTAACCTAACCCAACCTAACATTTCGGCGGTAATGTTTGACATCATTCCTGGCGAGTTGGCCTCTACGTCTCCGTTTGACCTTCATAAACATCAATAACGTAATATAACCTAACCTAACCCAACCTAACATCTCGGCGGTAATATTTGAAAACATTCCTGGCGAGTTGGCCTCTACGTCTCCGTGGCACCTTTATATACATCTATAACGTACTATAACCTAACCTAACATCTCGGCGGTAATATTTGAAAACATTCGTGGCGAGTTGGCCTCTACGTCTCCGTGGTACATGTATATACATCAATAACGTAATATAACCTAACCTAACCCAACCTAACATCTCGGCGGTAATATTTGACAACATTCCTGGCGAGTTGGCTTCTCCGTCTCCGTGGGACATTTTATATACATCAATAACGTAATATAACCTAACCTAAACCAACCTATCATCTCGGCGGTAATATTTGACAACATTTCTGGCGAGTTGGCCTCTACGTCTCCGTGGGACCTTTATATACATCAATAACGTAATATAACCTAACCTAACCCAACGTAACATCTCGGCGGTAATATTAGACAACATTCCTGGCGAGTTGGCTTCTCCGTCTCCATGGGATCCTTTTATACATCAATAACGTAATATAACCTAACCTAACCCAACGTAACACCTCGGCGGTAATATTAGACAACATTCCTGGCGAGTTGGCTTCTCCGTCTCCGTGGGACCTTTATATACATCAATAACGTAATGTAACCTAACCTAACCCAACCTAACATTTCGGCGGTAATATTTGACAACATTCCTAGCGAGTTGGTCTCTACGTCTCCGTGGGACCTTCATATACATCAATATCGAAATATAACCTAACCTAACCCAACCAAACATCTCGGCGGTAATATTTGATCACATTCCTGGCTTGTTGGCCTCTACGTCCCCGTGGGACCTTTATATACATCTATAATGTGATATAACCTAACCTAAACCAACCTAACATCTCGGCGGTAATATTTGAAAACATTCCTGGCGAGTTGGCCTCTACGACTCCGTGGGACATTCATATACATCAATAACGTAATATATCGTAACCTAGCCCAACCTATCATCTCGGCGGTAATATTTGAAAACATTCCTGGCGAGTTGGCTTCTCCGTCTCCATGGGATCCTTTTATACATCAATAACGTAATATAACGTAACCTAACCCAACCTATCATCTCGGCGGTAATATTTGACAACATTTCTGGCGAGTTGGCCTCTACGTCTCCGAGGGACCTTTATATACATCAATAACGTAATATAACCTAACCTAACCCAACCTAACATTTCGGCGGTAATATTAGACAACATTCCTGGCGAGTTGGCTTCTCCGCCTCCGTGGAATCTTTTTATACATCAATAACGACATATAACCTAACCTAACCCAACCTAACATCTCGGCGGTAATATTTGAAAACATTCCTGGCGAGTTGGCTTCTCCGTCTCCGTGGGATCTTTTTATACATCAATAACGTAATATAACCTAACCTAACCCAAGCCAACATCTCGGCGGTAATATTTGATCACATTCCTGGCTTGTTGGCCTCTACGTCTCCGTGGCACCTTTATATACATCTATAACGTACTATAACCTAACCTAACATCTCGGCGGTAATATTTGAAAACATTCGTGGCGAGTTGGCCTCTACGTCTCCGTGGTACATGTATATACATCAATAACGTAATATAACCTAACCTAACCCAACCTAACATCTCGGCGGTAATATTTGACAACATTCCTGGCGAGTTGGCCTCTACGTCTGCGTGGAAACTTCATATACATCAATATCGAAATATAACCTAACCTAACCCAACCAAACATCTCGGCGGTAATACTTGAAAAACATTCCTGGCGAGTTGGCTTCTCCGTCTCCGTGGGATCCTTTTATACATCAATAACGTTATATAACGTAACCTAACCCAACCTATCATCTCGGCGGTAATATTTGACAACATTTCTGGCGAGTTGGCCTTTACGTCTCCGTGGGACCTTTATATACATCAATAACGTAATATAACCTAACCTAACCCAACCTAACATCTCGGCGGTAATATTAGACAACATTTCTGGCGAGTTGGCCTCTACGTCACCGAGGGACCTTTATATACATCAATAACGTAATATAACCTAACCTAACCCAACCTAACATTTCGGCGGTAATATTAGACAACATTCCTGGTGAGTTGGCTTCTCCGTCTCCGTGGGATCTTTTTATACATCAATAACGTAATATAACCTTACCTAACCCGGCCTAACATTTCGGCGGTAATATTTGAAAACATACCTGGCGAGCTGGCCTCTACGCCTCCGTGGAACCTTTATCTACATCAATAACGTAATATAACCTTACCTAACCCAACCTAACATCTCGGCGGTAATATTTGATCACATTCCTGGCTTGTTGGCCTCTACGTCTCCGCGGGACCTTTAAATACATCTATAACGTAATATAACCTAACCTAACCCAACCTAACATCTCGGCGGTAATATTTGATCACATTCCTGGCTTGTTGGCCTCTACGTCTCCGCGGGACCTTTAAATACATCTATAACGTAATATAACCTAACCTAACCCAACCTAACATCTCGGCGGTAATATTTGAAAACATTCCTGGCGAGTTGGCATCTCCGTCTCCGTGGGATCCTTTTATACATCAATAACGTAATATAACGTAACCTAACACAACCTAACATCTCGGCGGTAATATTTGAAAACATTCCTGGCGAGTTGGCCTCTACGTCTCCGTGGCACCTTTATATACATCTATAACGTACTATAACCTAACCTAACATCTCGGCGGTAATATTTGAAAACATTCGTGGCGAGTTGGCCTCTACGTCTCCGTGGTACATGTATATACATCAATAACGTAATATAACATAACCTAACCCAACCTAACATCTCGGCGGTAATATTTGACAACATTCCTGGCGAGTTGGCTTCTCCGTCTCCGTGGGACATTTTATATACATCAATAACGTAATATAACCTAACCTAACCCAACGTAGCATCTCGGCGGTAATATTAGACAACATTCCTGGCGAGTTGGCCTCTACGTCTCCGTGGCACCTTTATATACATCTATAACGTACTATAACCTAACCTAACATCTCGGCGGTAATATTTGAAAACATTCGTGGCGAGTTGGCCTCTACGTCTCCGTGGTACATGTATATACATCAATAACGTAATATAACCTAACCTAACCCAACCTAACATCTCGGCGGTAATATTTGACAACATTCCTGGCGAGTTGGCCTCTACGTCTGCGTGGAAACTTCATATACATCAATAACGAAATATAACCTAACCTAACCCAACCTATCATCTCGGCGGTAATATTTGATCACATTCCTGGCTTGTTGGCCTCTACGTCCCCGTGGGACCTTTATATACATCTATAATGTGATATAACCTAACCTAAACCAACCTAACATCTCGGCGGTAATATTTGAAAACATTCCTGGCGAGTTGGCCTCTACGCCTCCGTGGAACCTTTATCTACATCAATAACGTAATATAACCTTACCTAACCCAACCTAACATCTCGGCGGTAATATTTGAAAACATTCCTGGCGAGTTGGCTTCTCCGTCTCCATGGGATCCTTTTATACATCAATAACGTAATATAACGTAACCTAACCCAACCTATCATCTCGGCGGTAATATTTGACAACATTTCTGGCGAGTTGGCCTCTACGTCTCCGAGGGACCTTTATATACATCAATAACGTAATATAACCTAACCTAACCCAACCTAACATTTCGGCGGTAATATTAGACAACATTCCTGGCGAGTTGGCTTCTCCGCCTCCGTGGAATCTTTTTATACATCAATAACGACATATAACCTAACCTAACCCAACCTAACATCTCGGCGGTAATATTTGAAAACATTCCTGGCGAGTTGGCTTCTCCGTCTCCGTGGGATCTTTTTATACATCAATAACGTAATATAACCTAACCTAACCCAAGCCAACATCTCGGCGGTAATATTTGATCACATTCCTGGCTTGTTGGCCTCTACGTCTCCGTGGCACCTTTATATACATCTATAACGTACTATAACCTAACCTAACATCTCGGCGGTAATATTTGAAAACATTCGTGGCGAGTTGGCCTCTACGTCTCCGTGGTACATGTATATACATCAATAACGTAATATAACCTAACCTAACCCAACCTAACATCTCGGCGGTAATATTTGACAACATTCCTGGCGAGTTGGCTTCTCCGTCTCCGTGGGACATTTTATATACATCAATAACGTAATATAACCTAACCTAAACCAACCTATCATCTCGGCGGTAATATTTGACAACATTTCTGGCGAGTTGGCCTCTACGTCTCCGTGGGACCTTTATATACATCAATAACGTAATATAACCTAACCTAACCCAACGTAACATCTCGGCGGTAATATTAGACAACATTCCTGGCGAGTTGGCTTCTCCGTCTCCATGGGATCCTTTTATACATCAATAACGTAATATAACCTAACCTAACCCAACGTAACATCTCGGCGGTAATATTAGACAACATTCCTGGCGAGTTGGCTTCTCCGTCTCCGTGGGACCTTTATATACATCAATAACGTAATGTAACCTAACCTAACCCAACCTAACATTTCGGCGGTAATATTTGACAACATTCCTAGCGAGTTGGTCTCTACGTCTCCGTGGGACCTTCATATACATCAATATCGAAATATAACCTAACCTAACCCAACCAAACATCTCGGCGGTAATATTTGATCACATTCCTGGCTTGTTGGCCTCTACGTCCCCGTGGGACCTTTATATACATCTATAATGTGATATAACCTAACCTAAACCAACCTAACATCTCGGCGGTAATATTTGAAAACATTCCTGGCGAGTTGGCCTCTACGACTCCGTGGGACATTCATATACATCAATAACGTAATATATCGTAACCTAGCCCAACCTATCATCTCGGCGGTAATATTTGAAAACATTCCTGGCGAGTTGGCTTCTCCGTCTCCATGGGATCCTTTTATACATCAATAACGTAATATAACGTAACCTAACCCAACCTATCATCTCGGCGGTAATATTTGACAACATTTCTGGCGAGTTGGCCTCTACGTCTCCGAGGGACCTTTATATACATCAATAACGTAATATAACCTAACCTAACCCAACCTAACATTTCGGCGGTAATATTAGACAACATTCCTGGCGAGTTGGCTTCTCCGCCTCCGTGGAATCTTTTTATACATCAATAACGACATATAACCTAACCTAACCCAACCTAACATCTCGGCGGTAATATTTGAAAACATTCCTGGCGAGTTGGCTTCTCCGTCTCCGTGGGATCTTTTTATACATCAATAACGTAATATAACCTAACCTAACCCAAGCCAACATCTCGGCGGTAATATTTGATCACATTCCTGGCTTGTTGGCCTCTACGTCTCCGTGGCACCTTTATATACATCTATAACGTACTATAACCTAACCTAACATCTCGGCGGTAATATTTGAAAACATTCGTGGCGAGTTGGCCTCTACGTCTCCGTGGTACATGTATATACATCAATAACGTAATATAACCTAACCTAACCCAACCTAACATCTCGGCGGTAATATTTGACAACATTCCTGGCGAGTTGGCCTCTACGTCTGCGTGGAAACTTCATATACATCAATATCGAAATATAACCTAACCTAACCCAACCAAACATCTCGGCGGTAATACTTGAAAAACATTCCTGGCGAGTTGGCTTCTCCGTCTCCGTGGGATCCTTTTATACATCAATAACGTTATATAACGTAACCTAACCCAACCTATCATCTCGGCGGTAATATTTGACAACATTTCTGGCGAGTTGGCCTTTACGTCTCCGTGGGACCTTTATATACATCAATAACGTAATATAACCTAACCTAACCCAACCTAACATCTCGGCGGTAATATTAGACAACATTTCTGGCGAGTTGGCCTCTACGTCACCGAGGGACCTTTATATACATCAATAACGTAATATAACCTAACCTAACCCAACCTAACATTTCGGCGGTAATATTAGACAACATTCCTGGTGAGTTGGCTTCTCCGTCTCCGTGGGATCTTTTTATACATCAATAACGTAATATAACCTTACCTAACCCGGCCTAACATTTCGGCGGTAATATTTGAAAACATACCTGGCGAGCTGGCCTCTACGCCTCCGTGGAACCTTTATCTACATCAATAACGTAATATAACCTTACCTAACCCAACCTAACATCTCGGCGGTAATATTTGATCACATTCCTGGCTTGTTGGCCTCTACGTCTCCGCGGGACCTTTAAATACATCTATAACGTAATATAACCTAACCTAACCCAACCTAACATCTCGGCGGTAATATTTGATCACATTCCTGGCTTGTTGGCCTCTACGTCTCCGCGGGACCTTTAAATACATCTATAACGTAATATAACCTAACCTAACCCAACCTAACATCTCGGCGGTAATATTTGAAAACATTCCTGGCGAGTTGGCATCTCCGTCTCCGTGGGATCCTTTTATACATCAATAACGTAATATAACGTAACCTAACACAACCTAACATCTCGGCGGTAATATTTGAAAACATTCCTGGCGAGTTGGCCTCTACGTCTCCGTGGCACCTTTATATACATCTATAACGTACTATAACCTAACCTAACATCTCGGCGGTAATATTTGAAAACATTCGTGGCGAGTTGGCCTCTACGTCTCCGTGGTACATGTATATACATCAATAACGTAATATAACATAACCTAACCCAACCTAACATCTCGGCGGTAATATTTGACAACATTCCTGGCGAGTTGGCTTCTCCGTCTCCGTGGGACATTTTATATACATCAATAACGTAATATAACCTAACCTAACCCAACGTAGCATCTCGGCGGTAATATTAGACAACATTCCTGGCGAGTTGGCCTCTACGTCTCCGTGGCACCTTTATATACATCTATAACGTACTATAACCTAACCTAACATCTCGGCGGTAATATTTGAAAACATTCGTGGCGAGTTGGCCTCTACGTCTCCGTGGTACATGTATATACATCAATAACGTAATATAACCTAACCTAACCCAACCTAACATCTCGGCGGTAATATTTGACAACATTCCTGGCGAGTTGGCCTCTACGTCTGCGTGGAAACTTCATATACATCAATAACGAAATATAACCTAACCTAACCCAACCTATCATCTCGGCGGTAATATTTGATCACATTCCTGGCTTGTTGGCCTCTACGTCCCCGTGGGACCTTTATATACATCTATAATGTGATATAACCTAACCTAAACCAACCTAACATCTCGGCGGTAATATTTGAAAACATTCCTGGCGAGTTGGCCTCTACGCCTCCGTGGAACCTTTATCTACATCAATAACGTAATATAACCTTACCTAACCCAACCTAACATCTCGGCGGTAATATTTGAAAACATTCCTGGCGAGTTGGCTTCTCCGTCTCCATGGGATCCTTTTATACATCAATAACGTAATATAACGTAACCTAACCCAACCTATCATCTCGGCGGTAATATTTGACAACATTTCTGGCGAGTTGGCCTCTACGTCTCCGAGGGACCTTTATATACATCAATAACGTAATATAACCTAACCTAACCCAACCTAACATTTCGGCGGTAATATTAGACAACATTCCTGGCGAGTTGGCTTCTCCGCCTCCGTGGAATCTTTTTATACATCAATAACGACATATAACCTAACCTAACCCAACCTAACATCTCGGCGGTAATATTTGAAAACATTCCTGGCGAGTTGGCTTCTCCGTCTCCGTGGGATCTTTTTATACATCAATAACGTAATATAACCTAACCTAACCCAAGCCAACATCTCGGCGGTAATATTTGATCACATTCCTGGCTTGTTGGCCTCTACGTCTCCGTGGCACCTTTATATACATCTATAACGTACTATAACCTAACCTAACATCTCGGCGGTAATATTTGAAAACATTCGTGGCGAGTTGGCCTCTACGTCTCCGTGGTACATGTATATACATCAATAACGTAATATAACCTAACCTAACCCAACCTAACATCTCGGCGGTAATATTTGACAACATTCCTGGCGAGTTGGCCTCTACGTCTGCGTGGAAACTTCATATACATCAATAACGAAATATAACCTAACCTAACCCAACCTATCATCTCGGCGGTAATATTTGACAACATTCCTGGCGAGTTGGCTTCTCCGTCTCCGTGGGACATTTTATATACATCAATAACGTAATATAACCTAACCTAAACCAACCTATCATCTCGGCGGTAATATTTGACAACATTCCTAGCGAGTTGGTCTCTACGTCTCCGTGGGACCTTCATATACATCAATATCGAAATATAACCTAACCTAACCCAACCAAACATCTCGGCGGTAATACTTGAAAAACATTCCTGGCGAGTTGGCTTCTCCGTCTCCGTGGGATCCTTTTATACATCAATAACGTTATATAACGTAACCTAACCCAACCTATCATCTCGGCGGTAATATTTGACAACATTTCTGGCGAGTTGGCCTTTACGTCTCCGTGGGACCTTTATATACATCAATAACGTAATATAACCTAACCTAACCCAACCTAACATCTCGGCGGTAATATTAGACAACATTTCTGGCGAGTTGGCCTCTACGTCACCGAGGGACCTTTATATACATCAATAACGTAATATAACCTAACCTAACCCAACCTAACATTTCGGCGGTAATATTAGACAACATTCCTGGTGAGTTGGCTTCTCCGTCTCCGTGGGATCTTTTTATACATCAATAACGTAATATAACCTTACCTAACCCGGCCTAACATTTCGGCGGTAATATTTGAAAACATACCTGGCGAGCTGGCCTCTACGCCTCCGTGGAACCTTTATCTACATCAATAACGTAATATAACCTTACCTAACCCAACCTAACATCTCGGCGGTAATATTTGATCACATTCCTGGCTTGTTGGCCTCTACGTCTCCGCGGGACATTTATATACATCAATAACGTAATATAACCTATCCTAACCCAAAATAACAACTAGGCGGTAATATTTGACCACATTCCTGGCGAGTTGGCCTCTACGTCTCCGTGGGACCTTTATATACATCAATAACGTAATATAACCTAACCTAACCCAACCTAACATTTCGGCGGTAATGTTTGACATCATTCCTGGCGAGTTGGCCTCTACGTCTCCGTTTGACCTTCATAAACATCAATAACGTAATATAACCTAACCTAACCCAACCTAACATCTCGGCGGTAATATTTGAAAACATTCCTGGCGAGTTGGCCTCTACGTCTCCGTGGCACCTTTATATACATCTATAACGTACTATAACCTAACCTAACATCTCGGCGGTAATATTTGAAAACATTCGTGGCGAGTTGGCCTCTACGTCTCCGTGGTACATGTATATACATCAATAACGTAATATAACCTAACCTAACCCAACCTAACATCTCGGCGGTAATATTTGACAACATTCCTGGCGAGTTGGCTTCTCCGTCTCCGTGGGACATTTTATATACATCAATAACGTAATATAACCTAACCTAAACCAACCTATCATCTCGGCGGTAATATTTGACAACATTTCTGGCGAGTTGGCCTCTACGTCTCCGTGGGACCTTTATATACATCAATAACGTAATATAACCTAACCTAACCCAACGTAACATCTCGGCGGTAATATTAGACAACATTCCTGGCGAGTTGGCTTCTCCGTCTCCATGGGATCCTTTTATACATCAATAACGTAATATAACCTAACCTAACCCAACGTAACATCTCGGCGGTAATATTAGACAACATTCCTGGCGAGTTGGCTTCTCCGTCTCCGTGGGACCTTTATATACATCAATAACGTAATGTAACCTAACCTAACCCAACCTAACATTTCGGCGGTAATATTTGACAACATTCCTAGCGAGTTGGTCTCTACGTCTCCGTGGGACCTTCATATACATCAATATCGAAATATAACCTAACCTAACCCAACCAAACATCTCGGCGGTAATATTTGATCACATTCCTGGCTTGTTGGCCTCTACGTCCCCGTGGGACCTTTATATACATCTATAATGTGATATAACCTAACCTAAACCAACCTAACATCTCGGCGGTAATATTTGAAAACATTCCTGGCGAGTTGGCCTCTACGACTCCGTGGGACATTCATATACATCAATAACGTAATATATCGTAACCTAGCCCAACCTATCATCTCGGCGGTAATATTTGAAAACATTCCTGGCGAGTTGGCTTCTCCGTCTCCATGGGATCCTTTTATACATCAATAACGTAATATAACGTAACCTAACCCAACCTATCATCTCGGCGGTAATATTTGACAACATTTCTGGCGAGTTGGCCTCTACGTCTCCGAGGGACCTTTATATACATCAATAACGTAATATAACCTAACCTAACCCAACCTAACATTTCGGCGGTAATATTAGACAACATTCCTGGCGTGTTGGCTTCTCCGCCTCCGTGGAATCTTTTTATACATCAATAACGACATATAACCTAACCTAACCCAACCTAACATCTCGGCGGTAATATTTGAAAACATTCCTGGCGAGTTGGCTTCTCCGTCTCCGTGGGATCTTTTTATACATCAATAACGTAATATAACCTAACCTAACCCAAGCCAACATCTCGGCGGTAATATTTGATCACATTCCTGGCTTGTTGGCCTCTACGTCTCCGTGGCACCTTTATATACATCTATAACGTACTATAACCTAACCTAACATCTCGGCGGTAATATTTGAAAACATTCGTGGCGAGTTGGCCTCTACGTCTCCGTGGTACATGTATATACATCAATAACGTAATATAACCTAACCTAACCCAACCTAACATCTCGGCGGTAATATTTGACAACATTCCTGGCGAGTTGGCCTCTACGTCTGCGTGGAAACTTCATATACATCAATATCGAAATATAACCTAACCTAACCCAACCAAACATCTCGGCGGTAATACTTGAAAAACATTCCTGGCGAGTTGGCTTCTCCGTCTCCGTGGGATCCTTTTATACATCAATAACGTTATATAACGTAACCTAACCCAACCTATCATCTCGGCGGTAATATTTGACAACATTTCTGGCGAGTTGGCCTTTACGTCTCCGTGGGACCTTTATATACATCAATAACGTAATATAACCTAACCTAACCCAACCTAACATCTCGGCGGTAATATTAGACAACATTTCTGGCGAGTTGGCCTCTACGTCACCGAGGGACCTTTATATACATCAATAACGTAATATAACCTAACCTAACCCAACCTAACATTTCGGCGGTAATATTAGACAACATTCCTGGTGAGTTGGCTTCTCCGTCTCCGTGGGATCTTTTTATACATCAATAACGTAATATAACCTTACCTAACCCGGCCTAACATTTCGGCGGTAATATTTGAAAACATACCTGGCGAGCTGGCCTCTACGCCTCCGTGGAACCTTTATCTACATCAATAACGTAATATAACCTTACCTAACCCAACCTAACATCTCGGCGGTAATATTTGATCACATTCCTGGCTTGTTGGCCTCTACGTCTCCGCGGGACCTTTAAATACATCTATAACGTAATATAACCTAACCTAACCCAACCTAACATCTCGGCGGTAATATTTGATCACATTCCTGGCTTGTTGGCCTCTACGTCTCCGCGGGACCTTTAAATACATCTATAACGTAATATAACCTAACCTAACCCAACCTAACATCTCGGCGGTAATATTTGAAAACATTCCTGGCGAGTTGGCATCTCCGTCTCCGTGGGATCCTTTTATACATCAATAACGTAATATAACGTAACCTAACACAACCTAACATCTCGGCGGTAATATTTGAAAACATTCCTGGCGAGTTGGCCTCTACGTCTCCGTGGCACCTTTATATACATCTATAACGTACTATAACCTAACCTAACATCTCGGCGGTAATATTTGAAAACATTCGTGGCGAGTTGGCCTCTACGTCTCCGTGGTACATGTATATACATCAATAACGTAATATAACATAACCTAACCCAACCTAACATCTCGGCGGTAATATTTGACAACATTCCTGGCGAGTTGGCTTCTCCGTCTCCGTGGGACATTTTATATACATCAATAACGTAATATAACCTAACCTAACCCAACGTAGCATCTCGGCGGTAATATTGGACAACATTCCTGGCGAGTTGGCCTCTACGTCTCCGTGGCACCTTTATATACATCTATAACGTACTATAACCTAACCTAACATCTCGGCGGTAATATTTGAAAACATTCGTGGCGAGTTGGCCTCTACGTCTCCGTGGTACATGTATATACATCAATAACGTAATATAACCTAACCTAACCCAACCTAACATCTCGGCGGTAATATTTGACAACATTCCTGGCGAGTTGGCCTCTACGTCTGCGTGGAAACTTCATATACATCAATAACGAAATATAACCTAACCTAACCCAACCTATCATCTCGGCGGTAATATTTGATCACATTCCTGGCTTGTTGGCCTCTACGTCCCCGTGGGACCTTTATATACATCTATAATGTGATATAACCTAACCTAAACCAACCTAACATCTCGGCGGTAATATTTGAAAACATTCCTGGCGAGTTGGCCTCTACGCCTCCGTGGAACCTTTATCTACATCAATAACGTAATATAACCTTACCTAACCCAACCTAACATCTCGGCGGTAATATTTGAAAACATTCCTGGCGAGTTGGCTTCTCCGTCTCCATGGGATCCTTTTATACATCAATAACGTAATATAACGTAACCTAACCCAACCTATCATCTCGGCGGTAATATTTGACAACATTTCTGGCGAGTTGGCCTCTACGTCTCCGAGGGACCTTTATATACATCAATAACGTAATATAACCTAACCTAACCCAACCTAACATTTCGGCGGTAATATTAGACAACATTCCTGGCGAGTTGGCTTCTCCGCCTCCGTGGAATCTTTTTATACATCAATAACGACATATAACCTAACCTAACCCAACCTAACATCTCGGCGGTAATATTTGAAAACATTCCTGGCGAGTTGGCTTCTCCGTCTCCGTGGGATCTTTTTATACATCAATAACGTAATATAACCTAACCTAACCCAAGCCAACATCTCGGCGGTAATATTTGATCACATTCCTGGCTTGTTGGCCTCTACGTCTCCGTGGCACCTTTATATACATCTATAACGTACTATAACCTAACCTAACATCTCGGCGGTAATATTTGAAAACATTCGTGGCGAGTTGGCCTCTACGTCTCCGTGGTACATGTATATACATCAATAACGTAATATAACCTAACCTAACCCAACCTAACATCTCGGCGGTAATATTTGACAACATTCCTGGCGAGTTGGCCTCTACGTCTGCGTGGAAACTTCATATACATCAATAACGAAATATAACCTAACCTAACCCAACCTATCATCTCGGCGGTAATATTTGACAACATTCCTGGCGAGTTGGCTTCTCCGTCTCCGTGGGACATTTTATATACATCAATAACGTAATATAACCTAACCTAAACCAACCTATCATCTCGGCGGTAATATTTGACAACATTCCTAGCGAGTTGGTCTCTACGTCTCCGTGGGACCTTCATATACATCAATATCGAAATATAACCTAACCTAACCCAACCAAACATCTCGGCGGTAATACTTGAAAAACATTCCTGGCGAGTTGGCTTCTCCGTCTCCGTGGGATCCTTTTATACATCAATAACGTTATATAACGTAACCTAACCCAACCTATCATCTCGGCGGTAATATTTGACAACATTTCTGGCGAGTTGGCCTTTACGTCTCCGTGGGACCTTTATATACATCAATAACGTAATATAACCTAACCTAACCCAACCTAACATCTCGGCGGTAATATTAGACAACATTTCTGGCGAGTTGGCCTCTACGTCACCGAGGGACCTTTATATACATCAATAACGTAATATAACCTAACCTAACCCAACCTAACATTTCGGCGGTAATATTAGACAACATTCCTGGTGAGTTGGCTTCTCCGTCTCCGTGGGATCTTTTTATACATCAATAACGTAATATAACCTTACCTAACCCGGCCTAACATTTCGGCGGTAATATTTGAAAACATACCTGGCGAGCTGGCCTCTACGCCTCCGTGGAACCTTTATCTACATCAATAACGTAATATAACCTTACCTAACCCAACCTAACATCTCGGCGGTAATATTTGATCACATTCCTGGCTTGTTGGCCTCTACGTCTCCGCGGGACCTTTAAATACATCTATAACGTAATATAACCTAACCTAACCCAACCTAACATCTCGGCGGTAATATTTGATCACATTCCTGGCTTGTTGGCCTCTACGTCTCCGCGGGACCTTTAAATACATCTATAACGTAATATAACCTAACCTAACCCAACCTAACATCTCGGCGGTAATATTTGAAAACATTCCTGGCGAGTTGGCATCTCCGTCTCCGTGGGATCCTTTTATACATCAATAACGTAATATAACGTAACCTAACACAACCTAACATCTCGGCGGTAATATTTGAAAACATTCCTGGCGAGTTGGCCTCTACGTCTCCGTGGCACCTTTATATACATCTATAACGTACTATAACCTAACCTAACATCTCGGCGGTAATATTTGAAAACATTCGTGGCGAGTTGGCCTCTACGTCTCCGTGGTACATGTATATACATCAATAACGTAATATAACATAACCTAACCCAACCTAACATCTCGGCGGTAATATTTGACAACATTCCTGGCGAGTTGGCTTCTCCGTCTCCGTGGGACATTTTATATACATCAATAACGTAATATAACCTAACCTAACCCAACGTAGCATCTCGGCGGTAATATTAGACAACATTCCTGGCGAGTTGGCTTCTCCGTCTCCATGGGATCCTTTTATACATCAATAACGTAATATAACGTAACCTAACCCAACCTATCATCTCGGCGGTAATATTTGACAACATTTCTGGCGAGTTGGCCTCTACGTCTCCGAGGGACCTTTATATACATCAATAACGTAATATAACCTAACCTAACCCAACCTAACATTTCGGCGGTAATATTAGACAACATTCCTGGCGAGTTGGCTTCTCCGCCTCCGTGGAATCTTTTTATACATCAATAACGACATATAACCTATCCTAACCCAACCTAACATCTCGGCGGTAATATTTAAAAACATTCCTGGCGAGTTGGCATCTCCGTCTCCGTGGGACATTTTATATACATCAATAACGTAATATAACCTAACCTAAACCAACCAATCATCTCGGCGGTAATATTTGACAACATTTCTGGCGAGTTGGCCTCTACGTCTCCGTGGGACCTTTATATACATCAATAACGTAATATAACCTAACCTAACCCAACGTAACATCTCGGCGGTAATATTAGACAACATTCCTGGCGAGTTGGCTTCTCCGTCTCCGTGGGTCCTTTATATACATCAATAACGTAATGTAACCTAACCTAACCCAACCTAACATCTCGGCGGTAATATTTGAAAACATACCTGGCGAGTTGGCCTCTACGTCTCCGTGGGACATTTATATACATCAATAACGTAATATAACCTATCCTAACCCAAAATAACAACTAGGCGGTAATATTTGACCACATTCCTGGCGAGTTGGCCTCTACATCTCCGTGGGACCTTTATATACATCAATAACGTAATATAACCTAACCTAACCCAACCTAACATTTCGGCGGTAATATTTGACATCATTCCTGGCGAGTTGGCCTCCACGTCTCCGTTTGACCTTCATAAACATCAATAACGTAATATAACCTAACCTAACCCAACCTAACATCTCGGCGGTAATATTTGAAAACATTCCTGGCGAGTTGGCCTCTACGTCTCCGTGGCACCTTTATATACATCTATAACGTACTATAACCTAACCTAACATCTCGGCGGTAATATTTGACAACATTCCTGGCGAGTTGGCCTCTACGTCTGCGTGGAAACTTCATATACATCAATAACGAAATATAACCTAACCTAACCCAACCTATCATCTCGGCGGTAATATTTGACAACATTCCTGGCGAGTTGGCTTCTCCGTCTCCGTGGGACATTTTATATACATCAATAACGTAATATAACCTAAGCTAAACCAACCTATCATCTCGGCGGTAATATTTGACAACATTCCTAGCGAGTTGGTCTCTACGTCTCCGTGGGACCTTCATATACATCAATATCGAAATATAACCTAACCTAACCCAACCAAACATCTCGGCGGTAATATTTGAAAACATTCCTGACGAGTTGGCATCTCCGTCTCCGTGGGATCCTTTTATACATCAATAACGTAATATAACGTAACCTAACACAACCTATCATCTCGGCGGTAATATTTGACAACATTTCTGGCGAGTTGGCCTCTACGTCTCCGTGGGACCTTTATATACATCAATAACGTAATATAACCTAACCTAACCCAACCTAACATCTCGGCGGTAATATTAGACAACATTCCTGGCGAGTTGGCCTCTACGTCTCCGTGGGACCTTTATATACATCAATAACGTAATATAACCTAACCTAACCCAACGTAACATCTCGGCGGTAATATTAGACAACATTCCTGGCGAGTTGGCTTCTCCGTCTCCGTGGGACATTTTATATACATCAATAACGTAATATAACCTAACCTAAACCAACCTATCATCTCGGCGGTAATATTTGACAACATTCCTAGCGAGTTGGTCTCTACGTCTCCGTGGGACCTTCATATACATCAATATCGAAATATAACCTAACCTAACCCAACCAAACATCTCGGCGGTAATATTTGATCACATTCCTGGCTTGTTGGCCTCTACGTCTCCGCGGGACCTTTAAATACATCTATAACGTAATATAACCTAACCTAACCCAACCTAACATCTCGGCGGTAATATTTGAAAACATTCCTGGCGAGTTGGCATCTCCGTCTCCGTGGGATCCTTTTATACATCAATAACGTAATATAACGTAACCTAACACAACCTAACATCTCGGCGGTAATATTTGAAAACATTCCTGGCGAGTTGGCCTCTACGTCTCCGTGGCACCTTTATATACATCTATAACGTACTATAACCTAACCTAACATCTCGGCGGTAATATTTGAAAACATTCGTGGCGAGTTGGCCTCTACGTCTCCGTGGTACATGTATATACATCAATAACGTAATATAACATAACCTAACCCAACCTAACATCTCGGCGGTAATATTTGACAACATTCCTGGCGAGTTGGCTTCTCCGTCTCCGTGGGACATTTTATATACATCAATAACGTAATATAACCTAACCTAACCCAACGTAGCATCTCGGCGGTAATATTAGACAACATTCCTGGCGAGTTGGCTTCTCCGTCTCCATGGGATCCTTTTATACATCAATAACGTAATATAACGTAACCTAACCCAACCTATCATCTCGGCGGTAATATTTGACAACATTTCTGGCGAGTTGGCCTCTACGTCTCCGAGGGACCTTTATATACATCAATAACGTAATATAACCTAACCTAACCCAACCTAACATTTCGGCGGTAATATTAGACAACATTCCTGGCGAGTTGGCTTCTCCGCCTCCGTGGAATCTTTTTATACATCAATAACGACATATAACCTATCCTAACCCAACCTAACATCTCGGCGGTAATATTTAAAAACATTCCTGGCGAGTTGGCATCTCCGTCTCCGTGGGACATTTTATATACATCAATAACGTAATATAACCTAACCTAAACCAACCAATCATCTCGGCGGTAATATTTGACAACATTTCTGGCGAGTTGGCCTCTACGTCTCCGTGGGACCTTTATATACATCAATAACGTAATATAACCTAACCTAACCCAACGTAACATCTCGGCGGTAATATTAGACAACATTCCTGGCGAGTTGGCTTCTCCGTCTCCGTGGGACCTTTATATACATCAATAACGTAATGTAACCTAACCTAACCCAACCTAACATCTCGGCGGTAATATTTGAAAACATACCTGGCGAGTTGGCCTCTACGTCTCCGTGGGACATTTATATACATCAATAACGTAATATAACCTATCCTAACCCAAAATAACAACTAGGCGGTAATATTTGACCACATTCCTGGCGAGTTGGCCTCTACATCTCCGTGGGACCTTTATATACATCAATAACGTAATATAACCTAACCTAACCCAACCTAACATTTCGGCGGTAATATTTGACATCATTCCTGGCGAGTTGGCCTCCACGTCTCCGTTTGACCTTCATAAACATCAATAACGTAATATAACCTAACCTAACCCAACCTAACATCTCGGCGGTAATATTTGAAAACATTCCTGGCGAGTTGGCCTCTACGTCTCCGTGGCACCTTTATATACATCTATAACGTACTATAACCTAACCTAACATCTCGGCGGTAATATTTGACAACATTCCTGGCGAGTTGGCCTCTACGTCTGCGTGGAAACTTCATATACATCAATAACGAAATATAACCTAACCTAACCCAACCTATCATCTCGGCGGTAATATTTGACAACATTCCTGGCGAGTTGGCTTCTCCGTCTCCGTGGGACATTTTATATACATCAATAACGTAATATAACCTAAGCTAAACCAACCTATCATCTCGGCGGTAATATTTGACAACATTCCTAGCGAGTTGGTCTCTACGTCTCCGTGGGACCTTCATATACATCAATATCGAAATATAACCTAACCTAACCCAACCAAACATCTCGGCGGTAATATTTGAAAACATACCTGGCGAGTTGGCCTCTACGTCTCCGTGGAACATTTATATACATCAATAACGTAATATAACCTATCCTAACCCAAAATAACAACTAGGCGGTAATATTTGACCACATTCCTGGCGAGTTGGCCTCTACGTCTCCGTGGGACCTTTATATACATCAATAACGTAATATAACCTAACCTAACCCAACCTAACATTTCGGCGGTAATATTTGACATCATTCCTGGCGAGTTGGCCTCTACGTCTCCGTTTGACCTTCATAAACATCAATAACGTAATATAACCTAACCTAACCCAACTTAACATCTCGGCGGTAATATTTGAAAACATTCCTGGCGAGTTGGCCTCTACGTCTCCGTGGCACCTTTATATACATCTATAACGTACTATAACCTAACCTAACATCTCGGCGGTAATATTTGAAAACATTCGTGGCGAGTTGGCCTCTACGTCTCCGTGGTACATGTATATACATCAATAACGTAATATAACCTAACATAACCCAACCTAACATCTCGGCGGTAATATTTGACAACATTCCTGGCGAGTTGGCCTCTACGTCTGCGTGGAAACTTCATATACATCAATAACGAAATATAACCTAACCTAACCCAACCTATCATCTCGGCGGTAATATTTGACAACATTCCTGGCGAGTTGGTTTCTCCGTCTCCGTGGGACATTTTATATACATCAATAACGTAATATAACCTAAGCTAAACCAACCTATCATCTCGGCGGTAATATTTGACAACATTCCTAGCGAGTTGGTCTCTACGTCTCCGTGGGACCTTCATATACATCAATATCGAAATATAACCTAACCTAACCCAACCAAACATCTCGGCGGTAATATTTGAAAACATTCCTGACGAGTTGGCATCTCCGTCTCCGTGGGATCCTTTTATACATCAATAACGTAATATAACGTAACCTAACACAACCTATCATCTCGGCGGTAATATTTGACAACATTTCTGGCGAGTTGGCCTCTACGTCTCCGTGGGACCTTTATATACATCAATAACGTAATATAACCTAACCTAACCCAACCTAACATCTCGGCGGTAATATTAGACAACATTCCTGGCGAGTTGGCTTCTCCGTCTCCGTGGGACCTTTATATACATCAATAACGTAATGTAACCTAACCTAACCCAACCTAACATCTCGGCGGTAATATTTGAAAACATTCCTGGCGAGTTGGCTTCTCCGTCTCCGTGGGATCTTTTTATACATCAATAACGTAATATAACCTAACCTAACCCAACCCAACATCTCGGCGGTAATATTTGATCACATTCCAGGCTTGTTGGCCTCTACGTCTCCGTGGCACCTTTATATACATCTATAACGTACTATAACCTAACCTAACATCTCGGCGGTAATATTTGAAAACATTCGTGGCGAGTTGGCCTCTACGTCTCCGTGGTACATGTATATACATCAATAACGTAATATAACCTAACCTAACCCAACCTAACATCTCGGCGGTAATATTTGACAATATTCCTGGCGAGTTGGCCTCTACGTCTGCGTGGAAACTTCATATACATCAATAACGAAATATAACCTAACCTAACCCAACCTATCATCTCGGCGGTAATATTTGACAACATTCCTGGCGAGTTGGCTTCTCCGTCTCCGTGGGACATTTTATATACATCAATAACGTAATATAACCTAACCTAAACCAACCTATCATCTCGGCGGTAATATTTGACAACATTCCTAGCGAGTTGGTCTCTACGTCTCCGTGGGACCTTCATATACATCAATATCGAAATATAACCTAACCTAACCCAACCAAACATCTCGGCGGTAATATTTGAAAAACATTCCTGGCGAGTTGGCTTCTCCGTCTCCGTGGGATCCTTTTATACATCAATAACTTTATATAACGTAACCTAACCCAACCTATCATCTCGGCGGTAATATTTGACAACATTTCTGGCGAGTTGGCCTCTACGTCTCCGTGGGACCTTTATATACATCAATAACGTAATATAACCTAACCTAACCCAACCTAACATTTCGGCGGTAATATTAGACAACATTCCTGGTGAGTTGGCTTCTCCGTCTCCGTGGGATCTTTTTATACATCAATAACGTAATATAACCTTACCTAACCCAGCCTAACATTTCGGCGGTAATATTTGAAAACATACCTGGCGAGCTGGCCTCTACGCCTCCGTGGAACCTTTATCTACATCAATAACGTAATATAACCTTACCTAACCCAACCTAACATCTCGGCGGTAATATTTGATCACATTCCTGGCTTGTTGGCCTCTACGTCTCCGCGGGACCTTTAAATACATCTATAACGTAATATAACCTAACCTAACCCAACCTAACATCTCGGCGGTAATATTTGAAAACATTCCTGGCGAGTTGGCATCTCCGTCTCCGTGGGATCCTTTTATACATCAATAACGTAATATAACGTAACCTAACACAACCTATCATCTCGGCGGTAATATTTGACAACATTTCTGGCGAGTTGGCCTCTACGTCTCCGTGGGACCTTTATATACATCAATAACGTAATATAACCTAACCTAACCCAACGTAACATCTCGGCGGTAATATTAGACAACATTCCTGGCGAGTTGGCTTCTCCGTCTCCGTGGGACCTTTATATACATCAATAACGTAATGTAACCTAACCTAACCCAACCTAACATCTCGGCGGTAATATTTGAAAACATACCTGGCGAGTTGGCCTCTACGTCTCCGTGGGACATTTATATACATCAATAACGTAATATAACCTATCCTAACCCAAAATAACAACTAGGCGGTAATATTTGACCACATTCCTGGCGAGTTGGCCTCTACGTCTCCGTGGGACCTTTATATACATCAATAACGTAATATAACCTAACCTAACCCAACCTAACATTTCGGCGGTAATATTTGACATCATTCCTGGAGAGTTGGCCTCTACGTCTCCGTTTGACCTTCATAAACATCAATAACGTAATATAACCTAACCTAACCCAACCTAACATCTCGGCGGTAATATTTGAAAACATTCCTGGCGAGTTGGCCTCTACGTCTCCGTGGTACATGTATATACATCAATAACGTAATATAACCTAACCTAACCCAACCTAACATCTCGGCGGTAATATTTGACAACATTCCTGGCGAGTTGGCCTCTACGTCTGCGTGGAAACTTCATATACATCAATAACGAAATATAACCTAACCTAACCCAACCTATCATCTCGGCGGTAATATTTGACAACATTCCTGGCGAGTTGGCTTCTCCGTCCCCGTGGGACATTTTATATACATCAATAACGTAATATAACCTAACCTAAACCAACCTATCATCTCGGCGGTAATATTTGACAACATTTCTGGCGAGTTGGCCTCTACGTCTCCGTGGGACCTTTATATACATCAATAACGTAATATAACCTAACCTAACCCAACGTAACATCTCGGCGGTAATATTAGACAACATTCCTGGCGAGTTGGCTTCTCCGTCTCCGTGGGACCTTTATATACATCAATAACGTAATGTAACCTAACCTAACCCAACCTAACATCTCGGCGGTAATATTTGAAAACATACCTGGCGAGTTGGCCTCTACGTCTCCGTGGGACATTTATATACATCAATAACGTAATATAACCTATCCTAACCCAAAATAACAACTAGGCGGTAATATTTGACCACATTCCTGGCGAGTTGGCCTCTACATCTCCGTGGGACCTTTATATACATCAATAACGTAATATAACCTAACCTAACCCAACCTAACATTTCGGCGGTAATATTTGACATCATTCCTGGCGAGTTGGCCTCTACGTCTCCGTTTGACCTTCATAAACATCAATAACGTAATATAACCTAACCTAACTCAACCTAACATCTCGGCGGTAATATTTGAAAACATTCCTGGCGAGTTGGCCTCTACGTCTCCGTGGCACCTTTATATACATCTATAACGTACTATAACCTAACCTAACATCTCGGCGGTAATATTTGAAAACATTCGTGGCGAGTTGGCCTCTACGTCTCCGTGGTACATGTATATACATCAATAACGTAATATAACCTAACCTAACCCAACCTAACATCTCGGCGGTAATATTTGACAACATTCCTGGCGAGTTGGCCTCTACGTCTGCGTGGAAACTTCATATACATCAATAACGAAATATAACCTAACCTAACCCAACCTATCATCTCGGCGGTAATATTTGACAACATTCCTGGCGAGTTGGCTTCTCCGTCTCCGTGGGACATTTTATATACATCAATAACGTAATATAACCTAAGCTAACCCAACCTATCATCTCGGCGGTAATATTTGACAACATTCCTGGCGAGTTGGCTTCTCCGTCCCCGTGGGACATTTTATATACATCAATAACGTAATATAACCTAACCTAACCCAACGTAACATCTCGGCGGTAATATTAGACAACATTCCTGGCGAGTTGGCTTCTCCGTCTCCGTGGGACCTTTATATACATCAATAACGTAATGTAACCTAACCTAACCCAACCTAACATCTCGGCGGTAATATTTGAAAACATACCTGGCGAGTTGGCCTCTACGTCTCCGTGGGACATTTATATACATCAATAACGTAATATAACCTATCCTAACCCAAAATAACAACTAGGCGGTAATATTTGACCACATTCCTGGCGAGTTGGCCTCTACATCTCCGTGGGACCTTTATATACATCAATAACGTAATATAACCTAACCTAACCCAACCTAACATTTCGGCGGTAATATTTGACATCATTCCTGGCGAGTTGGCCTCTACGTCTCCGTTTGACCTTCATAAACATCAATAACGTAATATAACCTAACCTAACTCAACCTAACATCTCGGCGGTAATATTTGAAAACATTCCTGGCGAGTTGGCCTCTACGTCTCCGTGGCACCTTTATATACATCTATAACGTACTATAACCTAACCTAACATCTCGGCGGTAATATTTGAAAACATTCGTGGCGAGTTGGCCTCTACGTCTCCGTGGTACATGTATATACATCAATAACGTAATATAACCTAACCTAACCCAACCTAACATCTCGGCGGTAATATTTGACAACATTCCTGGCGAGTTGGCCTCTACGTCTGCGTGGAAACTTCATATACATCAATAACGAAATATAACCTAACCTAACCCAACCTATCATCTCGGCGGTAATATTTGACAACATTCCTGGCGAGTTGGCTTCTCCGTCTCCGTGGGACATTTTATATACATCAATAACGTAATATAACCTAAGCTAACCCAACCTATCATCTCGGCGGTAATATTTGACAACATTCCTGGCGAGTTGGCTTCTCCGTCCCCGTGGGACATTTTATATACATCAATAACGTAATATAACCTAACCTAAACCAACCTATCATCTCGGCGGTAATATTTGACAACATTTCTGGCGAGTTGGCCTCTACGTCTCCGTGGGACCTTTATATACATCAATAACGTAATATAACCTAACCTAACCCAACGTAACATCTCGGCGGTAATATTAGACAACATTCCTGGCGAGTTGGCTTCTCCGTCTCCGTGGGACCTTTATATACATCAATAACGTAATGTAACCTAACCTAACCCAACCTAACATCTCGGCGGTAATATTTGAAAACATACCTGGCGAGTTGGCCTCTACGTCTCCGTGGGACATTTATATACATCAATAACGTAATATAACCTAACCTAACCCAACCTAACATCTCGGCGGTAATATTTGACAATATTCCTGGCGAGTTGGCCTCTACGTCTGCGTGGAAACTTCATATACATCAATAACGAAATATAACCTAACCTAACCCAACCTATCATCTCGGCGGTAATATTTGACAACATTCCTGGCGAGTTGGCTTCTCCGTCTCCGTGGGACATTTTATATACATCAATAACGTAATATAACCTAACCTAAACCAACCTATCATCTCGGCGGTAATATTTGACAACATTCCTAGCGAGTTGGTCTCTACGTCTCCGTGGGACCTTCATATACATCAATATCGAAATATAACCTAACCTAACCCAACCAAACATCTCGGCGGTAATATTTGAAAAACATTCCTGGCGAGTTGGCTTCTCCGTCTCCGTGGGATCCTTTTATACATCAATAACTTTATATAACGTAACCTAACCCAACCTATCATCTCGGCGGTAATATTTGACAACATTTCTGGCGAGTTGGCCTCTACGTCTCCGTGGGACCTTTATATACATCAATAACGTAATATAACCTAACCTAACCCAACCTAACATTTCGGCGGTAATATTAGACAACATTCCTGGTGAGTTGGCTTCTCCGTCTCCGTGGGATCTTTTTATACATCAATAACGTAATATAACCTTACCTAACCCAGCCTAACATTTCGGCGGTAATATTTGAAAACATACCTGGCGAGCTGGCCTCTACGCCTCCGTGGAACCTTTATCTACATCAATAACGTAATATAACCTTACCTAACCCAACCTAACATCTCGGCGGTAATATTTGATCACATTCCTGGCTTGTTGGCCTCTACGTCTCCGCGGGACCTTTAAATACATCTATAACGTAATATAACCTAACCTAACCCAACCTAACATCTCGGCGGTAATATTTGAAAACATTCCTGGCGAGTTGGCATCTCCGTCTCCGTGGGATCCTTTTATACATCAATAACGTAATATAACGTAACCTAACACAACCTATCATCTCGGCGGTAATATTTGACAACATTTCTGGCGAGTTGGCCTCTACGTCTCCGTGGGACCTTTATATACATCAATAACGTAATATAACCTAACCTAACCCAACGTAACATCTCGGCGGTAATATTAGACAACATTCCTGGCGAGTTGGCTTCTCCGTCTCCGTGGGACCTTTATATACATCAATAACGTAATGTAACCTAACCTAACCCAACCTAACATCTCGGCGGTAATATTTGAAAACATACCTGGCGAGTTGGCCTCTACGTCTCCGTGGGACATTTATATACATCAATAACGTAATATAACCTATCCTAACCCAAAATAACAACTAGGCGGTAATATTTGACCACATTCCTGGCGAGTTGGCCTCTACGTCTCCGTGGGACCTTTATATACATCAATAACGTAATATAACCTAACCTAACCCAACCTAACATTTCGGCGGTAATATTTGACATCATTCCTGGAGAGTTGGCCTCTACGTCTCCGTTTGACCTTCATAAACATCAATAACGTAATATAACCTAACCTAACCCAACCTAACATCTCGGCGGTAATATTTGAAAACATTCCTGGCGAGTTGGCCTCTACGTCTCCGTGGTACATGTATATACATCAATAACGTAATATAACCTAACCTAACCCAACCTAACATCTCGGCGGTAATATTTGACAACATTCCTGGCGAGTTGGCCTCTACGTCTGCGTGGAAACTTCATATACATCAATAACGAAATATAACCTAACCTAACCCAACCTATCATCTCGGCGGTAATATTTGACAACATTCCTGGCGAGTTGGCTTCTCCGTCCCCGTGGGACATTTTATATACATCAATAACGTAATATAACCTAACCTAAACCAACCTATCATCTCGGCGGTAATATTTGACAACATTTCTGGCGAGTTGGCCTCTACGTCTCCGTGGGACCTTTATATACATCAATAACGTAATATAACCTAACCTAACCCAACGTAACATCTCGGCGGTAATATTAGACAACATTCCTGGCGAGTTGGCTTCTCCGTCTCCGTGGGACCTTTATATACATCAATAACGTAATGTAACCTAACCTAACCCAACCTAACATCTCGGCGGTAATATTTGAAAACATACCTGGCGAGTTGGCCTCTACGTCTCCGTGGGACATTTATATACATCAATAACGTAATATAACCTGTCCTAACCCAAAATAACAACTAGGCGGTAATATTTGACCACATTCCTGGCGAGTTGGCCTCTACATCTCCGTGGGACCTTTATATACATCAATAACGTAATATAACCTAACCTAACCCAACCTAACATTTCGGCGGTAATATTTGACATCATTCCTGGCGAGTTGGCCTCTACGTCTCCGTTTGACCTTCATAAACATCAATAACGTAATATAACCTAACCTAACTCAACCTAACATCTCGGCGGTAATATTTGAAAACATTCCTGGCGAGTTGGCCTCTACGTCTCCGTGGCACCTTTATATACATCTATAACGTACTATAACCTAACCTAACATCTCGGCGGTAATATTTGAAAACATTCGTGGCGAGTTGGCCTCTACGTCTCCGTGGTACATGTATATACATCAATAACGTAATATAACCTAACCTAACCCAACCTAACATCTCGGCGGTAATATTTGACAACATTCCTGGCGAGTTGGCCTCTACGTCTGCGTGGAAACTTCATATACATCAATAACGAAATATAACCTAACCTAACCCAACCTATCATCTCGGCGGTAATATTTGACAACATTCCTGGCGAGTTGGCTTCTCCGTCTCCGTGGGACATTTTATATACATCAATAACGTAATATAACCTAAGCTAACCCAACCTATCATCTCGGCGGTAATATTTGACAACATTCCTGGCGAGTTGGCTTCTCCGTCCCCGTGGGACATTTTATATACATCAATAACGTAATATAACCTAACCTAAACCAACCTATCATCTCGGCGGTAATATTTGACAACATTTCTGGCGAGTTGGCCTCTACGTCTCCGTGGGACCTTTATATACATCAATAACGTAATATAACCTAACCTAACCCAACGTAACATCTCGGCGGTAATATTAGACAACATTCCTGGCGAGTTGGCTTCTCCGTCTCCGTGGGACCTTTATATACATCAATAACGTAATGTAACCTAACCTAACCCAACCTAACATCTCGGCGGTAATATTTGAAAACATACCTGGCGAGTTGGCCTCTACGTCTCCGTGGGACATTTATATACATCAATAACGTAATATAACCTATCCTAACCCAAAATAACAACTAGGCGGTAATATTTGACCACATTCCTGGCGAGTTGGCCTCTACATCTCCGTGGGACCTTTATATACATCAATAACGTAATATAACCTAACCTAACCCAACCTAACATTTCGGCGGTAATATTTGACATCATTCCTGGCGAGTTGGCCTCTACGTCTCCGTTTGACCTTCATAAACATCAATAACGTAATATAACCTAACCTAACTCAACCTAACATCTCGGCGGTAATATTTGAAAACATTCCTGGCGAGTTGGCCTCTACGTCTCCGTGGCACCTTTATATACATCTATAACGTACTATAACCTAACCTAACATCTCGGCGGTAATATTTGAAAACATTCGTGGCGAGTTGGCCTCTACGTCTCCGTGGTACATGTATATACATCAATAACGTAATATAACCTAACCTAACCCAACCTAACATCTCGGCGGTAATATTTGACAACATTCCTGGCGAGTTGGCCTCTACGTCTGCGTGGAAACTTCATATACATCAATAACGAAATATAACCTAACCTAACCCAACCTATCATCTCGGCGGTAATATTTGACAACATTCCTGGCGAGTTGGCTTCTCCGTCTCCGTGGGACATTTTATATACATCAATAACGTAATATAACCTAAGCTAAACCAACCTATCATCTCGGCGGTAATATTTGACAACATTCCTAGCGAGTTGGTCTCTACGTCTCCGTGGGACCTTCATATACATCAATATCGAAATATAACCTAACCTAACCCAACCAAACATCTCGGCGGTAATATTTGAAAACATTCCTGACGAGTTGGCATCTCCGTCTCCGTGGGATCCTTTTATACATCAATAACGTAATATAACGTAACCTAACACAACCTAACATCTCGGCGGTAATATTTGACAACATTTCTGGCGTGTTGGCCTCTACGTCTCCGTGGGACCTTTATATACATCAATAACGTAATATAACCTAACCTAACCCAACCTAACATCTCGGCGGTAATATTAGACAACATTCCTGGCGAGTTGGCTTCTCCGTCTCCGTGGGACCTTTATATACATCAATAACGTAATGTAACCTAACCTAACCCAACCTAACATCTCGGCGGTAATATTTGACAATATACCGGGCGAGTTGGCCTCTACGTCTCCGTGGGACCTTCATATACATCAATAACGAAATATAACCTAACCTAACCCAACCTAACATCTCGGCGGTAATATTTGAAAACATTCCTGGCGAGTTGGCTTCTCCGTCTCCGTGGGATCTTTTTATACATCAATAACGTAATATAACCTAACTTAACCCAACCCAACATCTCGGCGGTAATATTTGATCACATTCCTGGCTTGTTGGCCTCTACGTCTCCGCGGGACCTTTATATACATCTATAATGTGATATAACCTAACCTAAACCAACCTAACATCTCGGCGGTAATATTTGAAAACATTCCTGGCGAGTTGGCCTCTACGTCTCCGTGGCACCTTTATATACATCTATAACGTACTATAACTTAACCTAACATCTCGGCGGTAATATTTGAAAACATTCGTGGCAAGTTGGCCTCTACGTCTCCGTGGTACATGTATATACATCAATAACGTAATATAACCTAACCTAACCCAACCTAACATCTCGGCGGTAATATTTGACAACATTCCTGGCGAGTTGGCCTCTACGTCAGCGTGGAAACTTCATATACATCAATAACGAAATATAACCTAACCTAACCCAACCTATCATCTCGGCGGTAATATTTGACAACATTCCTGGCGAGTTGGCTGCTCCGTCTCCGTGGGACATTTTATATACATCAATAACGTAATATAACCTAACCTAAACCAACCTATCATCTCGGCGGTAATATTTGACAACATTCCTAGCGAGTTGGTCTCTACGTCTCCGTGGGACCTTCATATACATCAATATCGAAATATAACCTAACCTAACCCAACCAAACATCTCGGCGGTAATATTTGAAAACATTCCTGGCGAGTTGGCCTCTACGTCTCCGTGGCACCTTCATATACATCTATAACGTACTATAACTTAACCTAACATCTCGGCGGTAATATTTGAAAACATTCGTGGCGAGTTGGCCTCTACGTCTCCGTGGTACATCTATATACATCAATAACGTAATATAACCTAACCTAACCCAACCTAACATCTCGGCGGTAATATTTGACAACATTCCTGGCGAGTTGGCCTCTACGTCTGCGTGGAAACTTCATATACATCAATAACGAAATATAACCTAACCTAACCCAACCTATCATCTCGGCGGTAATATTTGACAACATTCCTGGCGAGTTGGCCTCTACGTCACCGTGGGACCTTTATAGACATCCATAACGTAATATAACCTAACCTACCCAACCTAAGATCTCGGCGGTAATATTTGAAAACATTCATGGCGAGTTGGCATCTACGTCTCCGTGGTACATTTATATACATCAATACCGTAATATAACCTATCCTAACCCAAAATAACATCTCGGCGGTAATATTTGAAAACATAACTGGCGAGTTGGCCTCTACGTCTCCGTGGGACATTTATATACATCAATAACGTAATATAACCTAACCTAACCCAACCTAACATCTCGGCGGTAATATTTGATCACATTACTAGCTTGTTGGCCTCTACGTCTCCGCGGGACGTTTATATACATCTATAACGTGATATAACCTAACCTAACCCAACCTAACATTTCGGCGGTAATATTTGACATCATTCCTGGCGAGTTGGCCTCTACGTCTCCGTTTGACCTTCATAAACATCAATAACGTAATATAACCTAACCTAACCCAACCTAACATCTCGGCGGTAATATTTGAAAACATTCATGGCGATTTGGCATCTACGTCTCCGTGGGACCTTCATGTACATAAATCACGTAATATAAAGTAACATAACCCAACCTATCATCTCGGAGGTAATATTTGACAACATTGCTGGCTTGTTGGCTTCTACGTCTCCGTGGGACCTTCATAAACATCAATAACGTAATATAACCTAACCTAACCCAACCTAACATCTCGGCGGTAATATTTGAAAACATACCTGGCGAGTTGGCCTCTACGTCTCCGTGGGACCTTTATATACATCAATAACGTAATATAACCTAACCTAACCCAACCTAACCTCTCGCCGGTAATATTTGACAACATACCTGGCGAGTTGGCCTCTACGTCTCCGTGGGACCTTCATATACATCAATAACGAAATATAACCTATCCTAACCCTACCTAACATCTCGGCGGTAATATTTGAAAACATACCTGGCGAGTTGGCCTCTACGTCTCCGTTTGACCTTCATAAACATCAGTAACGTAATATAACGTAACCTAACCCAACCTAACATCTCGGCGGTATTATTTGACATCATTCCTGGCGAGTTGGCCTCTACGTCTCCGTTTGACCTTCATATACATCCATAACGTAATATAACGTAACTTAACCCAACCTATCATCTCGGAGGTAATATTTGACAACATTGCTGGCTTGTTGGCTTCTACGTCTCCGTGGGACCTTCATAAACATCAATAACGTAATATAACCTAACCTAACCCAACCTAACATCTCGGCGGTAATATTTGAAAACATACCTGGCGAGCTGGCCTCTACGCCTCCGTGGAACCTTTATATACATCAATAACGTAATATAACCTTGCCTAACCCAACCTAACATCTCGGCGGTAATATTTGATCACATTCCTGGCTTGTTGCCCTCTACGTCTCCGCGGGACCTTTAAATACATCTATAACGTAATATAACCTAACCTAACCCAACCTAACATCTCGGCGGTAATATTTGAAAACATTCCTGGCGAGTTGGCATCTCCGTCTCCGTGGAATCCTTTTATACATCAATAACGTAATCTAACGTAACCTAACCCAACCTATCATCTCGGCGGTAATATTTGACAACATTTCTGGCGAGTTGGCCTCTACGTCTCCGTGGGACCTTATATACATCAATAACGTAATATAACCTAACCTAACCCAACCTAACATCTCGGCGGTAATATTAGACAACATTTCTGGCGAGTTGGCCTCTACGTCACCGAGGGACCTTTATATACATCAATAACGTAATATAACCTAACATAACCCAACCTAACATTTCGGCGGTAATATTAGACAACATTCCTGGTGAGTTGGCTTCTCCGTCTCCGTGGGATCTTTTTATACATCAATAACGTAATATAACCTAACCTAACCCAGCCTAACATCTCGGCGGTAATATTTGAAAACATACCTGGCGAGCTGGCCTCTACGCCTCCGTGGAACCTTTATATACATCAATAACGTAATATAACCTTACCTAACCCAACCTAACATCTCGGCGGTAATATTTGATCACATTCCTGGCGTGTTGGCCTCTACGTCTCCGCGGGACCTTTAAATACATCTATAACGTAATATAACCTAACCTAACCCAACCTAACATCTCGGCGGTAATATTTGAAAACATTCCTGGCGAGTTGGCCTCTACGTCTCCGTGGCACCTTTATATACATCTATAACGTACTATAACTTAACCTAACATCTCGGCGGTAATATTTGAAAACATTCGTGGCGAGTTGGCCTCTACGTCTCCGTGGTACATCTGTATACATCAATAACGTAATATAACCTAACCTAACCCAACCTAACATCTCGGCGGTAATATTTGACAACATTCCTGGCGAGTTGGCCTCTACGTCTGCGTGGAAACTTCATATACATCAATAACGAAATATAACCTAACCTAACCCAACCTATCATCTCGGCGGTAATATTTGACAACATTCCTGGCGAGTTGGCCTCTACGTCACCGTGGGACCTTTATAGACATCCATAACGTAATATAACCTAACCTACCCAACCTAACATCTCGGCGGTAATATTTGAAAACATTCATGGCGAGTTGGCATCTACGTCTCCGTGGTACATTTATATACATCAATACCGTAATATAACCTATCCTAACCCAAAATAACATCTCGGCGGTAATATTTGAAAACATACCTGGCGAGTTGGCCTCTACGTCTCCGTGGGACATTTATATACATCAATAACGTAATATAACCTAACCTAACCCAACCTAACATCTCGGCGGTAATATTTGATCACATTACTAGCTTGTTGGCCTCTACGTCTCCGCGGGACGTTTATATACATCTATAACGTGATATAACCTAACCTAACCCAACCTAACATTTCGGCGGTAATATTTGACATCATTCCTGGCGAGTTGGCCTCTACGTCTCCGTTTGACCTTCATAAACATCAATAACGTAATATAACCTAACCTAACCCAACCTAACATCTCGGCGGTAATATTTGAAAACATTCATGGCGATTTGGCATCTACGTCTCCGTGGGACCTTCATGTACATCAATAACGTAATATAAAGTAACTTAACCCAACCTATCATCTCGGAGGTAATATTTGACAACATTGCTGGCTTGTTGGCTTCTACGTCTCCGTGGGACCTTCATAAACATCAATAACGTAATATAACCTAACCTAACCCAACCTAACATCTCGGCGGTAATATTTGAAAACATACCTGGCGAGTTGGCCTCTACGTCTCCGTGGGACCTTTATATACATCGATAACGTAATATAACCTAACCTAACCCAACCTAACCTCTCGCCGGTAATATTTGACAACATACCTGGCGAGTTGGCCTCTACGTCTCCGTGGGACCTTCATATACATCAATAACGAAATATAACCTATCCTAACCCAACCTAACATCTCGGCGGTAATATTTGAAAACATACCTGGCGAGTTGGCCTCTACGTCTCCGTTTGACCTTCATAAACATCAGTAACGTAATATAACGTAACCTAACCCAACCTAACATCTCGGCGGTATTATTTGACATCATTCCTGGCGAGTTGGCCTCTACGTCTCCGTTTGACCTTCATATACATCCATAACGTAATATAACGTAACTTAACCCAACCTATCATCTCGGAGGTAATATTTGACAACATTGCTGGCTTGTTGGCTTCTACGTCTCCGTGGGACCTTCATAAACATCAATTACGTAATATAACCTAACCTAACCCAACCTAACATCTCGGCGGTAATATTTGAAAACATACCTGGCGAGTTGGCCTCTACGTCTCCGTGGGACCTTCATATACATCAATAACGAAATATAACCTAACCTAACCCAACCTAACATCTCGGCGGTAATATTTGAAAACATTCCTGTCGAGTTGGCTTCTCCGTCTCTGCGGGATCTTTTTATACATCAATAACGTAATATAACCTAACCTAACCCAACCTAACATCTCGGCGGTAATATTTGAAAACATACCTGGCGAGTTGGCCTCTACGTCTCCGTGGGACATTTATATACATCAATAACGTAATATAACCTAACCTAACCCAACCTAACATCTCGGCGGTAATATTTGATCACATTACTAGCTTGTTGGCCTCTACGTCTCCGCGGGACGTTTATATACATCTATAACGTGATATAACCTAACCTAACCCAACCTAACATTTCGGCGGTAATATTTGACATCATTCCTGGCGAGTTGGCCTCAACGTCTCCGTTTGACCTTCATAAACATCAATAACGTAATATAACCTAACCTAACCCAACCTAACATCTCGGCGGTAATATTTGAAAACATTTATGGCGAGTTGGCCTCTACGTCTCCGAGGGACCTTTATATACATCAATAACGTAATATAACCTAACCTAACCCAACCTAACATCTCGGCGGTAATATTTGACAACATACCTGGCGAGTTGGCCTCTACGTCTCCGTGGGACCTTCATATACATCAATAACGAAATATAACCTAACCAAACCCAACCTAACATCTCGGCGGGAATATTGGAAAACATTCCTGGCGAGTTGGCTGCTCCGTCTCTGTGGGATCTTTTTATACATCAATAACGTAATATAACCTAACCTAACCCAACCTATCATCACGGCGGTAATATTTGACAACATTGCTGGCTTGTTGGCTTCTACGTCTCCGTGGGACCTTTATATACATTAATAACGTTATATAACCTAACCTAACCCAACCTAACCTCTCGGCGGTAATATTTGACAACATACATGGCGAGTTGGCCTCTACGTCTCCGTGGGACCTTCATATACATCAATAACGAAATATAACCTAAAATAACCCAACCTAACATCTCGGCGGTAATATTTGAAAACATTCCTGTCGAGTTGCCTTCTCCGTCTCTGTGGGATCATTTTGTACATCAATAACGTAATATAACCTAACCTAACCCAACCTAACATCTCGGCGGGAATATTTGAAAACATACGTGGCGAGTTGGCCTCTACGTCTCCGTGGGACCTTTATATACATCAATAACGTAATATAACCTAACCTAACCCAATCTAACATCTCGGCGGTAATATTTAACAACATTCCTGGCGAGTTGGCTTCTCCGTCTCCATGGGACATTTTATATACATCAATAACGTAATATAACCTAACCTAACCCAACCTAACATCTCGGCGGTAATATTTGACATCATTCCTGGCGAGTTGGTCTGTACGTCTCCGTGGGACCTTTATATACATCAATAACGTAATATAACCAAACCTAACCCAATCTAACATCTCGGCGGTAATATTTGAAAACATTCCTGGCGAGTTGGCTTCTCCGTCTCCGTGGGACATTTTATATACATCAATAACGTAATATAACCTAACCTAACCCAACCTAACATCTCGGCGGTAATATTTGACATCATTTCTGGCGAGTTGGCCTCTACGTCTCCGTGGGACCTTTATATACATCAATAACGTAATATAACCTAACCTAACCCAACCTAACATCTCGGCGGTAATATTAGACAACATTTCTGGCGAGTTGGCCTCTACGTCACCGAGGGACCTTTATATACATCAATAACGTAATATAACCTAACCTAACCCAACCTAATATTTCGGCGGTAATATTAGACAACATTCCTGGTGAGTTGGCTTCTCCGTCTCCGTGGGATCTTTTTATACATCAATAACGTTATATAACCTAACCTAACCCAGCCTAACATCTCGGCGGTAATATTTGTAAACATACCTGGCGAGCTGGCCTCTACGCCTGCGTGGAACCTTTATATACATCAATAACGTAATATAACCTTGCCTAACCCAACCTAACATCTCGGCGGTAATATTTGATCACATTCCTGGCTTGTTGCCCTCTATGTCTCCGCGGGACCTTTAAATACATCTATAACGTAATATAACCTAACCTAACCCAACCTAACATCTCGGCGGTAATATTTGAAAACATTCCTTGCGAGTTGGCATCTCCGTCTCCGTGGGATCCTTTTATACATCAATAACGTAATCTAACGTAACCTAACCCAACCTATCATCTCGGCGGTAATATTTGACAACATTTCTGGCGAGTTGGCCTCTACGTCTCCGTGGGACCTTATATACATCAATAACGTAATATAACCTAACCTAACCCAACCTAACATCTCGGCGGTAATATTAGACAACATTTCTGGCGAGTTGGCCTCTACGTCACCGAGGGACCTTTATATACATCAATAACGTAATATAACCTAACCTAACCCAACCTAACATTTCGGCGGTAATATTAGACAGCATTCCTGGTGAGTTGGCTTCTCCGTCTCCGTGGGATCTTTTTATACATCAATAACGTAATATAACCTAACCTAACCCAGCCTAACATCTCGGCGGTAATATTTGAAAACATACCTGGCGAGCTGGCCTCTACGCCTCCGTGGAACCTTTATATACATCAATAACGTAATATAACCTTACCTAACCCAACCTAACATCTCGGCGGTAATATTAGACAACATTCCTGGCGAGTTGGCTTCTCCGTCTCCGTGGGACCTTTATATACATCAATAACGTAATGTAACCTAACCTAACCCAACCTAACATCTCGGCGGTAATATTTGACAATATACCGGGCGAGTTGGCCTCTACGTCTCCGTGGGACCCTTATATTCATCAATAACGTAATATAACCTAACCTAACCCAACCAAACATCTCGGCGGAAATATTTGACAGCATTCCTGGCGAGTTGGCTTCTCCGTCTCCGTGGGACCTTTATATACATCAATAACGTAATATAACCTAACCTAACCCAACCTAACATCTCGGGGTAATATTTGACAACATACCTGGCGAGTTGGCCTCTACGTCTCCGTAGAACCTTCATATACATCAATAACGAAATATAACCTAACCTAACCCAACCTAACATCTCGGCGGTAATATTTGAAAACATGCCTGGCGAGTTGGCCTCTACGTCTCCGTGGGACCTTCATATACATCAATAACGTAATATAACCTAACCTAACCCAATCTAACATCTCGGCGGTAATATTTGACCATATTCCTGGCGAGTTGGCCTCTACGTCTCCGTGGGACCTTCATATACATCAATAACGTAATTTAACCTAACCTAAACCAACGTAACATCTCGGTGGTAATATTTGACAACATTCCTGGCGAGTTGGCCTCTACTTCTCCGTGGGGCCTTCATATACATCAATAACGTAATATAACCTGACCTAACCCAACCTAACATCTCGGCGGTAATATTTGAAAACATACCTGGCGAGTTGGCCTCTACGTCTCCGTGGGACATTTATATACATCAATAACGTAATATAACCTAACCTAACCCAACCTAACATCTCGGCGGTAATATCTGATCACATTACTAGCTTGTTGGCCTCTACGTCTCCGCGGGACGTTTATATACATCTATAACGTGATATAACCTAACCTAACCCAACCTAACATTTCGGCGGTAATATTTGACATCATTCCTGGCGAGTTGGCCTCAACGTCTCCGTTTGACCTTCATAAACATCAATAACGTAATATAACCTAACCTAACCCAACCTAACATCTCGGCGGTAATATTTGAAAACATTCCTGGCGAGTTGGCTTCTCCGTCTCCGTGGGATCTTTTTATACATCAATAACGTAATATAACCTAACTTAACCCAACCCAACATCTCGGCGGAAATATTTGATCACATTCCTGGCTTGTTGGCCTCTACGTCTCCGCGGGACCTTTATATACATCTATAATGTGATATAACCTAACCTAAACCAACCTAACATCTCGGCGGTAATATTTGAAAACATTCCTGGCGAGTTGGCCTCTACGTCTCCGTGGCACCTTTATATACATCTATAACGTACTATAACTTAACCTAACATCTCGGCGGTAATATTTGAAAACATTCGTGGCGAGTTGGCCTCTACGTCTCCGTGGTACATCTATATACATCAATAACGTAATATAACCTAACCTAACCCAACCTAACATCTCGGCGGTAATATTTGACAACATTCCTGGCGAGTTGGCCTCTACGTCTGCGTGGAAACTTCATATACATCAATAACGAAATATAACCTAACCTAACCCAACCTATCATCTCGGCGGTAATATTTGACAACATTCCTGGCGAGTTGGCCTCTACGTCACCGTGGGACCTTTATAGACATCCATAACGTAATATAACCTAACCTACCCAACCTAACATCTCGGCGGTAATATTTGAAAACATTCATGGCGAGTTGGCATCTACGTCTCCGTGGGACATTTATATACATCAATAACGTAATATAACCTAACCTAACCCAACCTAACATCTCGGCGGTAATATTTAATCACATTACTAGCTTGTTGGCCTCTACGTCTCCGCGGGACGTTTATATACATCTATAACGTGATATAACCTAACCTAACCCAACCTAACATTTCGGCGGTAATATTTGACATCATTCCTGGCGAGTTGGCCTCTACGTCTCCGTTTGACCTTCATAAACATCAATAACGTAATATAACCTAACCTAACCCAACCTAACATCTCGGCGGTAATATTTGAAAACATACCTGGCGAGTTGGCCTCTACGTCTCCGTGGGACCTTTATATACATCGATAACGTAATATAACCTAACCTAACCCAACCTAACATCTCGGCGGTAATATTTGAAAACATTTATGGCGATTTGGCATCTACGTCTCCGTGGGACCTTCATATACATCAATAACGTGATATAACGTAACTTAACCCAACCTATCATCTCGGAAGTAATATTTGACAACATTGCTGGCTTGTTGGCTTCTACGTCTCCGTGGGACCTTCATAAACATCAATAACGTAATATAACCTAACCTAACCCAACCTTACATCTCGGCGGTAATATTTGAAAACATACCTGGCGAGTTGGCCTCTACGTCTCCGAGGGACCTTTATATACATCAATAACGTAATATAACCTAACCTAACCCAACCTAACATCTCGGCGGTAATATTTGACAACATACCTGGCGAGTTGGCCTCTACGTCTCCGTGGGACCTTCATATACATCAATAACGAAATATAACCTAACCAAACCCAACCTAACATCTCGGCGGGAATATTGGAAAACATTCCTGGCGAGTTGGCTGCTCCGTCTCTGTGGGATCTTTTTATACATCAATAACGTAATATAACCTAACCTAACCCAACCTATCATCACGGCGGTAATATTTGACAACATTGCTGGCTTGTTGGCTTCTACGTCTCCGTGGGACCTTTATATATATTAATAACGTTATATAACCTAACCTAACCCAACCTAACCTCTCGGCGGTAATATTTGACAACATACATGGCGAGTTGGCCTCTACGTCTCCGTGGGACCTTCATATACATCAATAACGAAATATAACCTAAAATAACCCAACCTAACATCTCGGCGGTAATATTTGAAAACATTCCTGTCGAGTTGCCTTCTCCGTCTCTGTGGGATCATTTTGTACATCAATAACGTAATATAACCTAACCTAACCCAACCTAACATCTCGGCGGGAATATTTGAAAACATACGTGGCGAGTTGGCCTCTACGTCTCCGTGGGACCTTTATATACATCAATAACGTAATATAACCTAACCTAACCCAATCTAACATCTCGGCGGTAATATTTAACAACATTCCTGGCGAGTTGGCTTCTCCGTCTCCGTGGGACATTTTATATACATCAATAACGTAATATAACCTAACCTAATCCAACCTAACATCTCGGCGGTAATATTTGACATCATTCCTGGCGAGTTGGCCTGTACGTCTCCGTGGGACCTTTATATACATCAATAACGTAATATAACCAAACCTAACCCAATCTAACATCTCGGCGGTAATATTTGAAAACATTCCTGGCGAGTTGGCTTCTCCGTCTCCGTGGGACATTTTATATACATCAATAACGTAATATAACCTAACCTAACCCAACCTAACATCTCGGCGGTAATATTTGACATCATTTCTGGCGAGTTGGCCTCTACGTCTCCGTGGGACCTTATATACATCAATAACGTAATATAACCTAACCTAACCCAACCTAACATCTCGGCGGTAATATTAGACAACATTTCTGGCGAGTTGGCCTCTACGTCACCGAGGGACCTTTATATACATCAATAACGTAATATAACCTAACCTAAGCCAACCTAACATTTCGGCGGTAATATTAGACAGCATTCCTGGTGAGTTGGCTTCTCCGTCTCCGTGGGATCTTTTTATACATCAATAACGTAATATAACCTAACCTAACCCAGCCTAACATCTCGGCGGTAATATTTGAAAACATACCTGGCGAGCTGGCCTCTACGCCTCCGTGGAACCTTTATATACATCAATAACGTAATATAACCTTACCTAACCCAACCTAACATCTCGGCGGTAATATTTGATCACATTCCTGGCTTGTTGGCCTCTACGTCTCCGCGGGACCTTTAAATACATCTATAACGTAATATAACCTAACCTAACCCAACCTAACATCTCGGCGGTAATATTTGAAAACATTCCTGGCGAGTTGGCATCTCCGTCTCCGTGGGATCCTTTTATACATCAATAACGTAATATAACGTAACCTAACACAACCTATCATCTCGGCGGTAATATTTGACAACATTTCTGGCGAGTTGGCCTCTACGTCTCCGTGGGACCTTTATATACATCAATAACGTAATATAACCTAACCTAACCCAACCTAACATCTCGGCGGTAATATTAGACAACATTCCTGGCGAGTTGGCTTCTCCGTCTCCGTGGGACCTTTATATACATCAATAACGTAATGTAACCTAACCTAACCCAACCTAACATCTCGGCGGTAATATTTGACAATATACCGGGCGAGTTGGCCTCTACGTCTCCGTGGGACCTTCATATACATCAATAACGAAATATAACCTAACCTAACCCAACCTAACATCTCGGCGGTAATATTTGAAAACATTCCTGGCGAGTTGGCTTCTCCGTCTCCGTGGGATCTTTTTATACATCAATAACGTAATATAACCTAACTTAACCCAACCCAACATCTCGGCGGTAATATTTGATCACATTCCTGGCTTGTTGGCCTCTACGTCTCCGCGGGACCTTTATATACATCTATAATGTGATATAACCTAACCTAAACCAACCTAACATCTCGGCGGTAATATTTGAAAACATTCCTGGCGAGTTGGCCTCTACGTCTCCGTGGCACCTTTATATACATCTATAACGTACTATAACTTAACCTAACATCTCGGCGGTAATATTTGAAAACATTCGTGGCGAGTTGGCCTCTACGTATCCGTGGTACATCTATATACATCAATAACGTAATATAACCTAACCTAACCCAACCTAACATCTCGGCGGTAATATTTGACAACATTCCTGGCGAGTTGGCCTCTACGTCTGCGTGGAAACTTCATATACATCAATAACGAAATATAACCTAACCTAACCCAACCTATCATCTCGGCGGTAATATTTGACAACATTCCTGGCGCGTTGGCCTCTACGTCACCGTGGGACCTTTATAGACATCCATAACGTAATATAACCTAACCTACCCAACCTAACATCTCGGCGGTAATATTTGAAAACATTCATGGCGAGTTGGCATCTACGTCTCCGTGGTATATTTATATACATCAATACCGTAAAATAACCTATCCCAACCCAAAATAACATCTCGGCGGTAATATTTGAAAACATACCTGGCGAGTTGGCCTCTACGTCTCCGTGGGACATTTATATACATCAATAACGTAATATAACCTAACCTAACCCAACCTAACATCTCGGCGGTAATATTTGATCACATTACTAGCTTGTTGGCCTCTACGTCTCCGCGGGACGTTTATATACATCTATAACGTGATATAACCTAACCTAACCCAACCTAACATTTCGGCGGTAATATTTGACATCATTCCTGGCGAGTTGGCCTCTACGTCTCCGTTTGACCTTCATAAACATCAATAACGTAATATAACCTAACCTAACCCAACCTAACATCTCGGCGGTAATATTTGAAAACATTCATGGCGATTTGGCATCTACGTCTCCGTGGGACCTTCATGTACATCAATAACGTAATATAAAGTAACTTAACCCAACCTATCATCTCGGAGGTATTATTTGACAACATTGCTGGCTTGTTGGCTTCTACGTCTCCGTGGGACCTTCATAAACATCAATAACGTGATATAACCTAACCTAACCCAACCTAACATCTCGGCGGTAATATTTGAAAACATACCTGGCGAGTTGGCCTCTACGCCTCCGTGGGACCTTTATATACATCAATAACGTAATATAACCTAACCTAACCCAACCTAACCTCTCGCCGGTAATATTTGACAACATACCTGGCGAGTTGGCCTCTACGTCTCCGTGGGACCTTCATATACATCAATAACGAAATATAACCTATCCTAACCCAACCTAACATCTCGGCGGTAATATTTGAAAACATTCCTGGCGAGTTGGCCTCTACGTCTCCGTGGCACCTTTATATACATCTATAACGTACTATAACTTAACCTAACATCTCGGCGGTAATATTTGAAAACATTCGTGGCGAGTTGGCCTCTACGTCTCCGTGGTACATCTATATACATCAATAACGTAATATAACCTAACCTAACCCAACCTAACATCTCGGCGGTAATATTTGACAACATTCCTGGCGAGTTGGCCTCTACGTCTGCGTGGAAACTTAATATACATCAATAACGAAATATAACCTAACCTAACCCAACCTATCATCTCGGCGGTAATATTTGACAACATTCCTGGCGAGTTGGCCTCTACGTCACCGTGGGACCTTTATAGACATCCATAACGTAATATAACCTAACCCACCCAACCTAACATCTCGGCGGTAATATTTGAAAACATTCATGGCGAGTTGGCATCTACGTCTCCGTGGTATATTTATATACATCAATACCGTAATATAACCTATCCCAACCCAAAATAACATCTCGGCGGTAATATTTGAAAACATACCTGGCGAGTTGGCCTCTACGTCTCCGTGGGACATTTATATACATCAATAACGTAATATAACCTAACCTAACCCAACCTAACATCTCGGCGGTAATATTTGATCACATTACTAGCTTGTTGGCCTCTACGTCTCCGCGGGACGTTTATATACATCTATAACGTGATATAACCTAACCTAACCCAACCTAACATTTCGGCGGTAATATTTGACATCATTCCTGGCGAGTTGGCCTCTACGTCTCCGTTTGACCTTCATAAACATCAATAACGTAATATAACCTAACCTAACCCAACCTAACATCTCGGCGGTAATATTTGAAAACATTCATGGCGATTTGGCATCTACGTCTCCGTGGGACCTTCATGTACATCAATAACGTAATATAAAGTAACTTAACCCAACCTATCATCTCGGAGGTAATATTTGACAACATTGCTGGCTTGTTGGCTTCTACGTCTCCGTGGGACCTTCATAAACATCAATAACGTGATATAACCTAACCTAACCCAACCTAACATCTCGGCGGTAATATTTGAAAACATACGTGGCGAGTTGGCCTCTACGTCTCCGTGGGACCTTTATATACATCAATAACGTAATATAACCTAACCTAACCCAACCTAACATCTCGGCGGTTATATTTGAAAACATTCATGGCGATTTGGCATCTACGTCTCCGTGGGACCTTTATATACATCAATAACGTAATATAACCTAACCTAACCCAACCTAACATTTCGGCGGTAATATTTGACATCATTCCTGGCGAGTTGGCCTCTACGTCTCCGTTTGACCTTCATAAACATCAATAACGTAATATAACCTAACCTAACCCAACCTAACATCTCGGCGGTAATATTTGAAAACATACCTGGCGAGTTGGCATCTACGTCTCCGTGGGACCTTTATATACATCAATAACGTAATATAACCTAGCCTAACCCAACCTAACATCTCGGCGGTAATATTTGAAAACATTGATGGCGATTTGGCATCTACGTCTCCGTGGGACCTTCATATACATGAATAACGTAATATAGCCTAAGCTAACCCAACCTAACATTTCGGCGGTAATATTTGACATCATTACTGGCGAGTTGGCCTGTACGTCTCCGTGGGACCTTTATATACATCAATAACGTAATATGACCTAACCTAACCCAACCTAACATCTCGGCGGTAATATTTGAAAACATACCTGGCGAGTTGGCCTCTACGTCTCCGTGGGACCTTTAAATACATCAAACGTAATATAACCTATCCTAACCCAACATAACATCTCGGTGGTAATATTTGACCATATTCCTGGCGAGTTGGCCTCTACGTCTCCGTGGGACCTTCATATACATCAATAACGTAATATAACCTAACCTAACCCAATCTAACATCTCGGCGGTAATATTTGACAACATCCCTGGCGAGTTGGCTTCTCCGTCTCCGTGGAACATTTTATATACATCAATAACGTAATATAACCTAACCTAACCCAACCTAACATCTCGGCGGTAATATTTGACATCATTCCTGGCGAGTTGGCCTGTACGTCTCCGTGGGACCTTTATATACATCAATAACGTAATATAACCTAACCTAACCCAATCTAACATCTCGGCGGTAATATTTGACAACATTCCTGGCGAGTTGGCTTCTCCGTCTCCGTGGGACATTTTATATACATCAATAACGTAATATAACCCAACCTAACCCAACCTAACATCTCGGCGGTAATATTTGACAACATTCCTGGGGAGTTGGCTTCTCCGTCTCCGTGGGACATTTTATATACATCAATAACGTAATATAACCTAACCTAACCCAACCTAAAATCTCGGCGGTAATATTTGACATCATTCCTGGCGAGTTTGCCTCTACGTCTCCGCTTGACCTTTATATACATCAATAACGTAATATAACCTAACCTAACCCAACCTAACATCTCGGCGGTAATATTTGAAAACATACCTGGCGAGTTGGCCTCTACGTCTCCGTGGGACCTTTAAATACATCAAACGTAATATAACCTATCCTAACCCAACATAACATCTCGGTGGTAATATTTGACCATATTCCTGGCGAGTTGGCCTCTACGTCTCCGTGGGACCTTTATATACATCAATAACGTAATATAACCTAGCCTAACCCAACCTAACATCTCGGCGGTAATATTTGAAAACATTGATGGCGATTTGGCATCTACGTCTCCGTGGGACCTTCATATACATGAATAACGTAATATAGCCTAAGCTAAACCAACCTAACATTTCGGCGGAAATATTTGACATCATTCCTGGCGAGTTGGCCTCTACGTCTCCGTTTGACCTTTATATACATCAATAACGTAATATAACGTAACTTAACCCAACCTATCATCTCGGAGGTAATATTTGAAAACATACCTGGCGAGTTGGCCTCTACGTCTCCGTGGGACCTTTATATACATCAATAACGCAATATAACCTAACCTAATCCAACCTAACATCTCGGCGGTAATATTTGACATCACTACTGGCGATTTGGCCTCTACGTCTCCGTTTGACCTTCATAAACATCAATAACGTAATATAACGTAACCTAACCCAACCTAACACCTCGGCGGTATTATTTGACATCATTCCTGGCGAGTTGGCCTCTACGTCTCCGTTTGACCTTTATATACATCAATAACGTAATATAACGTAACTTAACCCAACCTATCATTTCGGAGGTAATATTTGACAACATTCCTGGCGAGTTGGCCTCTACGTCTCCGAGGTACCTTTATATACATCAATAACGTAATATAACCTAACCTAACCCAACCTAGCATCTCGGCGGTAATATTTGACAACATTCCTGGCGAGTTGGCCTCTACGTCTCCGAGGTACCTTTATATACATCAATAACGTAATATAACCTAGCCTAACCCAACCTAACATCTCGGCGGTAATATTTGAAAACATTGATGGCGATTTGGCATCTACGTCTCCGTGGGACCTTCATATACATGAATAACGTAATATAGCCTAAGCTAACCCAACCTAACATTTCGGCGGAAATATTTGACATCATTCCTGGCGAGTTGGCCTCTACGTCTCCGTTTGACCTTTATATACATCAATAACGTAATATAACCTAACTTAACCCAACCTATCATCTCGGAGGTAATATTTGAAAACATACCTGGCGAGTTGGCCTCTACGTCTCCGTGGGACCTTTATATACATCAATAACGCAATATAACCTAACCTAATCCAACCTAACATCTCGGCGGTAATATTTGACATCACTACTGGCGATTTGGCCTCTACGTCTCCGTTTGACCTTCATAAACATCAATAACGTAATATAACGTAACCTAACCCAACCTAACACCTCGGCGGTATTATTTGACATCATTCCTGGCGAGTTGGCCTCTACGTCTCCGTTTGACCTTTATATACATCAATAACGTAATATAACGTAACTTAACCCAACCTATCATTTCGGAGGTAATATTTGACAACATTCCTGGCGAGTTGGCCTCTACGACTCCGAGGTACCTTTATATACATCAATAACGTAATATAACGTAACTTAACCCAACCTATCATTTCGGAGGTAATATTTGACAACATTCCTGGCGAGTTGGCCTCTACGTCTCCGAGGTACCTTTATATACATCAATAACGTAATATAACCTAGCCTAACCCAACCTAACATCTCGGCGGTAATATTTGAAAACATTGATGGCGATTTGGCATCTACGTCTCCGTGGGACCTTCATATACATGAATAACGTAATATAGCCTAAGCTAACCCAACCTAACATTTCGGCGGAAATATTTGACATCATTCGTGGCGAGTTGGCCTCTACGTCTCCGTTTGACCTTTATATACATCAATAACGTAATATAACCTAACTTAACCCAACCTATCATCTCGGAGGTAATATTTGAAAACATACCTGGCGAGTTGGCCTCTACGTCTCCGTGGGACCTTTAAATACATCAAACGTAATATAACCTATCCTAACCCAACATAACATCTCGGTGGTAATATTTGACCATATTCCTGGCGAGTTGGCCTCTACGTCTCCGTGGGACCTTTATATACATCAATAACGTAATATAACCTAGCCTAACCCAACCTAACATCTCGGCGGTAATATTTGAAAACATTGATGGCGATTTGGCATCTACGTCTCCGTGGGACCTTCATATACATGAATAACGTAATATAGCCTAAGCTAACCCAACCTAACATTTCGGCGGAAATATTTGACATCATTCCTGGCGAGTTGGCCTCTACGTCTCCGTTTGACCTTTATATACATCAATAACGTAATATAACGTAACTTAACCCAACCTATCATCTCGGAGGTAATATTTGAAAACATACCTGGCGAGTTGGCCTCTACGTCTCCGTGGGACCTTTATATACATCAATAACGCAATATAACCTAACCTAATCCAGCCTAACATCTCGGCGGTAATATTTGACATCACTACTGGCGATTTGGCCTCTACGTCTCCGTTTGACCTTCATAAACATCAATAACGTAATATAACGTAACCTAACCCAACCTAACACCTCGGCGGTATTATTTGACATCATTCCTGGCGAGTTGGCCTCTACGTCTCCGTTTGACCTTTATATACATCAATAACGTAATATAACGTAACTTAACCCAACCTATCATTTCGGAGGTAATATTTGACAACATTCCTGGCGAGTTGGCCTCTACGTCTCCGAGGTACCTTTATATACATCAATAACGTAATATAACCTAACCTAACCCAACCTAGCATCTCGGCGGTAATATTTGACAACATTCCTGACGAGTTGGCCTCTACGTCTCCGTGGGACCTTTATATATATCAATAACGCAATATAACCTAACCTAACCCAACCTAACATCTCGGCGGTAATATTTGACAACATTCCTGGCGAGTTGGCTTCTCCGTCTCCGTGGGACCTTTATATACATCAATAACGTAATATAACCTAGCCTAACCCAACCTAACATCTCGGCGGTAATATTTGAAAACATTGATGGCGATTTGGCATCTACGTCTCCGTGGGACCTTCATATACATGAATAACGTAATATAGCCTAAGCTAACCCAACCTAACATTTCGGCGGTAATATTTGACATCATTCCTGGCGAGTTGGCCTCTACGTCTTCGTGGGACCTTTATATACATCAATAACGTAATATAACCTAGCCTAACCCAACCTAACATCTCGGCGGTTATATTTGAAAACATTCATGTCGATTTGGCATCTACGTCTCCGTGGGACCTTTATATACATCAATAACGTAATATAACCTAACCTAACCCAACCTAACATTTCGGCGGTAATATTTGACATCATTCCTGGCGAGTTGGCCTCTACGTCTCCGTTTGACCTTCATAAACATCAATAACGTAATATAACCTAACCTAACCCAACCTAACATCTCGGCGGTAATATTTGAAAACATACCTGGCGAGTTGGCCTCTACGTCTCCGTGGGACCTTTATATACATCAATAACGTAATATAACCTAGCCTAACCCAACCTAACATCTCGGCGGTAATATTTGAAAACATTGATGGCGATTTGGCATCTACGTCTCCGTGGGACCTTCATATACATGAATAACGTAATATAGCCTAAGCTAACCCAACCTAACATTTCGGCGGAAATATTTGACATCATTCCTGGCGAGTTGGCCTCTACGTCTCCGTTTGACCTTTATATACATCAATAACGTAATATAACGTAACTTAACCCAACCTATCATCTCGGAGGTAATATTTGAAAACATACCTGGCGAGTTGGCATCTACGTCTCCGTGGGACCTTTATATACATCAATAACGCAATATAACCTAACCTAATCCAACCTAACATCTCGGCGGTAATATTTGACATCACTACTGGCGATTTGGCCTCTACGTCTCCGTTTGACCTTCATAAACAACAATAACGTAATATAACGTAACCTAACCCAACCTAACACCTCGGCGGTATTATTTGACATCATTCCTGGCGAGTTGGCCTCTACGTCTCCGTTTGACCTTTATATACATCAATAACGTAATATAACGTAACTTAACCCAACCTATCATTTCGGAGGTAATATTTGACAACATTCCTGGCGAGTTGGCCTCTACGTCTCCGAGGTACCTTTATATACATCAATAACGTAATATAACCTAGCCTAACCCAACCTAACATCTCGGCGGTAATATTTGAAAACATTGATGGCGATTTGGCATCTACGTCTCCGTGGGACCTTCATATACATGAATAACGTAATATAGCCTAAGCTAACCCAACCTAACATTTCGGCGGAAATATTTGACATCATTCCTGGCGAGTTGGCCTCTACGTCTCCGTTTGACCTTTATATACATCAATAACGTAATATAACCTAACTTAACCCAACCTATCATCTCGGAGGTAATATTTGAAAACATACCTGGCGAGTTGGCCTCTACGTCTCCGTGGGACCTTTATATACATCAATAACGCAATATAACCTAACCTAATCCAACCTAACATCTCGGCGGTAATATTTGACATCACTACTGGCGATTTGGCCTCTACGTCTCCGTTTGACCTTCATAAACATCAATAACGTAATATAACGTAACCTAACCCAACCTAACACCTCGGCGGTATTATTTGACATCATTCCTGGCGAGTTGGCCTCTACGTCTCCGTTTGACCTTTATATACATCAATAACGTAATATAACGTAACTTAACCCAACCTATCATTTCGGAGGTAATATTTGACAACATTCCTGGCGAGTTGGCCTCTACGACTCCGAGGTACCTTTATATACATCAATAACGTAATATAACGTAACTTAACCCAACCTATCATTTCGGAGGTAATATTTGACAACATTCCTGGCGAGTTGGCCTCTACGTCTCCGAGGTACCTTTATATACATCAATAACGTAATATAACCTAGCCTAACCCAACCTAACATCTCGGCGGTAATATTTGAAAACATTGATGGCGATTTGGCATCTACGTCTCCGTGGGACCTTCATATACATGAATAACGTAATATAGCCTAAGCTAACCCAACCTAACATTTCGGCGGAAATATTTGACATCATTCCTGGCGAGTTGGCCTCTACGTCTCCGTTTGACCTTTATATACATCAATAACGTAATATAACCTAACTTAACCCAACCTATCATCTCGGAGGTAATATTTGAAAACATACCTGGCGAGTTGGCCTCTACGTCTCCGTGGGACCTTTAAATACATCAAACGTAATATAACCTATCCTAACCCAACATAACATCTCGGTGGTAATATTTGACCATATTCCTGGCGAGTTGGCCTCTACGTCTCCGTGGGACCTTTATATACATCAATAACGTAATATAACCTAGCCTAACCCAACCTAACATCTCGGCGGTAATATTTGAAAACATTGATGGCGATTTGGCATCTACGTCTCCGTGGGACCTTCATATACATGAATAACGTAATATAGCCTAAGCTAACCCAACCTAACATTTCGGCGGAAATATTTGACATCATTCCTGGCGAGTTGGCCTCTACGTCTCCGTTTGACCTTTATATACATCAATAACGTAATATAACGTAACTTAACCCAACCTATCATCTCGGAGGTAATATTTGAAAACATACCTGGCGAGTTGGCCTCTACGTCTCCGTGGGACCTTTATATACATCAATAACGCAATATAACCTAACCTAATCCAGCCTAACATCTCGGCGGTAATATTTGACATCACTACTGGCGATTTGGCCTCTACGTCTCCGTTTGACCTTCATAAACATCAATAACGTAATATAACGTAACCTAACCCAACCTAACACCTCGGCGGTATTATTTGACATCATTCCTGGCGAGTTGGCCTCTACGTCTCCGTTTGACCTTTATATACATCAATAACGTAATATAACGTAACTTAACCCAACCTATCATTTCGGAGGTAATATTTGACAACATTCCTGGCGAGTTGGCCTCTACGTCTCCGAGGTACCTTTATATACATCAATAACGTAATATAACCTAACCTAACCCAACCTAGCATCTCGGCGGTAATATTTGACAACATTCCTGACGAGTTGGCCTCTACGTCTCCGTGGGACCTTTATATATATCAATAACGCAATATAACCTAACCTAACCCAACCTAACATCTCGGCGGTAATATTTGACAACATTCCTGGCGAGTTGGCTTCTCCGTCTCCGTGGGACCTTTATATACATCAATAACGTAATATAACCTAGCCTAACCCAACCTAACATCTCGGCGGTAATATTTGAAAACATTGATGGCGATTTGGCATCTACGTCTCCGTGGGACCTTCATATACATGAATAACGTAATATAGCCTAAGCTAACCCAACCTAACATTTCGGCGGTAATATTTGACATCATTCCTGGCGAGTTGGCCTCTACGTCTTCGTGGGACCTTTATATACATCAATAACGTAATATAACCTAGCCTAACCCAACCTAACATCTCGGCGGTTATATTTGAAAACATTCATGTCGATTTGGCATCTACGTCTCCGTGGGACCTTTATATACATCAATAACGTAATATAACCTAACCTAACCCAACCTAACATTTCGGCGGTAATATTTGACATCATTCCTGGCGAGTTGGCCTCTACGTCTCCGTTTGACCTTCATAAACATCAATAACGTAATATAACCTAACCTAACCCAACCTAACATCTCGGCGGTAATATTTGAAAACATACCTGGCGAGTTGGCCTCTACGTCTCCGTGGGACCTTTATATACATCAATAACGTAATATAACCTAGCCTAACCCAACCTAACATCTCGGCGGTAATATTTGAAAACATTGATGGCGATTTGGCATCTACGTCTCCGTGGGACCTTCATATACATGAATAACGTAATATAGCCTAAGCTAACCCAACCTAACATTTCGGCGGAAATATTTGACATCATTCCTGGCGAGTTGGCCTCTACGTCTCCGTTTGACCTTTATATACATCAATAACGTAATATAACGTAACTTAACCCAACCTATCATCTCGGAGGTAATATTTGAAAACATACCTGGCGAGTTGGCATCTACGTCTCCGTGGGACCTTTATATACATCAATAACGCAATATAACCTAACCTAATCCAACCTAACATCTCGGCGGTAATATTTGACATCACTACTGGCGATTTGGCCTCTACGTCTCCGTTTGACCTTCATAAACAACAATAACGTAATATAACGTAACCTAACCCAACCTAACACCTCGGCGGTATTATTTGACATCATTCCTGGCGAGTTGGCCTCTACGTCTCCGTTTGACCTTTATATACATCAATAACGTAATATAACGTAACTTAACCCAACCTATCATTTCGGAGGTAATATTTGACAACATTCCTGGCGAGTTGGCCTCTACGTCTCCGAGGTACCTTTATATACATCAATAACGTAATATAACCTAGCCTAACCCAACCTAACATCTCGGCGGTAATATTTGAAAACATTGATGGCGATTTGGCATCTACGTCTCCGTGGGACCTTCATATACATGAATAACGTAATATAGCCTAAGCTAACCCAACCTAACATTTCGGCGGAAATATTTGACATCATTCCTGGCGAGTTGGCCTCTACGTCTCCGTTTGACCTTTATATACATCAATAACGTAATATAACCTAACTTAACCCAACCTATCATCTCGGAGGTAATATTTGAAAACATACCTGGCGAGTTGGCCTCTACGTCTCCGTGGGACCTTTATATACATCAATAACGCAATATAACCTAACCTAATCCAACCTAACATCTCGGCGGTAATATTTGACATCACTACTGGCGATTTGGCCTCTACGTCTCCGTTTGACCTTCATAAACATCAATAACGTAATATAACGTAACCTAACCCAACCTAACACCTCGGCGGTATTATTTGACATCATTCCTGGCGAGTTGGCCTCTACGTCTCCGTTTGACCTTTATATACATCAATAACGTAATATAACGTAACTTAACCCAACCTATCATTTCGGAGGTAATATTTGACAACATTCCTGGCGAGTTGGCCTCTACGACTCCGAGGTACCTTTATATACATCAATAACGTAATATAACGTAACTTAACCCAACCTATCATTTCGGAGGTAATATTTGACAACATTCCTGGCGAGTTGGCCTCTACGTCTCCGAGGTACCTTTATATACATCAATAACGTAATATAACCTAGCCTAACCCAACCTAACATCTCGGCGGTAATATTTGAAAACATTGATGGCGATTTGGCATCTACGTCTCCGTGGGACCTTCATATACATGAATAACGTAATATAGCCTAAGCTAACCCAACCTAACATTTCGGCGGAAATATTTGACATCATTCCTGGCGAGTTGGCCTCTACGTCTCCGTTTGACCTTTATATACATCAATAACGTAATATAACCTAACTTAACCCAACCTATCATCTCGGAGGTAATATTTGAAAACATACCTGGCGAGTTGGCCTCTACGTCTCCGTGGGACCTTTAAATACATCAAACGTAATATAACCTATCCTAACCCAACATAACATCTCGGTGGTAATATTTGACCATATTCCTGGCGAGTTGGCCTCTACGTCTCCGTGGGACCTTTATATACATCAATAACGTAATATAACCTAGCCTAACCCAACCTAACATCTCGGCGGTAATATTTGAAAACATTGATGGCGATTTGGCATCTACGTCTCCGTGGGACCTTCATATACATGAATAACGTAATATAGCCTAAGCTAACCCAACCTAACATTTCGGCGGAAATATTTGACATCATTCCTGGCGAGTTGGCCTCTACGTCTCCGTTTGACCTTTATATACATCAATAACGTAATATAACGTAACTTAACCCAACCTATCATCTCGGAGGTAATATTTGAAAACATACCTGGCGAGTTGGCCTCTACGTCTCCGTGGGACCTTTATATACATCAATAACGCAATATAACCTAACCTAATCCAGCCTAACATCTCGGCGGTAATATTTGACATCACTACTGGCGATTTGGCCTCTACGTCTCCGTTTGACCTTCATAAACATCAATAACGTAATATAACGTAACCTAACCCAACCTAACACCTCGGCGGTATTATTTGACATCATTCCTGGCGAGTTGGCCTCTACGTCTCCGTTTGACCTTTATATACATCAATAACGTAATATAACGTAACTTAACCCAACCTATCATTTCGGAGGTAATATTTGACAACATTCCTGGCGAGTTGGCCTCTACGTCTCCGAGGTACCTTTATATACATCAATAACGTAATATAACCTAACCTAACCCAACCTAGCATCTCGGCGGTAATATTTGACAACATTCCTGACGAGTTGGCCTCTACGTCTCCGTGGGACCTTTATATATATCAATAACGCAATATAACCTAACCTAACCCAACCTAACATCTCGGCGGTAATATTTGACAACATTCCTGGCGAGTTGGCTTCTCCGTCTCCGTGGGACCTTTATATACATCAATAACGTAATATAACCTAACCTAACCCAACCTAACATCTCGGCGGTATTATTTGACATCATTCCTGGCGAGTTGGCCTCTACGTCTCCGTTTGACCTTTATATACATCAATAATGTAATATAACGTAACTTAACCCAACCTATCATCTCGGAGGTAATATTTGACAACATTGCTGGCTTGTTGGATTCTACGTCTCCGTGGGACCTTCATAAACATCAATAACGTAATATAAGCTAACCTAACCCAACCTAACATCTCGGCGGTAATATTTGAAAACATGCCTGGCGAGTTGGCCTCTACGTCTTCGTGGGACCTTTATATACATCAATAACGTAATATAACCTAGCCTAACCCAACCTAACGTCTCGGCGGTTATATTTGAAAACATTCATGTCGATTTGGCATTTACGTCTCCGTGGGACCTTTATATACATCAATAACGTAATATAACCTAACCTAACCCAACCTAACATTTCGGCGGTAATATTTGACAACATACCTGGCGAGTTGGCCTCTACGTCTCCGTGGGACCTTCATATACATCAATAACGAAATGTAACCTATCCTACCCCAACCTAACATCTCGGCGGTAATATTTGAAAACATACCTGGCGAGTTGGCCTCTACGTCTCCGTTTGACCTTCATATACATCAATATCGTAATATAACGTAACTTAACCCAACCTATAATCTCGGAGGTAATATTTGATAACATTCCTGGCGAGTTGGCCTCTACGTCTCCGAGGGACCTTTATATACATCAATAACGTAATATAACCTAACCTAACCCAACCTAACATCTCGGCGGTAATATTTGAAAACATACCTGACGAGTTGGCCTCTACGTCTCCGTGGGACCTTTATATATATCAATAACGCAATATAACCTAACCTAACCCAACCTAACATCTCGGCGGTAATATTTGACAACATTCCTGGCGAGTTGGCTTCTCCGTCTCCGTGGGACCTTTATATACATCAATAACGTAATATAACCTAGCCTAACCCAACCTAACATCTCGGCGGTAATATTTGAAAACATTGATGGCGATTTGGCATCTACGTCTCCGTGGGACCTTCATATACATGAATAACGTAATATAGCCTAAGCTAACCCAACCTAACATTTCGGCGGTAATATTTGACATCATTCCTGGCGAGTTGGCCTCTACGTCTTCGTGGGACCTTTATATACATCAATAACGTAATATAACCTAGCCTAACCCAACCTAACATCTCGGCGGTTATATTTGAAAACATTCATGTCGATTTGGCATTTACGTCTCCGTGGGACCTTTATATACATCAATAACGTAATATAACCTAACCTAACCCAACCTAACATTTCGGCGGTAATATTTGACATCATTCCTGGCGAGTTGGCCTCTACGTCTCCGTTTGACCTTCATAAACATCAATAACGTAATATAACCTAACCTAACCCAACCTAACATCTCGGCGGTAATATTTGAAAACATACCTGGCGAGTTGGCCTCTACGTCTCCGTGGGACCTTTATATACATCAATAACGTAATATAACCTAGCCTAACCCAACCTAACATCTCGGCGGTAATATTTGAAAACATTGATGGCGATTTGGCATCTACGTCTCCGTGGGACCTTCATATACATGAATAACGTAATATAGCCTAAGCTAACCCAACCTAACATTTCGGCGGAAATATTTGACATCATTCCTGGCGAGTTGGCCTCTACGTCTCCGTTTGACCTTTATATACATCAATAACGTAATATAACGTAACTTAACCCAACCTATCATCTCGGAGGTAATATTTGAAAACATACCTGGCGAGTTGGCATCTACGTCTCCGTGGGACCTTTATATACATCAATAACGCAATATAACCTAACCTAATCCAACCTAACATCTCGGCGGTAATATTTGACATCACTACTGGCGATTTGGCCTCTACGTCTCCGTTTGACCTTCATAAACAACAATAACGTAATATAACGTAACCTAACCCAACCTAACACCTCGGCGGTATTATTTGACATCATTCCTGGCGAGATGGCCTCTACGTCTCCGTTTGACCTTTATATACATCAATAACGTAATATAACGTAACTTAACCCAACCTATCATTTCGGAGGTAATATTTGACAACATTCCTGGCGAGTTGGCCTCTACGTCTCCGAGGTACCTTTATATACATCAATAACGTAATATAACCTAGCCTAACCCAACCTAACATCTCGGCGGTAATATTTGAAAACATTGATGGCGATTTGGCATCTACGTCTCCGTGGGACCTTCATATACATGAATAACGTAATATAGCCTAAGCTAACCCAACCTAACATTTCGGCTGAAATATTTGACATCATTCCTGGCGAGTTGGCCTCTACGTCTCCGTTTGACCTTTATATACATCAATAACGTAATATAACCTAACTTAACCCAACCTATCATCTCGGAGGTAATATTTGAAAACATACCTGGCGAGTTGGCCTCTACGTCTCCGTGGGACCTTTATATACATCAATAACGCAATATAACCTAACCTAATCCAACCTAACATCTCGGCGGTAATATTTGACATCACTACTGGCGATTTGGCCTCTACGTCTCCGTTTGACCTTCATAAACATCAATAACGTAATATAACGTAACCTAACCCAACCTAACACCTCGGCGGTATTATTTGACATCATTCCTGGCGAGTTGGCCTCTACGTCTCCGTTTGACCTTTATATACATCAATAACGTAATATAACGTAACTTAACCCAACCTATCATTTCGGAGGTAATATTTGACAACATTCCTGGCGAGTTGGCCTCTACGTCTCCGAGGTACCTTTATATACATCAATAACGTAATATAACCTAACCTAACCCAACCTAGCATCTCGGCGGTAATATTTGACAACATTCCTGACGAGTTGGCCTCTACGTCTCCGTGGGACCTTTATATATATCAATAACGCAATATAACCTAACCTAACCCAACCTAACATCTCGTCGGTAATATTAGTCAACATTCCTGGCGAGTTGGCTTCTCCGTCTCCGTGGGACCTTTATATACATCAATAACGTAATATAACCTAACCTAACCCAACCTATCATCTCGGAGGTAATATTTGACAACATTGCTGGCTTGTTGGCTTCTACGTCTCCGTGGGACCTTCACAAACATCAATAACGTAATATAACCTAACCTAACCCAACCTAACATCTCGGCGGTAATATTTGAAAACATACCTGGCGAGTTGGCCTCTACGTCTCCGTGGGACCTTTATATACATCAATAACGTAATATAACCTAACCTAACCCAACCTAACCTCTCGCCGGTAATATTTGACAACATACCTGGCGAGTTGGCCTCTACGTCCCCGTGGGACCTTCATATACATCAAAAACGAAATATAACCTAGCCTAACCCAACCTAACATCTCGGCGGTAATATTTGAAAACATTGATGGCGATTTGGCATCTACGTCTCCGTGGGACCTTCATATACATGAATAACGTAATATAGCCTAAGCTAACCCAACCTAACATTTCGGCGGTAATATTTGACATCATTCCTGGCGAGTTGGCCTGTACGTCTCCGTGGGACCTTTATATACATCAATAACGTAATATGACCTAACCTAACCCAACCAAACATCTCGGCGGTAATATTTGACAGCATTCCTGGCTAGTTGGCTTCTCCGTCTCCGTGGGATCTTTTTATACATCAATAACGTAATATAACCTAACCTAATCCAACCTAATATCTCGGCGGTAATATTTGAAAACATACCTGGCGATTTGGCCTCTACGTCTCCGTTTGACCTTCATAAACATCAATAACGTAATATAACGTAACCTAACCCAACCTAACATCTCGGCGGTATTATTTGACATCATTCCTGGCGAGTTGGCCTCTACGTCTCCGTTTGACCTTTATATACATCAATAACGTAATATAACGTAACTTAACCCAACCTATCATCTCGGAGGTAATATTTGACAACATTGCTGGCTTGTTGGCTTCTACGTCTCCGTGGGACCTTCATAAACATCAATAACGTAATATAACCTAACCTAACCCAACCTAACATCTCGGCGGTAATATTTCAAAACATACGTGGCGAGTTGGCCTCTACGTCTTCGTGGGACCTTTATATACATCAATAACGTAATATAACCTAGCCTAACCCAACCTAACGTCTCGGCGGTTATATTTGAAAACATTCATGTCGATTTGGCATTTACGTCTCCGTGGGACCTTTATATACATCAATAACGTAATATAACCTAACCTAACCCAACCTAACATTTCGGCGGTAATATTTGACAACATACCTGGCGAGTTGGCCTCTACGTCTCCGTGGGACCTTCATATACATCAATAACGAAATGTAACCTATCCTACCCCAACCTAACATCTCGGCGGTAATATTTGAAAACATACCTGGCGAGTTGGCCTCTACGTCTCCGTTTGACCTTCATATACATCAATATCGTAATATAACGTAACTTAACCCAACCTATAATCTCGGAGGTAATATTTGATAACATTCCTGGCGAGTTGGCCTCTACGTCTCCGAGGGACCTTTATATACATCAATAACGTAATATAACCTAACCTAACCCAACCTAACATCTCGGCGGTAATATTTGAAAACATACCTGACGAGTTGGCCTCTACGTCTCCGTGGGACCTTTATATATATCAATAACGCAATATAACCTAACCTAACCCAACCTAACATCTCGGCGGTAATATTTGACAACATTCCTGGCGAGTTGGCTTCTCCGTCTCCGTGGGACCTTTATATACATCAATAACGTAATATAACCTAGCCTAACCCAACCTAACATCTCGGCGGTAATATTTGAAAACATTGATGGCGATTTGGCATCTACGTCTCCGTGGGACCTTCATATACATGAATAACGTAATATAGCCTAAGCTAACCCAACCTAACATTTCGGCGGTAATATTTGACATCATTCCTGGCGAGTTGGCCTCTACGTCTTCGTGGGACCTTTATATACATCAATAACGTAATATAACCTAGCCTAACCCAACCTAACATCTCGGCGGTTATATTTGAAAACATTCATGTCGATTTGGCATCTACGTCTCCGTGGGACCTTTATATACATCAATAACGTAATATAACCTAACCTAACCCAACCTAACATTTCGGCGGTAATATTTGACATCATTCCTGGCGAGTTGGCCTCTACGTCTCCGTTTGACCTTCATAAACATCAATAACGTAATATAACCTAACCTAACCCAACCTAACATCTCGGCGGTAATATTTGAAAACATACCTGGCGAGTTGGCCTCTACGTCTCCGTGGGACATTTATATACATCAATAACGTAATATAACCTAGCCTAACCCAACCTAACATCTCGGCGGTAATATTTGAAAACATTGATGGCGATTTGGCATCTACGTCTCCGTGGGACCTTCATATACATGAATAACGTAATATAGCCTAAGCTAACCCAACCTAACATTTCGGCGGAAATATTTGACATCATTCCTGGCGAGTTGGCCTCTACGTCTCCGTTTGACCTTTATATACATCAATAACGTAATATAACGTAACTTAACCCAACCTATCATCTCGGAGGTAATATTTGAAAACATACCTGGCGAGTTGGCATCTACGTCTCCGTGGGACCTTTATATACATCAATAACGCAATATAACCTAACCTAATCCAACCTAACATCTCGGCGGTAATATTTGACATCACTACTGGCGATTTGGCCTCTACGTCTCCGTTTGACCTTCATAAACAACAATAACGTAATATAACGTAACCTAACCCAACCTAACACCTCGGCGGTATTATTTGACATCATTCCTGGCGAGTTGGCCTCTACGTCTCCGTTTGACCTTTATATACATCAATAACGTAATATAACGTAACTTAACCCAACCTATCATTTCGGAGGTAATATTTGACAACATTCCTGGCGAGTTGGCCTCTACGTCTCCGAGGTACCTTTATATACATCAATAACGTAATATAACCTAGCCTAACCCAACCTAACATCTCGGCGGTAATATTTGAAAACATTGATGGCGATTTGGCATCTACGTCTCCGTGGGACCTTCATATACATGAATAACGTAATATAGCCTAAGCTAACCCAACCTAACATTTCGGCGGAAATATTTGACATCATTCCTGGCGAGTTGGCCTCTACGTCTCCGTTTGACCTTTATATACATCAATAACGTAATATAACCTAACTTAACCCAACCTATCATCTCGGAGGTAATATTTGAAAACATACCTGGCGAGTTGGCCTCTACGTCTCCGTGGGACCTTTATATACATCAATAACGCAATATAACCTAACCTAATCCAACCTAACATCTCGGCGGTAATATTTGACATCACTACTGGCGATTTGGCCTCTACGTCTCCGTTTGACCTTCATAAACATCAATAACGTAATATAACGTAACCTAACCCAACCTAACACCTCGGCGGTATTATTTGACATCATTCCTGGCGAGTTGGCCTCTACGTCTCCGTTTGACCTTTATATACATCAATAACGTAATATAACGTAACTTAACCCAACCTATCATTTCGGAGGTAATATTTGACAACATTCCTGGCGAGTTGGCCTCTACGTCTCCGAGGTACCTTTATATACATCAATAACGTAATATAACCTAACCTAACCCAACCTAGCATCTCGGCGGTAATATTTGACAACATTCCTGACGAGTTGGCCTCTACGTCTCCGTGGGACCTTTATATATATCAATAACGCAATATAACCTAACCTAACCCAACCTAACATCTCGGCGGTAATATTTGACAACATTCCTGGCGAGTTGGCTTCTCCGTCTCCGTGGGACCTTTATATACATCAATAACGTAATATAACCTAACCTAACCCAACCTATCATCTCGGAGGTAATATTTGACAACATTGCTGGCTTGTTGGCTTCTACGTCTCCGTGGGACCTTCACAAACATCAATAACGTAATATAACCTAACCTAACCCAACCTAACATCTCGGCGGTAATATTTGAAAACATACCTGGCGAGTTGGCCTCTACGTCTCCGTGGGACCTTTATATACATCAATAACGTAATATAACCTAACCTAACCCAACCTAACCTCTCGCCGGTAATATTTGACAACATACCTGGCGAGTTGGCCTCTACGTCCCCGTGGGACCTTCATATACATCAAAAACGAAATATAACCTAGCCTAACCCAACCTAACATCTCGGCGGTAATATTTGAAAACATTGATGGCGATTTGGCATCTACGTCTCCGTGGGACCTTCATATACATGAATAACGTAATATAGCCTAAGCTAACCCAACCTAACATTTCGGCGGTAATATTTGACATCATTCCTGGCGAGTTGGCCTGTACGTCTCCGTGGGACCTTTATATACATCAATAACGTAATATGACCTAACCTAACCCAACCAAACATCTCGGCGGTAATATTTGACAGCATTCCTGGCTAGTTGGCTTCTCCGTCTCCGTGGGATCTTTTTATACATCAATAACGTAATATAACCTAACCTAATCCAACCTAATATCTCGGCGGTAATATTTGAAAACATACCTGGCGATTTGGCCTCTACGTCTCCGTTTGACCTTCATAAACATCAATAACGTAATATAACGTAACCTAACCCAACCTAACATCTCGGCGGTATTATTTGACATCATTCCTGGCGAGTTGGCCTCTACGTCTCCGTTTGACCTTTATATACATCAATAACGTAATATAACGTAACTTAACCCAACCTATCATCTCGGAGGTAATATTTGACAACATTGCTGGCTTGTTGGCTTCTACGTCTCCGTGGGACCTTCATAAACATCAATAACGTAATATAACCTAACCTAACCCAACCTAACATCTCGGCGGTAATATTTCAAAACATACGTGGCGAGTTGGCCTCTACGTCTTCGTGGGACCTTTATATACATCAATAACGTAATATAACCTAGCCTAACCCAACCTAACATCTCGGCGGTTATATTTGAAAACATTCATGGCGATTTGGCATCTACGTCTCCGTGGGACCTTTATATATATCAATAACGTAATATAACCTAACCTAACCCAACCTAACATTTCGGCGATAATATTTGACATCATTCCTGGCGAGTTGGCCTCTACGTCTCCGTTTGACCTTCATAAACATCAATAACGTAATATAACCTAACCTAACCCAACCTAACATCTCGGCGGTAATATTTGAAAACATACCTGGCGAGTTGGCATCTACGTCTCGGTGGGACCTTTATATACATCAATAACGTAATATAACCTAGCCTAACCCAACCTAACATCTCGGCGGTAATATTTGAAAACATTGATGGCGATTTGGCATCTACGTCTCCGTGGGATCTTCATATACATGAATAACGTAAAAGAGCCTAAGCTAACCCAACCTAACATTTCGGCGGTAATATTTGACATCATTCCTGGCGAGTTGGCCTGTACGTCTCCGTGGGACCTTTATATACATCAATAACGTAATATGACCTAACCTAACCCAACCAAACATCTCGGCGGTAATATTTGAAAACATTCCTGGCGAGTTGGCCTCTACGTCTTCGTGGGACCTTTATATACATCAATAACGTAATATAACCTAGCCTAACCCAACCTAACATCTCGGCGGTTATATTTGAAAACATTCATGTCGATTTGGCATCTACGTCTCCGTGGGACCTTTATATACATCAATAACGTAATATAACCTAACCTAACCCAACCTAACATTTCGGCGGTAATATTTGACATCATTCCTGGCGAGTTGGCCTCTACGTCTCCGTTTGACCTTCATAAACATCAATAACGTAATATAACCTAACCTAACCCAACCTAACATCTCGGCGGTAATATTTGAAAACATACCTGGCGAGTTGGCCTCTACGTCTCCGTGGGACCTTTATATACATCAATAACGTAATATAACCTAGCCTAACCCAACCTAACATCTCGGCGGTAATATTTGAGAACATTGATGGCGATTTGGCATCTACGTCTCCGTGGGACCTTCATATACATGAATAACGTAATATAGCCTAAGCTAACCCAACCTAACATTTCGGCGGAAATATTTGACATCATTCCTGGCGAGTTGGCCTCTACGTCTCCGTTTGACCTTTATATACATCAATAACGTAATATAACGTAACTTAACCCAACCTATCATCTCGGAGGTAATATTTGAAAACATACCTGGCGAGTTGGCCTCTACGTCTCCGTGGGACCTTTATATACATCAATAACGCAATATAACCTAACCTAATCCAACCTAACATCTCGGCGGTAATATTTGACATCACTACTGGCGATTTGGCCTCTACGTCTCCGTTTGACCTTCATAAACATCAATAACGTAATATAACGTAACCTAACCCAACCTAACACCTCGGCGGTATTATTTGACATCATTCCTGGCGAGTTGGCCTCTACGTCTCCGTTTGACCTTTATATAAATCAATAACGTAATATAACGTAACTTAACCCAACCTATCATCTCGGAGGTAATATTTGACAACATTGCTGGCTTGTTGGCTTCTACGTCTCCGTGGGACCTTCATAAACATCAATAACGTAATATAACCTAACCTAACCCAACCTAACATCTCGGCGGTAATATTTCAAAACATACGTGGCGAGTTGGCCTCTACGTCTTCGTGGGACCTTTATATACATCAATAACGTAATATAACCTAGCCTAACCCAACCTAACATCTCGGCGGTTATATTTGAAAACATTCATGGCGATTTGGCATCTACGTCTCCGTGGGACCTTTATATATATCAATAACGTAATATAACCTAACCTAACCCAACCTAACATTTCGGCGATAATATTTGACATCATTCCTGGCGAGTTGGCCTCTACGTCTCCGTTTGACCTTCATAAACATCAATAACGTAATATAACCTAACCTAACCCTACCTAACATCTCGGCGGTAATATTTGAAAACATACCTGGCGAGTTGGCATCTACGTCTCCGTGGGACCTTTATATACATCAATAACGTAATATAACCTAGCCTAACCCAACCTAACATCTCGGCGGTAATATTTGAAAACATTGATGGCGATTTGGCATCTACGTCTCCGTGGGACCTTCATATACATGAATAACGTAATATAGCCTAAGCTAACCCAACCTAACATTTCGGCGGAAATATTTGACATCATTCCTGGCGAGTTGGCCTCTACGTCTCCGTTTGACCTTTATATACATCAATAACGTAATATAACGTAACTTAACCCAACCTATCATCTCGGAGGTAATATTTGAAAACATACCTGGCGAGTTGGCCTCTACGTCTCCGTGGGACCTTTATATACATCAATAACGCAATATAACCTAACCTAATCCAACCTAACATCTCGGCGGTAATATTTGACATCACTACTGGCGATTTGGCCTCTACGTCTCCGTTTGACCTTCATAAACATCAATAACGTAATATAACGTAACCTAACCCAACCTAACACCTCGGCGGTATTATTTGACATCATTCCTGGCGAGTTGGCCTCTACGTCTCCGTTTGACCTTTATATACATCAATAACGTAATATAACGTAACTTAACCCAACCTATCATTTCGGAGGTAATATTTGACAACATTCCTGGCGAGTTGGCCTCTACGTCTCCGAGGTACCTTTATATACATCAATAACGTAATATAACCTAACCTAACCCAATCTAGCATCTCGGCGGTAATATTTGACAACATTCCCGACGAGTTGGCCTCTACGTCTCCGTGGGACCTTTATATATATCAATAACGCAATATAACCTAACCTAACCCAACCTAACATCTCGGCGGTAATATTTGACAACATTCCTGGCGAGTTGGCTTCTCCGTCTCCGTGGGACCTTTATATACATCAATAACGTAATATAACCTAACCTAACCCAACCTAACATCTCGGCGGTAATATTTGATCACATTACTAGCTTGTTGGCCTCTACGTCTCCGCGGGACGTTTATATACATCTATAACGTGATATAACCTAACCTAACCCAACCTAACATTTCGGCGGTAATATTTGACATCATTCCTGGCGAGTTGGCCTCTACGTCTCCGTTTGACCTTCATAAACATCAATAACGTAATATAACCTAACCTAACCCAACCTAACATCTCGGCGGTAATATTTGAAAACATTCATGGCGATTTGGCATCTACGTCTCCGTGGGACCTTCATATACATCAATAACGTAATATAACGTAACTTAACCCAACCTATCATCTCGGAAGTAATATTTGACAACATTGCTGGCTTGTTGGCTTCTACGTCTCCGTGGGACCTTCATAAACATCAATAACGTAATATAACCTAACCTAACCCAACCTAACATCTCGGCGGTAATATTTGAAAACATACCTGGCGAGTTGGCCTCTACGTCTCCGTGGGACCTTTATATACATCAATAACGTAATATAACCTAACCTAACCCAACCTAACCTCTCGCCGGTAATATTTGACAACATACCTGGCGAGTTGGCCTCTACGTCCCCGTGGGACCTTCATATACATCAATAACGAAATATAACCTAGCCTAACCCAACCTAACATCTCGGCGGTAATATTTGAAAACATTGATGGCGATTTGGCATCTACGTCTCCGTGGGACCTTCATATACATGAATAACGTAATATAGCCTAAGCTAACCCAACCTAACATTTCGGCGGTAATATTTGACATCATTCCTGGCGAGTTGGCCTGTACGTCTCCGTGGGACCTTTATATACATCAATAACGTAATATGACCTAACCTAACCCAACCAAACATCTCGGCGGTAATATTTGAAAACATTCCTGGCGAGTTGGCCTCTACGTCTTCGTGGGACCTTTATATACATCAATAACGTAATATAACCTAGCCTAACCCAACCTAACATCTCGGCGGTTATATTTGAAAACATTCATGTCGATTTGGCATCTACGTTTCCGTGGGACCTTTATATACATAAATAACGTAATATAACCTAACCTAAGCCAACCTAACATTTCGGCGGTAATATTTGACATCATTCCTGGCGAGTTGGCCTCTACGTCTCCGTTTGACCTTCATAAACATCAATAACGTAATATAACCTAACCTAACCCAACCTAACATCTCGGCGGTAATATTTGAAAACATACCTGGCGAGTTGGCCTCTACGTCTCCGTGAGACATTTATATACATCAATAACGTAATATAACCTAACCTAACCCAACCTAACATCTCGGCGGTAATATTTGATCACATTACTAGCTTGTTGGCCTCTACGTCTCCGCGGGACGTTTATATACATCTATAACGTGATATAACCTAACCTAACCCAACCTAACATTTCGGCGGTAATATTTGACATCATTCCTGGCGAGTTGGCCTCTACGTCTCCGTTTGACCTTCATAAACATCAATAACGTAATATAACCTAACCTAACCCAACCTAACATCTCGGCGGTAATATTTGAAAACATTCATGGCGATTTGGCATCTACGTCTCCGTGGGACCTTCATATACATCAATAACGTAATATAACGTAACTTAACCCAACCTATCATCTCGGAAGTAATATTTGACAACATTGCTGGCTTGTTGGCTTCTACGTCTCCGTGGGACCTTCATAAACATCAATAACGTAATATAACCTAACCTAACCCAACCTAACATCTCGGCGGTAATATTTGAAAACATACCTGGCGAGTTGGCCTCTACGTCTCCGTGGGACCTTTATATACATCAATAACGTAATATAACCTAACCTAACCCAACCTAACCTCTCGCCGGTAATATTTGACAACATACCTGGCGAGTTGGCCTCTACGTCCCCGTGGGACCTTCATATACATCAATAACGAAATATAACCTAGCCTAACCCAACCTAACATCTCGGCGGTAATATTTGAAAACATTGATGGCGATTTGGCATCTACGTCTCCGTGGGACCTTCATATACATGAATAACGTAATATAGCCTAAGCTAACCCAACCTAACATTTCGGCGGTAATATTTGACATCATTCCTGGCGAGTTGGCCTGTACGTCTCCGTGGGACCTTTATATACATCAATAACGTAATATGACCTAACCTAACCCAACCAAACATCTCGGCGGTAATATTTGAAAACATTCCTGGCGAGTTGGCCTCTACGTCTTCGTGGGACCTTTATATACATCAATAACGTAATATAACCTAGCCTAACCCAACCTAACATCTCGGCGGTTATATTTGAAAACATTCATGTCGATTTGGCATCTACGTTTCCGTGGGACCTTTATATACATAAATAACGTAATATAACCTAACCTAACCCAACCTAACATTTCGGCGGTAATATTTGACATCATTCCTGGCGAGTTGGCCTCTACGTCTCCGTTTGACCTTCATAAACATCAATAACGTAATATAACCTAACCTAACCCAACCTAACATCTCGGCGGTAATATTTGAAAACATACCTGGCGAGTTGGCCTCTACGTCTCCGTGGGACCTTTATATACATCAATAACGTAATATAACCTAGCCTAACCCAACCTAACATCTCGGCGGTAATATTTGAAAACATTGATGGCGATTTGGCATCTACGTCTCCGTGGGACCTTCATATACATGAATAACGTAATATAGCCTAAGCTAACCCAACCTAACATTTCGGCGGAAATATTTGACATCATTCCTGGCGAGTTGGCCTCTACGTCTCCGTTTGACCTTTATATACATCAATAACGTAATATAACGTAACTTAACCCAACCTATCATCTCGGAGGTAATATTTGAAAACATACCTGGCGAGTTGGCCTCTACGTCTCCGTGGGACCTTTATATACATCAATAACGCAATATAACCTAACCTAATCCAACCTAACATCTCGGCGGTAATATTTGACATCACTACTGGCGATTTGGCCTCTACGTCTCCGTTTGACCTTCATAAACATCAATAACGTAATATAACGTAACCTAACCCAACCTAACACCTCGGCGGTATTATTTGACATCACTCCTGGCGAGTTGGCCTCTACGTCTCCGTTTGACCTTTATATACATCAATAACGTAATATAACGTAACTTAACCCAACCTATCATTTCGGAGGTAATATTTGACAACATTCCTGGCGAGTTGGCCTCTACGTCTCCGAGGTACCTTTATATACATCAATAACGTAATATAACCTAACCTAACCCAACCTAGCATCTCGGCGGTAATATTTGACAACATTCCTGACGAGTTGGCCTCTACGTCTCCGTGGGACCTTTATATATATCAATAACGCAATATAACCTAACCTAACCCAACCTAACATCTCGGCGGTAATATTTGACAACATTCCTGGCGAGTTGGCTTCTCCGTCTCCGTGGGACCTTTATATACATCAATAACGTAATATAACCTAACCTAACCCAACCTATCATCTCGGAGGTAATATTTGACAACATTGCTGGCTTGTTGGCTTCTACGTCTCCGTGGGACCTTCATAAACATCAATAACGTAATATAATCTAACCTAACCCAACCTAACATCTCGGCGGTAATATTTGAAAACATGCCTGGCGAGTTGGCCTCTACGTCTTCGTGGGACCTTTATATACATCAATAACGTAATATAACCTAGCCTAACCCAACCTAACATCTCGGCGGTTATATTTGAAAACATTCATGTCGATTTGGCATCTACGTCTCCGTGGGACCTTTATATACATCAATAACGTAATATAACCTAACCTAACCCAACCTAACATTTCGGCGGTAATATTTGACAACATACCTGTCGAGTTGGCCTCTACGTCTCCGTGGGACCTTCATATACATCAATAACGAAATATAACCTAGCCTAACCCAACCTAACATCTCGGCGGTAATATTTGAAACCATTGATGGCGATTTGGCATCTACGTCTACGTGGGACCTTCATATACATGAATAACGTAATATAGCCTAAGCTAACCCAACCTAACATTTCGGCGGTAATATTTGACATGATTCCTGGCGAGTTGGCCTGTACGTCTCCGTGGGACCTTTATATACATCAATAACGTAATATGACCTAACCTAACCCAACCAAACATCTCGGCGGTAATATTTGAAAACATTCCTGGCGAGTTGGCCTCTACGTCTTCGTGGGACCTTTATATACATCAATAACGTAATATAACCTAGCCTAACCCAACCTAACATCTCGGCGGTTATATTTGAAAACATTCATGTCGATTTGGCATCTACGTCTCCGTGGGACCTTTATATACATAAATAACGTAATATAACCTAACCTAACCCAACCTAACATTTCGGCGGTAATATTTGACATCATTCCTGGCGAGTTGGCCTCTACGTCTCCGTTTGACCTTCATAAACATCAATAACGTAATATAACCTAACCTAACCCAACCTAACATCTCGGCGGTAATATTTGAAAACATACCTGGCGAGTTGGCCTCTACGTCTCCGTGGGACCTTTATATACATCAATAACGTAATATAACCTAGCCTAACCCAACCTAACATCTCGGCGGTAATATTTGAAAACATTGATGGCGATTTGGCATCTACGTCTCCGTGGGACCTTCATATACATGAATAACGTAATATAGCCTAAGCTAACCCAACCTAACATTTCGGCGGTAATATTTGACATCATTCCTGGCGAGTTGGCCTGTACGTCTCCGTGGGACCTTTATATACATCAATAACGTAATATGACCTAACCTAACCCAACCAAACATCTCGGCGGTAATATTTGAAAACATTCCTGGCGAGTTGGCCTCTACGTCTTCGTGGGACCTTTATATACATCAATAACGTAATATAACCTAGCCTAACCCAACCTAACATCTCGGCGGTTATATTTGAAAACATTCATGTCGATTTGGCATCTACGTCTCCGTGGGACCTTTATATACATAAATAACGTAATATAACCTAACCTAACCCAACCTAACATTTCGGCGGTAATATTTGACATCATTCCTGGCGAGTTGGCCTCTACGTCTCCGTTTGACCTTCATAAACATCAATAACGTAATATAACCTAACCTAACCCAACCTAACATCTCGGCGGTAATATTTGAAAACATACCTGGCGAGTTGGCCTCTACGTCTCCGTGGGACCTTTATATACATCAATAACGTAATATAACCTAGCCTAACCCAACCTAACATCTCGGCGGTAATATTTGAAAACATTGATGGCGATTTGGCATCTACGTCTCCGTGGGACCTTCATATACATGAATAATGTAATATAGCCTAAGCTAACCCAACCTAACATTTCGGCGGAAATATTTGACATCATTCCTGGCGAGTTGGCCTCTACGTCTCCGTTTGACCTTTATATACATCAATAACGTAATATAACGTAACTTAACCCAACCTATCATCTCGGAGGTAATATTTGAAAACATACCTGGCGAGTTGGCCTCTACGTCTCCGTGGGACCTTTATATACATCAATAACGCAATATAACCTAACCTAATCCAACCTAACATCTCGGCGGTAATATTTGACATCACTACTGGCGATTTGGCCTCTACGTCTCCGTTTGACCTTCATAAACATCAATAACGTAATATAACGTAACCTAACCCAACCTAACACCTCGGCGGTATTATTTGACATCATTCCTGGCGAGTTGGCCTCTACGTCTCCGTTTGACCTTTATATACATCAATAACGTAATATAACGTAACTTAACCCAACCTATCATTTCGGAGGTAATATTTGACAACATTCCTGGCGAGTTGGCCTCTACGTCTCCGAGGTACCTTTATATACATCAATAACGTAATATAACCTAACCTAACCCAACCTAGCATCTCGGCGGTAATATTTGACAACATGCCTGACGAGTTGGCCTCTACGTCTCCGTGGGACCCTTATATACATCAATAACGTTATATAACCTAACCTAACCCAACCTAACCTCTCGGCGGTAATATTTGACAACATACCTGGCGAGTTGGCCTCTACGTCTTCGTGGGACCTTCATATACATCAATAACGAAATATAACCTAACCTAACCCAACCTAACATCTCGGCGGTAATATTTGAAAACATTCCTGTCGAGTTGGCTTCTCCGTCTCTGTGGGATCTTTTTATACATCAATAACGTAATATAACCTAACCTAACCCAACCTAACATCTCGGCGGTAATATTTGAAAACATACCTGGCGAGTTGGCCTCTACGTCTCCGTGGGACATTTATATACATCAATAACGTAATATAACCTAACCTAACCCAACCTAACATCTCGGCGGTAATATTTGATCACATTACTAGCTTGTTGGCCTCTACGTCTCCGCGGGACGTTTATATACATCTATAACGTGATATAACCTAACCTAACCCAACCTAACATTTCGGCGGTAATATTTGACATCATTCCTGGCGAGTTGGCCTGTACGTCTCCGTGGGACCTTTATATACATCAATAACGTAATATGACCTAACCTAACCCAACCAAACATCTCGGCGGTAATATTTGACAGCATTCCTGGCTAGTTGGCTTCTCCGTCTCTGTGGGATCTTTTTATACATCAATAACGTAATATAACCTAACCTAATCCAACCTAATATCTCGGCGGTAATATTTGAAAACATACCTGGCGATTTGGCCTCTACGTCTCCGTTTGACCTTCATAAACATCAATAACGTAATATAACGTAACCTAACCCAACCTAACATCTCGGCGGTATTATTTGACATCATTCCTGGCGAGTTGGCCTCTACGTCTCCGTTTGACCTTTATATACATCAATAACGTAATATAACGTAACTTAACCCAACCTATCATCTCGGAGGTAATATTTGACAACATTGCTGGCTTGTTGGCTTCTACGTCTCCGTGGGACCTTCACAAACATCAATAACGTAATATAACCTAACCTAACCCAACCTAACACCTCGGCGGTAATATTTCAAAACATACGTGGCGAGTTGGCCTCTACGTCTTCGTGGGACCTTTATATACATCAATAACGTAATACAACCTAGCCTAACCCAACCTAACATCTCGGCGGTTATATTTGAAAACATTCATGTCGATTTGGCATCTACGTCTCCGTGGGACCTTTATATACATCAATAACGTAATATAACCTAACCTAACCCAACCTAACATTTCGGCGGTAATATTTGACATCATTCCTGGCGAGTTGGCCTCTACGTCTCCGTTTGACCTTCATAAACATCAATAACGTAATATAACCTAACCTAACCCAACCTAACATCTCGGCGGTAATATTTGAAAACATACCTGGCGAGTTGGCCTCTACGTCTCCGTGGGACCTTTATATACACCAATAACGTAATATAACCTAGCCTAACCCAACCTAACATCTCGGCGGTAATATTTGAAAACATTTCTGGCGATTTGGCATCTACGTCTCCGTGGGACCTTCATATACATGAATAACGTAATATAGCCTAAGCTAACCCAACCTAACATTTCGGCGGAAATATTTGACATCATTCCTGGCGAGTTGGCCTCTACGTCTCCGAGGTACCTTTATATACATCAATAACGTAATATAACCTAACCTAACCCAACCTAACATCTCGGCGGTAATATTGGAAAACATTCCTGGCGAGTTGGCTGCTCCGTCTCTGTGGGATCTTTTTATACATCAATAACGTAATATAACCTCACCTAACCCTACCTATCATCACGGCGGTAATATTTGACAACATTGCTGTCTTGTTGGCTTCTACGTCTCCGTGGGACCTTTATATACATCAATAACGTTATATAACCGAACCTAACCCAACCTAACCTCTCGGCGGTAATATTTGACAACATACCTGGCGAGTTGGCCTCTACGTCTCCGTGGGACCTTCATATACATCAATAACGAAATATAACCTAACCTAACCCAACCTAACATCTCGGCGGTAATATTTGAAAACATTCCTGTCGAGTTGGCTTCTCCGTCTCTGTGGGATCTTTTTATACATCAATAACGTAATATAACCTAACCTAACCCAACCTAACATCTCGGCGGTAATATTTCAAAACATACCTGGCGAGTTGGCCTCTACGTCTCCGTGGGACATTTATATACATCAATAACGTAATATAACCTAACCTAACCCAACCTAACATCTCGGCGGTAATATTTGATCACATTACTAGCTTGTTGGCCTCTACGTCTCCGCGGGACGTTTATATACATCTATAACGTGATATAACCTAACCTAACCCAACCTAACATTTCGGCGGTAATATTTGACATCATTCCTGGCGAGTTGGCCTCTACGTCTCCGTTTGACCTTTATATACATCAATAACGTAATATAACGTAACTTAACCCAACCTATCATCTCGGAGGTAATATTTGAAAACATACCTGGCGAGTTGGCCTCTACGTCTCCGTGGGATCTTTATATACATCAATAACGCAATATAACCTAACCTAATCCAACCTAACATCTCGGCGGTAATATTTGACATAACTACTGGCGATTTGGCCTCTACGTCTCCGTTTGACCTTCATAAACATCAATAACGTAATATAACGTAACCTAACCCAACCTAACACCTCGGCGGTATTATTTGACATCATTCCTGGCGAGTTGGCCTCTACGTCTCCGTTTGACCTTTATATACATCAATAACGTAATATAAGGTAACTTAACCCAACCTATCATTTCAGAGGTAATATTTGACAACATTCCTGGCGAGTTGGCCTCTACGTCTCCGAGGTACCTTTATATACATCAATAACGTAATATAACCTAACCTAACCCAACCTAGCATCTCGGCGGTAATATTTGACAACATTCCTGACGAGTTGGCCTCTACGTCTCCGTGGGACCTTTATATATATCAATAACGCAATATAACCTAACCTAACCCAACCTAACATCTCGGCGGTAATATTTGACAACATTCATGGCGATTTGGCATCTACGTCTCCGTGGGACCTTCATATACATCAATAACGTAATATAACGTAACTTAACCCAACCTATCATCTCGGAAGTAATATTTGACAACATTGCTGGCTTGTTGGCTTCTACGTCTCCGTGGGACCTTCATAAACATCAATAACGTAATATAACCTAACCTAACCCAACCTAACATCTCGGCGGTAATATTTGAAAACATACCTGGCGAGTTGGCCTCTACGTCTCCGTGGGACCTTTATATACATCAATAACGTAATATAACCTAACCTAACCCAACCTAACATTTCGGCGGTAATATTTGACAACATACCTGTCGAGTTGGCCTCTACGTCTCCGTGGGACCTTCATATACATCAATAACGAAATATAACCTAGCCTAACCCAACCTAACATCTCGGCGGTAATATTTGAAACCATTGATGGCGATTTGGCATCTACGTCTACGTGGGACCTTCATATACATGAATAACGTAATATAGCCTAAGCTAACCCAACCTAACATTTCGGCGGTAATATTTGACATGATTCCTGGCGAGTTGGCCTGTACGTCTCCGTGGGACCTTTATATACATCAATAACGTAATATGACCTAACCTAACCCAACCAAACATCTCGGCGGTAATATTTGAAAACATTCCTGGCGAGTTGGCCTCTACGTCTTCGTGGGACCTTTATATACATCAATAACGTAATATAACCTAGCCTAACCCAACCTAACATCTCGGCGGTTATATTTGAAAACATTCATGTCGATTTGGCATCTACGTCTCCGTGGGACCTTTATATACATAAATAACGTAATATAACCTAACCTAACCCAACCTAACATTTCGGCGGTAATATTTGACATCATTCCTGGCGAGTTGGCCTCTACGTCTCCGTTTGACCTTCATAAACATCAATAACGTAATATAACCTAACCTAACCCAACCTAACATCTCGGCGGTAATATTTGAAAACATACCTGGCGAGTTGGCCTCTACGTCTCCGTGGGACCTTTATATACATCAATAACGTAATATAACCTAGCCTAACCCAACCTAACATCTCGGCGGTAATATTTGAAAACATTGATGGCGATTTGGCATCTACGTCTCCGTGGGACCTTCATATACATGAATAACGTAATATAGCCTAAGCTAACCCAACCTAACATTTCGGCGGTAATATTTGACATCATTCCTGGCGAGTTGGCCTGTACGTCTCCGTGGGACCTTTATATACATCAATAACGTAATATGACCTAACCTAACCCAACCAAACATCTCGGCGGTAATATTTGAAAACATTCCTGGCGAGTTGGCCTCTACGTCTTCGTGGGACCTTTATATACATCAATAACGTAATATAACCTAGCCTAACCCAACCTAACATCTCGGCGGTTATATTTGAAAACATTCATGTCGATTTGGCATCTACGTCTCCGTGGGACCTTTATATACATAAATAACGTAATATAACCTAACCTAACCCAACCTAACATTTCGGCGGTAATATTTGACATCATTCCTGGCGAGTTGGCCTCTACGTCTCCGTTTGACCTTCATAAACATCAATAACGTAATATAACCTAACCTAACCCAACCTAACATCTCGGCGGTAATATTTGAAAACATACCTGGCGAGTTGGCCTCTACGTCTCCGTGGGACCTTTATATACATCAATAACGTAATATAACCTAGCCTAACCCAACCTAACATCTCGGCGGTAATATTTGAAAACATTGATGGCGATTTGGCATCTACGTCTCCGTGGGACCTTCATATACATGAATAATGTAATATAGCCTAAGCTAACCCAACCTAACATTTCGGCGGAAATATTTGACATCATTCCTGGCGAGTTGGCCTCTACGTCTCCGTTTGACCTTTATATACATCAATAACGTAATATAACGTAACTTAACCCAACCTATCATCTCGGAGGTAATATTTGAAAACATACCTGGCGAGTTGGCCTCTACGTCTCCGTGGGACCTTTATATACATCAATAACGCAATATAACCTAACCTAATCCAACCTAACATCTCGGCGGTAATATTTGACATCACTACTGGCGATTTGGCCTCTACGTCTCCGTTTGACCTTCATAAACATCAATAACGTAATATAACGTAACCTAACCCAACCTAACACCTCGGCGGTATTATTTGACATCATTCCTGGCGAGTTGGCCTCTACGTCTCCGTTTGACCTTTATATACATCAATAACGTAATATAACGTAACTTAACCCAACCTATCATTTCGGAGGTAATATTTGACAACATTCCTGGCGAGTTGGCCTCTACGTCTCCGAGGTACCTTTATATACATCAATAACGTAATATAACCTAACCTAACCCAACCTAGCATCTCGGCGGTAATATTTGACAACATGCCTGACGAGTTGGCCTCTACGTCTCCGTGGGACCCTTATATACATCAATAACGTTATATAACCTAACCTAACCCAACCTAACCTCTCGGCGGTAATATTTGACAACATACCTGGCGAGTTGGCCTCTACGTCTCCGTGGGACCTTCATATACATCAATAACGAAATATAACCTAACCTAACCCAACCTAACATCTCGGCGGTAATATTTGAAAACATTCCTGTCGAGTTGGCTTCTCCGTCTCTGTGGGATCTTTTTATACATCAATAACGTAATATAACCTAACCTAACCCAACCTAACATCTCGGCGGTAATATTTGAAAACATACCTGGCGAGTTGGCCTCTACGTCTCCGTGGGACATTTATATACATCAATAACGTAATATAACCTAACCTAACCCAACCTAACATCTCGGCGGTAATATTTGATCACATTACTAGCTTGTTGGCCTCTACGTCTCCGCGGGACGTTTATATACATCTATAACGTGATATAACCTAACCTAACCCAACCTAACATTTCGGCGGTAATATTTGACATCATTCCTGGCGAGTTGGCCTGTACGTCTCCGTGGGACCTTTATATACATCAATAACGTAATATGACCTAACCTAACCCAACCAAACATCTCGGCGGTAATATTTGACAGCATTCCTGGCTAGTTGGCTTCTCCGTCTCTGTGGGATCTTTTTATACATCAATAACGTAATATAACCTAACCTAATCCAACCTAATATCTCGGCGGTAATATTTGAAAACATACCTGGCGATTTGGCCTCTACGTCTCCGTTTGACCTTCATAAACATCAATAACGTAATATAACGTAACCTAACCCAACCTAACATCTCGGCGGTATTATTTGACATCATTCCTGGCGAGTTGGCCTCTACGTCTCCGTTTGACCTTTATATACATCAATAACGTAATATAACGTAACTTAACCCAACCTATCATCTCGGAGGTAATATTTGACAACATTGCTGGCTTGTTGGCTTCTACGTCTCCGTGGGACCTTCATAAACATCAATAACGTAATATAACCTAACCTAACCCAACCTAACATCTCGGCGGTAATATTTCAAAACATACGTGGCGAGTTGGCCTCTACGTCTTCGTGGGACCTTTATATACATCAATAACGTAATATAACCTAGCCTAACCCAACCTAACATCTCGGCGGTTATATTTGAAAACATTCATGTCGATTTGGCATCTACGTCTCCGTGGGACCTTTATATACATCAATAACGTAATATAACCTAACCTAACCCAACCTAACATTTCGGCGGTAATATTTGACATCATTCCTGGCGAGTTGGCCTCTACGTCTCCGTTTGACCTTCATAAACATCAATAACGTAATATAACCTAACCTAACCCAACCTAACATCTCGGCGGTAATATTTGAAAACATACCTGGCGAGTTGGCCTCTACGTCTCCGTGGGACCTTTATATACACCAATAACGTAATATAACCTAGCCTAACCCAACCTAACATCTCGGCGGTAATATTTGAAAACATTTCTGGCGATTTGGCATCTACGTCTCCGTGGGACCTTCATATACATGAATAACGTAATATAGCCTAAGCTAACCCAACCTAACATTTCGGCGGAAATATTTGACATCATTCCTGGCGAGTTGGCCTCTACGTCTCCGAGGTACCTTTATATACATCAATAACGTAATATAACCTAACCTAACCCAACCTAACATCTCGGCGGTAATATTGGAAAACATTCCTGGCGAGTTGGCTGCTCCGTCTCTGTGGGATCTTTTTATACATCAATAACGTAATATAACCTCACCTAACCCTACCTATCATCACGGCGGTAATATTTGACAACATTGCTGTCTTGTTGGCTTCTACGTCTCCGTGGGACCTTTATATACATCAATAACGTTATATAACCGAACCTAACCCAACCTAACCTCTCGGCGGTAATATTTGACAACATACCTGGCGAGTTGGCCTCTACGTCTCCGTGGGACCTTCATATACATCAATAACGAAATATAACCTAACCTAACCCAACCTAACATCTCGGCGGTAATATTTGAAAACATTCCTGTCGAGTTGGCTTCTCCGTCTCTGTGGGATCTTTTTATACATCAATAACGTAATATAACCTAACCTAACCCAACCTAACATCTCGGCGGTAATATTTCAAAACATACCTGGCGAGTTGGCCTCTACGTCTCCGTGGGACATTTATATACATCAATAACGTAATATAACCTAACCTAACCCAACCTAACATCTCGGCGGTAATATTTGATCACATTATTAGCTTGTTGGCCTCTACGTCTCCGCGGGACGTTTATATACATCTATAACGTGATATAACCTAACCTAACCCAACCTAACATTTCGGCGGTAATATTTGACATCATTCCTGGCGAGTTGGCCTCTACGTCTCCGTTTGACCTTTATATACATCAATAACGTAATATAACGTAACTTAACCCAACCTATCATCTCGGAGGTAATATTTGAAAACATACCTGGCGAGTTGGCCTCTACGTCTCCGTGGGATCTTTATATACATCAATAACGCAATATAACCTAACCTAATCCAACCTAACATCTCGGCGGTAATATTTGACATAACTACTGGCGATTTGGCCTCTACGTCTCCGTTTGACCTTCATAAACATCAATAACGTAATATAACGTAACCTAACCCAACCTAACACCTCGGCGGTATTATTTGACATCATTCCTGGCGAGTTGGCCTCTACGTCTCCGTTTGACCTTTATATACATCAATAACGTAATATAAGGTAACTTAACCCAACCTATCATTTCAGAGGTAATATTTGACAACATTCCTGGCGAGTTGGCCTCTACGTCTCCGAGGTACCTTTATATACATCAATAACGTAATATAACCTAACCTAACCCAACCTAGCATCTCGGCGGTAATATTTGACAACATTCCTGACGAGTTGGCCTCTACGTCTCCGTGGGACCTTTATATATATCAATAACGCAATATAACCTAACCTAACCCAACCTAACATCTCGGCGGTAATATTTGACAACATTCATGGCGATTTGGCATCTACGTCTCCGTGGGACCTTCATATACATCAATAACGTAATATAACGTAACTTAACCCAACCTATCATCTCGGAAGTAATATTTGACAACATTGCTGGCTTGTTGGCTTCTACGTCTCCGTGGGACCTTCATAAACATCAATAACGTAATATAACCTAACCTAACCCAACCTAACATCTCGGCGGTAATATTTGAAAACATACCTGGCGAGTTGGCCTCTACGTCTCCGTGGGACCTTTATATACATCAATAACGTAATATAACCTAACCTAACCCAACCTAACCTCTCGCCGGTAATATTTGACAACATACCTGGCGAGTTGGCCTCTACGTCTCCGTGGGACCTTCATATACATCAATAACGAAATATAACCTAGCCTAACCCAACCTAACATCTCGGCGGTAATATTTGAAACCATTGATGGCGATTTGGCATCTACGTCTACGTGGGACCTTCATATACATGAATAACGTAATATAGCCTAAGCTAACCCAACCTAACATTTCGGCGGTAATATTTGACATGATTCCTGGCGAGTTGGCCTGTACGTCTCCGTGGGACCTTTATATACATCAATAACGTAATATGACCTAACCTAACCCAACCAAACATCTCGGCGGTAATATTTGAAAACATTCCTGGCGAGTTGGCCTCTACGTCTTCGTGGGACCTTTATATACATCAATAACGTAATATAACCTAGCCTAACCCAACCTAACATCTCGGCGGTTATATTTGAAAACATTCATGTCGATTTGGCATCTACGTCTCCGTGGGACCTTTATATACATAAATAACGTAATATAACCTAACCTAACCCAACCTAACATTTCGGCGGTAATATTTGACATCATTCCTGGCGAGTTGGCCTCTACGTCTCCGTTTGACCTTCATAAACATCAATAACGTAATATAACCTAACCTAACCCAACCTAACATCTCGGCGGTAATATTTGAAAACATACCTGGCGAGTTGGCCTCTACGTCTCCGTGGGACCTTTATATACATCAATAACGTAATATAACCTAGCCTAACCCAACCTAACATCTCGGCGGTAATATTTGAAAACATTGATGGCGATTTGGCATCTACGTCTCCGTGGGACCTTCATATACATGAATAACGTAATATAGCCTAAGCTAACCCAACCTAACATTTCGGCGGTAATATTTGACATCATTCCTGGCGAGTTGGCCTGTACGTCTCCGTGGGACCTTTATATACATCAATAACGTAATATGACCTAACCTAACCCAACCAAACATCTCGGCGGTAATATTTGAAAACATTCCTGGCGAGTTGGCCTCTACGTCTTCGTGGGACCTTTATATACATCAATAACGTAATATAACCTAGCCTAACCCAACCTAACATCTCGGCGGTTATATTTGAAAACATTCATGTCGATTTGGCATCTACGTCTCCGTGGGACCTTTATATACATAAATAACGTAATATAACCTAACCTAACCCAACCTAACATTTCGGCGGTAATATTTGACATCATTCCTGGCGAGTTGGCCTCTACGTCTCCGTTTGACCTTCATAAACATCAATAACGTAATATAACCTAACCTAACCCAACCTAACATCTCGGCGGTAATATTTGAAAACATACCTGGCGAGTTGGCCTCTACGTCTCCGTGGGACCTTTATATACATCAATAACGTAATATAACCTAGCCTAACCCAACCTAACATCTCGGCGGTAATATTTGAAAACATTGATGGCGATTTGGCATCTACGTCTCCGTGGGACCTTCATATACATGAATAATGTAATATAGCCTAAGCTAACCCAACCTAACATTTCGGCGGAAATATTTGACATCATTCCTGGCGAGTTGGCCTCTACGTCTCCGTTTGACCTTTATATACATCAATAACGTAATATAACGTAACTTAACCCAACCTATCATCTCGGAGGTAATATTTGAAAACATACCTGGCGAGTTGGCCTCTACGTCTCCGTGGGACCTTTATATACATCAATAACGCAATATAACCTAACCTAATCCAACCTAACATCTCGGCGGTAATATTTGACATCACTACTGGCGATTTGGCCTCTACGTCTCCGTTTGACCTTCATAAACATCAATAACGTAATATAACGTAACCTAACCCAACCTAACACCTCGGCGGTATTATTTGACATCATTCCTGGCGAGTTGGCCTCTACGTCTCCGTTTGACCTTTATATACATCAATAACGTAATATAACGTAACTTAACCCAACCTATCATTTCGGAGGTAATATTTGACAACATTCCTGGCGAGTTGGCCTCTACGTCTCCGAGGTACCTTTATATACATCAATAACGTAATATAACCTAACCTAACCCAACCTAGCATCTCGGCGGTAATATTTGACAACATGCCTGACGAGTTGGCCTCTACGTCTCCGTGGGACCCTTATATACATCAATAACGTTATATAACCTAACCTAACCCAACCTAACCTCTCGGCGGTAATATTTGACAACATACCTGGCGAGTTGGCCTCTACGTCTCCGTGGGACCTTCATATACATCAATAACGAAATATAACCTAACCTAACCCAACCTAACATCTCGGCGGTAATATTTGAAAACATTCCTGTCGAGTTGGCTTCTCCGTCTCTGTGGGATCTTTTTATACATCAATAACGTAATATAACCTAACCTAACCCAACCTAACATCTCGGCGGTAATATTTGAAAACATACCTGGCGAGTTGGCCTCTACGTCTCCGTGGGACATTTATATACATCAATAACGTAATATAACCTAACCTAACCCAACCTAACATCTCGGCGGTAATATTTGATCACATTACTAGCTTGTTGGCCTCTACGTCTCCGCGGGACGTTTATATACATCTATAACGTGATATAACCTAACCTAACCCAACCTAACATTTCGGCGGTAATATTTGACATCATTCCTGGCGAGTTGGCCTGTACGTCTCCGTGGGACCTTTATATACATCAATAACGTAATATGACCTAACCTAACCCAACCAAACATCTCGGCGGTAATATTTGACAACATTGCTGGCTTGTTGGCTTCTACGTCTCCGTGGGACCTTCATAAACATCAATAACGTAATATAACCTAACCTAACCCAACCTAACATCTCGGCGGTAATATTTCAAAACATACGTGGCGAGTTGGCCTCTACGTCTTCGTGGGACCTTTATATACATCAATAACGTAATATAACCTAGCCTAACCCAACCTAACATCTCGGCGGTTATATTTGAAAACATTCATGTCGATTTGGCATCTACGTCTCCGTGGGACCTTTATATACATCAATAACGTAATATAACCTAACCTAACCCAACCTAACATTTCGGCGGTAATATTTGACATCATTCCTGGCGAGTTGGCCTCTACGTCTCCGTTTGACCTTCATAAACATCAATAACGTAATATAACCTAACCTAACCCAACCTAACATCTCGGCGGTAATATTTGAAAACATACCTGGCGAGTTGGCCTCTACGTCTCCGTGGGACCTTTATATACACCAATAACGTAATATAACCTAGCCTAACCCAACCTAACATCTCGGCGGTAATATTTGAAAACATTTCTGGCGATTTGGCATCTACGTCTCCGTGGGACCTTCATATACATGAATAACGTAATATAGCCTAAGCTAACCCAACCTAACATTTCGGCGGAAATATTTGACATCATTCCTGGCGAGTTGGCCTCTACGTCTCCGAGGTACCTTTATATACATCAATAACGTAATATAACCTAACCTAACCCAACCTAACATCTCGGCGGTAATATTGGAAAACATTCCTGGCGAGTTGGCTGCTCCGTCTCTGTGGGATCTTTTTATACATCAATAACGTAATATAACCTCACCTAACCCTACCTATCATCACGGCGGTAATATTTGACAACATTGCTGTCTTGTTGGCTTCTACGTCTCCGTGGGACCTTTATATACATCAATAACGTTATATAACCGAACCTAACCCAACCTAACCTCTCGGCGGTAATATTTGACAACATACCTGGCGAGTTGGCCTCTACGTCTCCGTGGGACCTTCATATACATCAATAACGAAATATAACCTAACCTAACCCAACCTAACATCTCGGCGGTAATATTTGAAAACATTCCTGTCGAGTTGGCTTCTCCGTCTCTGTGGGATCTTTTTATACATCAATAACGTAATATAACCTAACCTAACCCAACCTAACATCTCGGCGGTAATATTTCAAAACATACCTGGCGAGTTGGCCTCTACGTCTCCGTGGGACATTTATATACATCAATAACGTAATATAACCTAACCTAACCCAACCTAACATCTCGGCGGTAATATTTGATCACATTACTAGCTTGTTGGCCTCTACGTCTCCGCGGGACGTTTATATACATCTATAACGTGATATAACCTAACCTAACCCAACCTAACATTTCGGCGGTAATATTTGACATCATTCCTGGCGAGTTGGCCTCTACGTCTCCGTTTGACCTTTATATACATCAATAACGTAATATAACGTAACTTAACCCAACCTATCATCTCGGAGGTAATATTTGAAAACATACCTGGCGAGTTGGCCTCTACGTCTCCGTGGGATCTTTATATACATCAATAACGCAATATAACCTAACCTAATCCAACCTAACATCTCGGCGGTAATATTTGACATAACTACTGGCGATTTGGCCTCTACGTCTCCGTTTGACCTTCATAAACATCAATAACGTAATATAACGTAACCTAACCCAACCTAACACCTCGGCGGTATTATTTGACATCATTCCTGGCGAGTTGGCCTCTACGTCTCCGTTTGACCTTTATATACATCAATAACGTAATATAAGGTAACTTAACCCAACCTATCATTTCAGAGGTAATATTTGACAACATTCCTGGCGAGTTGGCCTCTACGTCTCCGAGGTACCTTTATATACATCAATAACGTAATATAACCTAACCTAACCCAACCTAGCATCTCGGCGGTAATATTTGACAACATTCCTGACGAGTTGGCCTCTACGTCTCCGTGGGACCTTTATATATATCAATAACGCAATATAACCTAACCTAACCCAACCTAACATCTCGGCGGTAATATTTGACAACATTCATGGCGATTTGGCATCTACGTCTCCGTGGGACCTTCATATACATCAATAACGTAATATAACGTAACTTAACCCAACCTATCATCTCGGAAGTAATATTTGACAACATTGCTGGCTTGTTGGCTTCTACGTCTCCGTGGGACCTTCATAAACATCAATAACGTAATATAACCTAACCTAACCCAACCTAACATCTCGGCGGTTATATTTGAAAACATACCTGGCGAGTTGGCCTCTACGTCTCCGTGGGACCTTTATATACATCAATAACGTAATATAACCTAACCTAACCCAACCTAACCTCTCGCCGGTAATATTTGACAACATACCTGGCGAGTTGGCCTCTACGTCCCCGTGGGACCTTCATATACATCAATAACGAAATATAACCTAGCCTAACCCAACCTAACATCTCGGCGGTAATATTTGAAAACATTGATGGCGATTTGGCATCTACGTCTCCGTGGGACCTTCATATACATGAATAACGTAATATAGCCTAACCTAACCCAACCTAACATCTCGGCGGTAATATTTGACAACATTCCTGGCGAGTTGGCTTCTCCGTCTCCGTTGGATCTTTATATACATCAATAACGTAATATAACCTAACCTAACCCAACCTAACATCTCGGCGGTAATATTTGAAAACATTCATGGCGATTTGGCATCTACGTCTCCGTGGGACCTTCATATACATCAATAACGTAATATAACGTAACTTAACCCAACCTATCATCTCGGAAGTAATATTTGACAACATTGCTGGCTTGTTGGCTTCTACGTCTCCGTGGGACCTTCATAAACATCAATAACGTAATATAACCTAACCTAACCCAACCTAACATCTCGGCGGTAATATTTGAAAACATACCTGGCGAGTTGGCCTCTACGTCTCCGTGGGACCTTTATATACATCAATAACGTAATATAACCTAACCTAACCCAACCTAACCTCTCGCCGGTAATATTTGACAACATACCTGGCGAGTTGGCCTCTACGTCCCCGTGGGACCTTCATATACATCAATAACGAAATATAACCTAGCCTAACCCAACCTAACATCTCGGCGGTAATATTTGAAAACATTGATGGCGATTTGGCATCTACGTCTCCGTGGGACCTTTATATACATCAATAACGCAATATAACCTAACCTAATCCAACCTAACATCTCGGCGGTAATATTTGACATCACTACTGGCGATTTGGCCTCTACGTCTCCGTTTGACCTTCATAAACATCAATAACGTAATATAACGTAACCTAACCCAACCTAACACCTCGGCGGTATTATTTGACATCACTCCTGGCGAGTTGGCCTCTACGTCTCCGTTTGACCTTTATATACATCAATAACGTAATATAACGTAACTTAACCCAACCTATCATTTCGGAGGTAATATTTGACAACATTCCTGGCGAGTTGGCCTCTACGTCTCCGAGGTACCTTTATATACATCAATAACGTAATATAACCTAACCTAACCCAACCTAGCATCTCGGCGGTAATATTTGACAACATTCCTGACGAGTTGGCCTCTACGTCTCCGTGGGACCTTTATATATATCAATAACGCAATATAACCTAACCTAACCCAACCTAACATCTCGGCGGTAATATTTGACAACATTCCTGGCGAGTTGGCTTCTCCGTCTCCGTGGGACCTTTATATACATCAATAACGTAATATAACCTAACCTAACCCAACCTATCATCTCGGAGGTAATATTTGACAACATTGCTGGCTTGTTGGCTTCTACGTCTCCGTGGGACCTTCATAAACATCAATAACGTAATATAATCTAACCTAACCCAACCTAACATCTCGGCGGTAATATTTGAAAACATGCCTGGCGAGTTGGCCTCTACGTCTTCGTGGGACCTTTATATACATCAATAACGTAATATAACCTAGCCTAACCCAACCTAACATCTCGGCGGTTATATTTGAAAACATTCATGTCGATTTGGCATCTACGTCTCCGTGGGACCTTTATATACATCAATAACGTAATATAACCTAACCTAACCCAACCTAACATTTCGGCGGTAATATTTGACAACATACCTGTCGAGTTGGCCTCTACGTCTCCGTGGGACCTTCATATACATCAATAACGAAATATAACCTAGCCTAACCCAACCTAACATCTCGGCGGTAATATTTGAAACCATTGATGGCGATTTGGCATCTACGTCTACGTGGGACCTTCATATACATGAATAACGTAATATAGCCTAAGCTAACCCAACCTAACATTTCGGCGGTAATATTTGACATGATTCCTGGCGAGTTGGCCTGTACGTCTCCGTGGGACCTTTATATACATCAATAACGTAATATGACCTAACCTAACCCAACCAAACATCTCGGCGGTAATATTTGAAAACATTCCTGGCGAGTTGGCCTCTACGTCTTCGTGGGACCTTTATATACATCAATAACGTAATATAACCTAGCCTAACCCAACCTAACATCTCGGCGGTTATATTTGAAAACATTCATGTCGATTTGGCATCTACGTCTCCGTGGGACCTTTATATACATAAATAACGTAATATAACCTAACCTAACCCAACCTAACATTTCGGCGGTAATATTTGACATCATTCCTGGCGAGTTGGCCTCTACGTCTCCGTTTGACCTTCATAAACATCAATAACGTAATATAACCTAACCTAACCCAACCTAACATCTCGGCGGTAATATTTGAAAACATACCTGGCGAGTTGGCCTCTACGTCTCCGTGGGACCTTTATATACATCAATAACGTAATATAACCTAGCCTAACCCAACCTAACATCTCGGCGGTAATATTTGAAAACATTGATGGCGATTTGGCATCTACGTCTCCGTGGGACCTTCATATACATGAATAACGTAATATAGCCTAAGCTAACCCAACCTAACATTTCGGCGGTAATATTTGACATCATTCCTGGCGAGTTGGCCTGTACGTCTCCGTGGGACCTTTATATACATCAATAACGTAATATGACCTAACCTAACCCAACCAAACATCTCGGCGGTAATATTTGAAAACACTCCTGGCGAGTTGGCCTCTACGTCTTCGTGGGACCTTTATATACATCAATAACGTAATATAACCTAGCCTAACCCAACCTAACATCTCGGCGGTTATATTTGAAAACATTCATGTCGATTTGGCATCTACGTCTCCGTGGGACCTTTATATACATAAATAACGTAATATAACCTAACCTAACCCAACCTAACATTTCGGCGGTAATATTTGACATCATTCCTGGCGAGTTGGCCTCTACGTCTCCGTTTGACCTTCATAAACATCAATAACGTAATATAACCTAACCTAACCCAACCTAACATCTCGGCGGTAATATTTGAAAACATACCTGGCGAGTTGGCCTCTACGTCTCCGTGGGACCTTTATATACATCAATAACGTAATATAACCTAGCCTAACCCAACCTAACATCTCGGCGGTAATATTTGAAAACATTGATGGCGATTTGGCATCTACGTCTCCGTGGGACCTTCATATACATGAATAATGTAATATAGCCTAAGCTAACCCAACCTAACATTTCGGCGGAAATATTTGACATCATTCCTGGCGAGTTGGCCTCTACGTCTCCGTTTGACCTTTATATACATCAATAACGTAATATAACGTAACTTAACCCAACCTATCATCTCGGAGGTAATATTTGAAAACATACCTGGCGAGTTGGCCTCTACGTCTCCGTGGGACCTTTATATACATCAATAACGCAATATAACCTAACCTAATCCAACCTAACATCTCGGCGGTAATATTTGACATCACTACTGGCGATTTGGCCTCTACGTCTCCGTTTGACCTTCATAAACATCAATAACGTAATATAACGTAACCTAACCCAACCTAACACCTCGGCGGTATTATTTGACATCATTCCTGGCGAGTTGGCCTCTACGTCTCCGTTTGACCTTTATATACATCAATAACGTAATATAACGTAACTTAACCCAACCTATCATTTCGGAGGTAATATTTGACAACATTCCTGGCGAGTTGGCCTCTACGTCTCCGAGGTACCTTTATATACATCAATAACGTAATATAACCTAACCTAACCCAACCTAGCATCTCGGCGGTAATATTTGACAACATGCCTGACGAGTTGGCCTCTACGTCTCCGTGGGACCCTTATATACATCAATAACGTTATATAACCTAACCTAACCCAACCTAACCTCTCGGCGGTAATATTTGACAACATACCTGGCGAGTTGGCCTCTACGTCTCCGTGGGACCTTCATATACATCAATAACGAAATATAACCTAACCTAACCCAACCTAACATCTCGGCGGTAATATTTGAAAACATTCCTGTCGAGTTGGCTTCTCCGTCTCTGTGGGATCTTTTTATACATCAATAACGTAATATAACCTAACCTAACCCAACCTAACATCTCGGCGGTAATATTTGAAAACATACCTGGCGAGTTGGCCTCTACGTCTCCGTGGGACATTTATATACATCAATAACGTAATATAACCTAACCTAACCCAACCTAACATCTCGGCGGTAATATTTGATCACATTACTAGCTTGTTGGCCTCTACGTCTCCGCGGGACGTTTATATACATCTATAACGTGATATAACCTAACCTAACCCAACCTAACATTTCGGCGGTAATATTTGACATCATTCCTGGCGAGTTGGCCTGTACGTCTCCGTGGGACCTTTATATACATCAATAACGTAATATGACCTAACCTAACCCAACCAAACATCTCGGCGGTAATATTTGACAGCATTCCTGGCTAGTTGGCTTCTCCGTCTCCGTGGGATCTTTTTATACATCAATAACGTAATATAACCTAACCTAATCCAACCTAATATCTCGGCGGTAATATTTGAAAACATACCTGGCGATTTGGCCTCTACGTCTCCGTTTGACCTTCATAAACATCAATAACGTAATATAACGTAACCTAACCCAACCTAACATCTCGGCGGTATTATTTGACATCATTCCTGGCGAGTTGGCCTCTACGTCTCCGTTTGACCTTTATATACATCAATAACGTAATATAACGTAACTTAACCCAACCTATCATCTCGGAGGTAATATTTGACAACATTGCTGGCTTGTTGGCTTCTACGTCTCCGTGGGACCTTCATAAACATCAATAACGTAATATAACCTAACCTAACCCAACCTAACATCTCGGCGGTAATATTTCAAAACATACGTGGCGAGTTGGCCTCTACGTCTTCGTGGGACCTTTATATACATCAATAACGTAATATAACCTAGCCTAACCCAACCTAACATCTCGGCGGTTATATTTGAAAACATTCATGTCGATTTGGCATCTACGTCTCCGTGGGACCTTTATATACATCAATAACGTAATATAACCTAACCTAACCCAACCTAACATTTCGGCGGTAATATTTGACATCATTCCTGGCGAGTTGGCCTCTACGTCTCCGTTTGACCTTCATAAACATCAATAACGTAATATAACCTAACCTAACCCAACCTAACATCTCGGCGGTAATATTTGAAAACATACCTGGCGAGTTGGCCTCTACGTCTCCGTGGGACCTTTATATACACCAATAACGTAATATAACCTAGCCTAACCCAACCTAACATCTCGGCGGTAATATTTGAAAACATTTCTGGCGATTTGGCATCTACGTCTCCGTGGGACCTTCATATACATGAATAACGTAATATAGCCTAAGCTAACCCAACCTAACATTTCGGCGGAAATATTTGACATCATTCCTGGCGAGTTGGCCTCTACGTCTCCGAGGTACCTTTATATACATCAATAACGTAATATAACCTAACCTAACCCAACCTAACATCTCGGCGGTAATATTGGAAAACATTCCTGGCGAGTTGGCTGCTCCGTCTCTGTGGGATCTTTTTATACATCAATAACGTAATATAACCTCACCTAACCCTACCTATCATCACGGCGGTAATATTTGACAACATTGCTGTCTTGTTGGCTTCTACGTCTCCGTGGGACCTTTATATACATCAATAACGTTATATAACCTAACCTAACCCAACCTAACCTCTCGGCGGTAATATTTGACAACATACCTGGCGAGTTGGCCTCTACGTCTCCGTGGGACCTTCATATACATCAATAACAAAATATAACCTAACCTAACCCAACCTAACATCTCGGCGGTAATATTTGAAAACATTCCTGTCGAGTTGGCTTCTCCGTCTCTGTGGGATCTTTTTATACATCAATAACGTAATATAACCTAACCTAACCCAACCTAACATCTCGGCGGTAATATTTCAAAACATACCTGGCGAGTTGGCCTCTACGTCTCCGTGGGACATTTATATACATCAATAACGTAATATAACCTAACCTAACCCAACCTAACATCTCGGCGGTAATATTTGATCACATTACTAGCTTGTTGGCCTCTACGTCTCCGCGGGACGTTTATATACATCTATAACGTGATATAACCTAACCTAACCCAACCTAACATTTCGGCGGTAATATTTGACATCATTCCTGGCGAGTTGGCCTCTACGTCTCCGTTTGACCTTTATATACATCAATAACGTAATATAACGTAACTTAACCCAACCTATCATCTCGGAGGTAATATTTGAAAACATACCTGGCGAGTTGGCCTCTACGTCTCCGTGGGATCTTTATATACATCAATAACGCAATATAACCTAACCTAATCCAACCTAACATCTCGGCGGTAATATTTGACATCACTACTGGCGATTTGGCCTCTACGTCTCCGTTTGACCTTCATAAACATCAATAACGTAATATAACGTAACCTAACCCAACCTAACACCTCGGCGGTATTATTTGACATCATTCCTGGCGAGTTGGCCTCTACGTCTCCGTTTGACCTTTATATACATCAATAACGTAATATAAGGTAACTTAACCCAACCTATCATTTCAGAGGTAATATTTGACAACATTCCTGGCGAGTTGGCCTCTACGTCTCCGAGGTACCTTTATATACATCAATAACGTAATATAACCTAACCTAACCCAACCTAGCATCTCGGCGGTAATATTTGACAACATTCCTGACGAGTTGGCCTCTACGTCTCCGTGGGACCTTTATATATATCAATAACGCAATATAACCTAACCTAACCCAACCTAACATCTCGGCGGTAATATTTGACAACATTCATGGCGATTTGGCATCTACGTCTCCGTGGGACCTTCATATACATCAATAACGTAATATAACGTAACTTAACCCAACCTATCAATTCGGAAGTAATATTTGACAACATTGCTGGCTTGTTGGCTTCTACGTCTCCGTGGGACCTTCATAAACATCAATAACGTAATATAACCTAACCTAACCCAACCTAACATCTCGGCGGTAATATTTGAAAACATACCTGGCGAGTTGGCCTCTACGTCTCCGTGGGACCTTTATATACATCAATAACGTAATATAACCTAACCTAACCCAACCTAACCCCTCGCCGGTAATATTTGACAACATACCTGGCGAGTTGGCCTCTACGTCCCCGTGGGACCTTCATATACATCAATAACGAAATATAACCTAGCCTAACCCAACCTAACATCTCGGCGGTAATATTTGAAAACATTGATGGCGATTTGGCATCTACGTCTCCGTGGGACCTTCATATACATGAATAACGTAATATAGCCTAACCTAACCCAACCTAACATCTCGGCGGTAATATTTGACAACATTCCTGGCGAGTTGGCTTCTCCGTCTCCGTTGGATCTTTATATACATCAATAACGTAATATAACCTAACCTAACCCAACCTAACATCTCGGCGGTAATATTTGAAAACATTCATGGCGATTTGGCATCTACGTCTCCGTGGGACCTTCATATACATCAATAACGTAATATAACGTAACTTAACCCAACCTATCATCTCGGAAGTAATATTTGACAACATTGCTGGCTTGTTGGCTTCTACGTCTCCGTGGGACCTTCATAAACATCAATAACGTAATATAACCTAACCTAACCCAACCTAACATCTCGGCGGTAATATTTGAAAACATACCTGGCGAGTTGGCCTCTACGTCTCCGTGGGACCTTTATATACATCAATAACGTAATATAACCTAACCTAACCCAACCTAACCTCTCGCCGGTAATATTTGACAACATACCTGGCGAGTTGGCCTCTACGTCCCCGTGGGACCTTCATATACATCAATAACGAAATATAACCTAGCCTAACCCAACCTAACATCTCGGCGGTAATATTTGAAAACATTGATGGCGATTTGGCATCTACGTCTCCGTGGGACCTTCATATACATGAATAACGTAATATAGCCTAAGCTAACCCAACCTAACATCTCGGCGGTAATATTTGAAAACATACCTGGCGAGTTGGCCTCTACGTCTCCGTGGGACCTTTATATACACCAATAACGTAATATAACCTAGCCTAACCCAACCTAACATCTCGGCGGTAATATTTGAAAACATTTCTGGCGATTTGGCATCTACGTCTCCGTGGGACCTTCATATACATGAATAACGTAATATAGCCTAAGCTAACCCAATCTAACATTTCGGCGGAAATATTTGACATCATTCCTGGCGAGTTGGCCTCTACGTCTCCGTTTGACCTTTATATACATCAATAACGTAATATAACGTAACTTAACCCAACCTATCATTTCGGATGTAATATTTGACAACATTCCTGGCGAGTTGGCCTCTACGTCTCCGAGGTACCTTTATATACATCAATAACGTAATATAACCTAACCTAACCCAACCTAGCATCTCGGCGGTAATATTTGACAACATTCCTGACGAGTTGGCCTCTACGTCTCCGTGGGACCTTTATATATATCAATAACGCAATATAACCTAACCTAACCCAACCTAACATCTCGGCGGTAATATTTGACAACATTCCTGGCGAGTTGGCTTCTCCGTCTCCGTGGGACCTTTATATACATCAATAACGTAATATAACCTAACCTAACCCAACCTATCATCTCGGAGGTAATATTTGACAACATTGCTGGCTTGTTGGATTCTACGTCTCCGTGGGACCTTCATAAACATCAATAACGTAATATAACCTAACCTAACCCAACCTAACACCTCGGCGGTAATATTTGAAAACATGCCTGGCGAGTTGGCCTCTACGTCTTCGTGGGACCTTTATATACATCAATAACGTAATATAACCTAGCCTAACCCAACCTAACATCTCGGCGGTTATATTTGAAAACATTCATGTCGATTTGGCATCTACGTCTCCGTGGGACCTTTATATACATCAATAACGTAATATAACCAAACCTAACCCAACCTAACATTTCGGCGGTAATATTTGACAACATACCTGGCGAGTTGGCCTCTACGTCTCCGTGGGACCTTCATATACATCAATAACGAAATGTAACCTATCCTACCCCAACCTAACATCTCGGCGGTAATATTTGAAAACATACCGGGCGAGTTGGCCTCTACGTCTCCGTTTGACCTTCATATACATCAATATCGTAATATAACGTAACTTAACCCAACCTATAATCTCGGAGGTAATATTTGATAACATTCCTGGCGAGTTGGCCTCTACGTCTCCGAGGGACCTTTATATACATCAATAACGTAATATAACCTAACCTAACCCAACCTAACATCTCGGCGGTAATATTTGACAACATACCTGGCGAGTTGGCCTCTACGTCTCCGTGGGACCTTCATATACATCAATAACGAAATATAACCTAACCTAACCCAACCTAACATCTCGGCGGTAATATTGGAAAACATTCCTGGCGAGTTGGCTGCTCCGTCTCTGTGGGATCTTTTTATACATCAATAACGTAATATAACCTCACCTAACCCTACCCATCATCACGGCGGTAATATTTGACAACATTGCTGTCTTGTTGGCTTCTACGTCTCCGTGGGACCTTTATATACATCAATAACGTTATATAACCTAACCTAACCCAACCTAACCTCTCGGCGGTAATATTTGACAACATACCTGGCGAGTTGGCCTCTACGTCTCCGTGGGACCTTCATATACATCAATAACGAAATATAACCTAACCTAACCCAACCTAACATCTCGGCGGTAATATTTGAAAACATTCCTGTCGAGTTGGCTTCTCCGTCTCTGTGGGATCTTTTTATACATCAATAACGTAATATAACCTAACCTAACCCAACCTAACATCTCGGCGGTAATATTTCAAAACATACCTGGCGAGTTGGCCTCTACGTCTCCGTGGGACATTTATATACATCAATAACGTAATATAACCTAACCTAACCCAACCTAACATCTCGGCGGTAATATTTGATCACATTACTAGCTTGTTGGCCTCTACGTCTCCGCGGGACGTTTATATACATCTATAACGTGATATAACCTAACCTAACCCAACCTAACATTTCGGCGGTAATATTTGACATCATTCCTGGCGAGTTGGCCTCTACGTCTCCGTTTGACCTTTATATACATCAATAACGTAATATAACGTAACTTAACCCAACCTATCATCTCGGAGGTAATATTTGAAAACATACCTGGCGAGTTGGCCTCTACGTCTCCGTGGGATCTTTATATACATCAATAACGTAATATAACCTAGCCTAACCCAACCTAACATCTCGGCGGTAATATTTGAAAACATTTCTGGCGATTTGGCATCTACGTCTCCGTGGGACCTTCATATACATGAATAACGTAATATAGCCTAAGCTAACCCAACCTAACATTTCGGCGGAAATATTTGACATCATTCCTGGCGAGTTGGCCTCTACGTCTCCGAGGTACCTTTATATACATCAATAACGTAATATAACCTAACCTAACCCAACCTAACATCTCGGCGGTAATATTGGAAAACATTCCTGGCGAGTTGGCTGCTCCGTCTCTGTGGGATCTTTTTATACATCAATAACGTAATATAACCTCACCTAACCCTACCTATCATCACGGCGGTAATATTTGACAACATTGCTGTCTTGTTGGCTTCTACGTCTCCGTGGGACCTTTATATACATCAATAACGTTATATAACCTAACCTAACCCAACCTAACCTCTCGGCGGTAATATTTGACAACATACCTGGCGAGTTGGCCTCTACGTCTCCGTGGGACCTTCATATACATCAATAACAAAATATAACCTAACCTAACCCAACCTAACATCTCGGCGGTAATATTTGAAAACATTCCTGTCGAGTTGGCTTCTCCGTCTCTGTGGGATCTTTTTATACATCAATAACGTAATATAACCTAACCTAACCCAACCTAACATCTCGGCGGTAATATTTCAAAACATACCTGGCGAGTTGGCCTCTACGTCTCCGTGGGACATTTATATACATCAATAACGTAATATAACCTAACCTAACCCAACCTAACATCTCGGCGGTAATATTTGATCACATTACTAGCTTGTTGGCCTCTACGTCTCCGCGGGACGTTTATATACATCTATAACGTGATATAACCTAACCTAACCCAACCTAACATTTCGGCGGTAATATTTGACATCATTCCTGGCGAGTTGGCCTCTACGTCTCCGTTTGACCTTTATATACATCAATAACGTAATATAACGTAACTTAACCCAACCTATCATCTCGGAGGTAATATTTGAAAACATACCTGGCGAGTTGGCCTCTACGTCTCCGTGGGATCTTTATATACATCAATAACGCAATATAACCTAACCTAATCCAACCTAACATCTCGGCGGTAATATTTGACATCACTACTGGCGATTTGGCCTCTACGTCTCCGTTTGACCTTCATAAACATCAATAACGTAATATAACGTAACCTAACCCAACCTAACACCTCGGCGGTATTATTTGACATCATTCCTGGCGAGTTGGCCTCTACGTCTCCGTTTGACCTTTATATACATCAATAACGTAATATAAGGTAACTTAACCCAACCTATCATTTCAGAGGTAATATTTGACAACATTCCTGGCGAGTTGGCCTCTACGTCTCCGAGGTACCTTTATATACATCAATAACGTAATATAACCTAACCTAACCCAACCTAGCATCTCGGCGGTAATATTTGACAACATTCCTGACGAGTTGGCCTCTACGTCTCCGTGGGACCTTTATATATATCAATAACGCAATATAACCTAACCTAACCCAACCTAACATCTCGGCGGTAATATTTGACAACATTCATGGCGATTTGGCATCTACGTCTCCGTGGGACCTTCATATACATCAATAACGTAATATAACGTAACTTAACCCAACCTATCAATTCGGAAGTAATATTTGACAACATTGCTGGCTTGTTGGCTTCTACGTCTCCGTGGGACCTTCATAAACATCAATAACGTAATATAACCTAACCTAACCCAACCTAACATCTCGGCGGTAATATTTGAAAACATACCTGGCGAGTTGGCCTCTACGTCTCCGTGGGACCTTTATATACATCAATAACGTAATATAACCTAACCTAACCCAACCTAACCCCTCGCCGGTAATATTTGACAACATACCTGGCGAGTTGGCCTCTACGTCCCCGTGGGACCTTCATATACATCAATAACGAAATATAACCTAGCCTAACCCAACCTAACATCTCGGCGGTAATATTTGAAAACATTGATGGCGATTTGGCATCTACGTCTCCGTGGGACCTTCATATACATGAATAACGTAATATAGCCTAACCTAACCCAACCTAACATCTCGGCGGTAATATTTGACAACATTCCTGGCGAGTTGGCTTCTCCGTCTCCGTTGGATCTTTATATACATCAATAACGTAATATAACCTAACCTAACCCAACCTAACATCTCGGCGGTAATATTTGAAAACATTCATGGCGATTTGGCATCTACGTCTCCGTGGGACCTTCATATACATCAATAACGTAATATAACGTAACTTAACCCAACCTATCATCTCGGAAGTAATATTTGACAACATTGCTGGCTTGTTGGCTTCTACGTCTCCGTGGGACCTTCATAAACATCAATAACGTAATATAACCTAACCTAACCCAACCTAACATCTCGGCGGTAATATTTGAAAACATACCTGGCGAGTTGGCCTCTACGTCTCCGTGGGACCTTTATATACATCAATAACGTAATATAACCTAACCTAACCCAACCTAACCTCTCGCCGGTAATATTTGACAACATACCTGGCGAGTTGGCCTCTACGTCCCCGTGGGACCTTCATATACATCAATAACGAAATATAACCTAGCCTAACCCAACCTAACATCTCGGCGGTAATATTTGAAAACATTGATGGCGATTTGGCATCTACGTCTCCGTGGGACCTTCATATACATGAATAACGTAATATAGCCTAAGCTAACCCAACCTAACATCTCGGCGGTAATATTTGAAAACATACCTGGCGAGTTGGCCTCTACGTCTCCGTGGGACCTTTATATACACCAATAACGTAATATAACCTAGCCTAACCCAACCTAACATCTCGGCGGTAATATTTGAAAACATTTCTGGCGATTTGGCATCTACGTCTCCGTGGGACCTTCATATACATGAATAACGTAATATAGCCTAAGCTAACCCAATCTAACATTTCGGCGGAAATATTTGACATCATTCCTGGCGAGTTGGCCTCTACGTCTCCGTTTGACCTTTATATACATCAATAACGTAATATAACGTAACTTAACCCAACCTATCATTTCGGATGTAATATTTGACAACATTCCTGGCGAGTTGGCCTCTACGTCTCCGAGGTACCTTTATATACATCAATAACGTAATATAACCTAACCTAACCCAACCTAGCATCTCGGCGGTAATATTTGACAACATTCCTGACGAGTTGGCCTCTACGTCTCCGTGGGACCTTTATATATATCAATAACGCAATATAACCTAACCTAACCCAACCTAACATCTCGGCGGTAATATTTGACAACATTCCTGGCGAGTTGGCTTCTCCGTCTCCGTGGGACCTTTATATACATCAATAACGTAATATAACCTAACCTAACCCAACCTATCATCTCGGAGGTAATATTTGACAACATTGCTGGCTTGTTGGATTCTACGTCTCCGTGGGACCTTCATAAACATCAATAACGTAATATAACCTAACCTAACCCAACCTAACACCTCGGCGGTAATATTTGAAAACATGCCTGGCGAGTTGGCCTCTACGTCTTCGTGGGACCTTTATATACATCAATAACGTAATATAACCTAGCCTAACCCAACCTAACATCTCGGCGGTTATATTTGAAAACATTCATGTCGATTTGGCATCTACGTCTCCGTGGGACCTTTATATACATCAATAACGTAATATAACCAAACCTAACCCAACCTAACATTTCGGCGGTAATATTTGACAACATACCTGGCGAGTTGGCCTCTACGTCTCCGTGGGACCTTCATATACATCAATAACGAAATGTAACCTATCCTACCCCAACCTAACATCTCGGCGGTAATATTTGAAAACATACCGGGCGAGTTGGCCTCTACGTCTCCGTTTGACCTTCATATACATCAATATCGTAATATAACGTAACTTAACCCAACCTATAATCTCGGAGGTAATATTTGATAACATTCCTGGCGAGTTGGCCTCTACGTCTCCGAGGGACCTTTATATACATCAATAACGTAATATAACCTAACCTAACCCAACCTAACATCTCGGCGGTAATATTTGACAACATACCTGGCGAGTTGGCCTCTACGTCTCCGTGGGACCTTCATATACATCAATAACGAAATATAACCTAACCTAACCCAACCTAACATCTCGGCGGTAATATTGGAAAACATTCCTGGCGAGTTGGCTGCTCCGTCTCTGTGGGATCTTTTTATACATCAATAACGTAATATAACCTCACCTAACCCTACCCATCATCACGGCGGTAATATTTGACAACATTGCTGTCTTGTTGGCTTCTACGTCTCCGTGGGACCTTTATATACATCAATAACGTTATATAACCTAACCTAACCCAACCTAACCTCTCGGCGGTAATATTTGACAACATACCTGGCGAGTTGGCCTCTACGTCTCCGTGGGACCTTCATATACATCAATAACGAAATATAACCTAACCTAACCCAACCTAACATCTCGGCGGTAATATTTGAAAACATTCCTGTCGAGTTGGCTTCTCCGTCTCTGTGGGATCTTTTTATACATCAATAACGTAATATAACCTAACCTAACCCAACCTAACATCTCGGCGGTAATATTTCAAAACATACCTGGCGAGTTGGCCTCTACGTCTCCGTGGGACATTTATATACATCAATAACGTAATATAACCTAACCTAACCCAACCTAACATCTCGGCGGTAATATTTGATCACATTACTAGCTTGTTGGCCTCTACGTCTCCGCGGGACGTTTATATACATCTATAACGTGATATAACCTAACCTAACCCAACCTAACATTTCGGCGGTAATATTTGACATCATTCCTGGCGAGTTGGCCTCTACGTCTCCGTTTGACCTTTATATACATCAATAACGTAATATAACGTAACTTAACCCAACCTATCATCTCGGAGGTAATATTTGAAAACATACCTGGCGAGTTGGCCTCTACGTCTCCGTGGGATCTTTATATACATCAATAACGCAATATAACCTAACCTAATCCAACCTAACATCTCGGCGGTAATATTTGACATCACTACTGGCGATTTGGCCTCTACGTCTCCGTTTGACCTTCATAAACATCAATAACGTAATATAACGTAACCTAACCCAACCTAACACCTCGGCGGTATTATTTGACATCATTCCTGGCGAGTTGGCCTCTACGTCTCCGTTTGACCTTTATATACATCAATAACGTAATATAAGGTAACTTAACCCAACCTATCATTTCAGAGGTAATATTTGACAACATTCCTGGCGAGTTGGCCTCTACGTCTCCGAGGTACCTTTATATACATCAATAACGTAATATAACCTAACCTAACCCAACCTAGCATCTCGGCGGTAATATTTGACAACATTCCTGACGAGTTGGCCTCTACGTCTCCGTGGGACCTTTATATATATCAATAACGCAATATAACCTAACCTAACCCAACCTAACATCTCGGCGGTAATATTTGACAACATTCATGGCGATTTGGCATCTACGTCTCCGTGGGACCTTCATATACATCAATAACGTAATATAACGTAACTTAACCCAACCTATCATCTCGGAAGTAATATTTGACAACATTGCTGGCTTGTTGGCTTCTACGTCTCCGTTTGACCTTTATATACATCAATAACGTAATATAACGTAACTTAACCCAACCTATCATTTCGGAGGTAATATTTGACAACATTCCTGGCGAGTTGGCCTCTACGTCTCCGAGGTACCTTTATATACATCAATAACGTAATATAACCTAACCTAACCCAACCTAGCATCTCGGCGGTAATATTTGACAACATGCCTGACGAGTTGGCCTCTACGTCTCCGTGGGACCCTTATATACATCAATAACGTTATATAACCTAACCTAACCCAACCTAACCTCTCGGCGGTAATATTTGACAACATACCTGGCGAGTTGGCCTCTACGTCTCCGTGGGACCTTCATATACATCAATAACGAAATATAACCTAACCTAACCCAACCTAACATCTCGGCGGTAATATTTGAAAACATTCCTGTCGAGTTGGCTTCTCCGTCTCTGTGGGATCTTTTTATACATCAATAACGTAATATAACCTAACCTAACCCAACCTAACATCTCGGCGGTAATATTTGAAAACATACCTGGCGAGTTGGCCTCTACGTCTCCGTGGGACATTTATATACATCAATAACGTAATATAACCTAACCTAACCCAACCTAACATCTCGGCGGTAATATTTGATCACATTACTAGCTTGTTGGCCTCTACGTCTCCGCGGGACGTTTATATACATCTATAACGTGATATAACCTAACCTAACCCAACCTAACATTTCGGCGGTAATATTTGACATCATTCCTGGCGAGTTGGCCTGTACGTCTCCGTGGGACCTTTATATACATCAATAACGTAATATGACCTAACCTAACCCAACCAAACATCTCGGCGGTAATATTTGACAGCATTCCTGGCTAGTTGGCTTCTCCGTCTCCGTGGGATCTTTTTATACATCAATAACGTAATATAACCTAACCTAATCCAACCTAATATCTCGGCGGTAATATTTGAAAACATACCTGGCGATTTGGCCTCTACGTCTCCGTTTGACCTTCATAAACATCAATAACGTAATATAACGTAACCTAACCCAACCTAACATCTCGGCGGTATTATTTGACATCATTCCTGGCGAGTTGGCCTCTACGTCTCCGTTTGACCTTTATATACATCAATAACGTAATATAACGTAACTTAACCCAACCTATCATCTCGGAGGTAATATTTGACAACATTGCTGGCTTGTTGGCTTCTACGTCTCCGTGGGACCTTCATAAACATCAATAACGTAATATAACCTAACCTAACCCAACCTAACATCTCGGCGGTAATATTTCAAAACATACGTGGCGAGTTGGCCTCTACGTCTTCGTGGGACCTTTATATACATCAATAACGTAATATAACCTAGCCTAACCCAACCTAACATCTCGGCGGTTATATTTGAAAACATTCATGTCGATTTGGCATCTACGTCTCCGTGGGACCTTTATATACATCAATAACGTAATATAACCTAACCTAACCCAACCTAACATTTCGGCGGTAATATTTGACATCATTCCTGGCGAGTTGGCCTCTACGTCTCCGTTTGACCTTCATAAACATCAATAACGTAATATAACCTAACCTAACCCAACCTAACATCTCGGCGGTAATATTTGAAAACATACCTGGCGAGTTGGCCTCTACGTCTCCGTGGGACCTTTATATACACCAATAACGTAATATAACCTAGCCTAACCCAACCTAACATCTCGGCGGTAATATTTGAAAACATTTCTGGCGATTTGGCATCTACGTCTCCGTGGGACCTTCATATACATGAATAACGTAATATAGCCTAAGCTAACCCAACCTAACATTTCGGCGGAAATATTTGACATCATTCCTGGCGAGTTGGCCTCTACGTCTCCGAGGTACCTTTATATACATCAATAACGTAATATAACCTAACCTAACCCAACCTAACATCTCGGCGGTAATATTGGAAAACATTCCTGGCGAGTTGGCTGCTCCGTCTCTGTGGGATCTTTTTATACATCAATAACGTAATATAACCTCACCTAACCCTACCTATCATCACGGCGGTAATATTTGACAACATTGCTGTCTTGTTGGCTTCTACGTCTCCGTGGGACCTTTATATACATCAATAACGTTATATAACCTAACCTAACCCAACCTAACCTCTCGGCGGTAATATTTGACAACATACCTGGCGAGTTGGCCTCTACGTCTCCGTGGGACCTTCATATACATCAATAACAAAATATAACCTAACCTAACCCAACCTAACATCTCGGCGGTAATATTTGAAAACATTCCTGTCGAGTTGGCTTCTCCGTCTCTGTGGGATCTTTTTATACATCAATAACGTAATATAACCTAACCTAACCCAACCTAACATCTCGGCGGTAATATTTCAAAACATACCTGGCGAGTTGGCCTCTACGTCTCCGTGGGACATTTATATACATCAATAACGTAATATAACCTAACCTAACCCAACCTAACATCTCGGCGGTAATATTTGATCACATTACTAGCTTGTTGGCCTCTACGTCTCCGCGGGACGTTTATATACATCTATAACGTGATATAACCTAACCTAACCCAACCTAACATTTCGGCGGTAATATTTGACATCATTCCTGGCGAGTTGGCCTCTACGTCTCCGTTTGACCTTTATATACATCAATAACGTAATATAACGTAACTTAACCCAACCTATCATCTCGGAGGTAATATTTGAAAACATACCTGGCGAGTTGGCCTCTACGTCTCCGTGGGATCTTTATATACATCAATAACGCAATATAACCTAACCTAATCCAACCTAACATCTCGGCGGTAATATTTGACATCACTACTGGCGATTTGGCCTCTACGTCTCCGTTTGACCTTCATAAACATCAATAACGTAATATAACGTAACCTAACCCAACCTAACACCTCGGCGGTATTATTTGACATCATTCCTGGCGAGTTGGCCTCTACGTCTCCGTTTGACCTTTATATACATCAATAACGTAATATAAGGTAACTTAACCCAACCTATCATTTCAGAGGTAATATTTGACAACATTCCTGGCGAGTTGGCCTCTACGTCTCCGAGGTACCTTTATATACATCAATAACGTAATATAACCTAACCTAACCCAACCTAGCATCTCGGCGGTAATATTTGACAACATTCCTGACGAGTTGGCCTCTACGTCTCCGTGGGACCTTTATATATATCAATAACGCAATATAACCTAACCTAACCCAACCTAACATCTCGGCGGTAATATTTGACAACATTCATGGCGATTTGGCATCTACGTCTCCGTGGGACCTTCATATACATCAATAACGTAATATAACGTAACTTAACCCAACCTATCAATTCGGAAGTAATATTTGACAACATTGCTGGCTTGTTGGCTTCTACGTCTCCGTGGGACCTTCATAAACATCAATAACGTAATATAACCTAACCTAACCCAACCTAACATCTCGGCGGTAATATTTGAAAACATACCTGGCGAGTTGGCCTCTACGTCTCCGTGGGACCTTTATATACATCAATAACGTAATATAACCTAACCTAACCCAACCTAACCCCTCGCCGGTAATATTTGACAACATACCTGGCGAGTTGGCCTCTACGTCCCCGTGGGACCTTCATATACATCAATAACGAAATATAACCTAGCCTAACCCAACCTAACATCTCGGCGGTAATATTTGAAAACATTGATGGCGATTTGGCATCTACGTCTCCGTGGGACCTTCATATACATGAATAACGTAATATAGCCTAACCTAACCCAACCTAACATCTCGGCGGTAATATTTGACAACATTCCTGGCGAGTTGGCTTCTCCGTCTCCGTTGGATCTTTATATACATCAATAACGTAATATAACCTAACCTAACCCAACCTAACATCTCGGCGGTAATATTTGAAAACATTCATGGCGATTTGGCATCTACGTCTCCGTGGGACCTTCATATACATCAATAACGTAATATAACGTAACTTAACCCAACCTATCATCTCGGAAGTAATATTTGACAACATTGCTGGCTTGTTGGCTTCTACGTCTCCGTGGGACCTTCATAAACATCAATAACGTAATATAACCTAACCTAACCCAACCTAACATCTCGGCGGTAATATTTGAAAACATACCTGGCGAGTTGGCCTCTACGTCTCCGTGGGACCTTTATATACATCAATAACGTAATATAACCTAACCTAACCCAACCTAACCTCTCGCCGGTAATATTTGACAACATACCTGGCGAGTTGGCCTCTACGTCCCCGTGGGACCTTCATATACATCAATAACGAAATATAACCTAGCCTAACCCAACCTAACATCTCGGCGGTAATATTTGAAAACATTGATGGCGATTTGGCATCTACGTCTCCGTGGGACCTTCATATACATGAATAACGTAATATAGCCTAAGCTAACCCAACCTAACATCTCGGCGGTAATATTTGAAAACATACCTGGCGAGTTGGCCTCTACGTCTCCGTGGGACCTTTATATACACCAATAACGTAATATAACCTAGCCTAACCCAACCTAACATCTCGGCGGTAATATTTGAAAACATTTCTGGCGATTTGGCATCTACGTCTCCGTGGGACCTTCATATACATGAATAACGTAATATAGCCTAAGCTAACCCAATCTAACATTTCGGCGGAAATATTTGACATCATTCCTGGCGAGTTGGCCTCTACGTCTCCGTTTGACCTTTATATACATCAATAACGTAATATAACGTAACTTAACCCAACCTATCATTTCGGATGTAATATTTGACAACATTCCTGGCGAGTTGGCCTCTACGTCTCCGAGGTACCTTTATATACATCAATAACGTAATATAACCTAACCTAACCCAACCTAGCATCTCGGCGGTAATATTTGACAACATTCCTGACGAGTTGGCCTCTACGTCTCCGTGGGACCTTTATATATATCAATAACGCAATATAACCTAACCTAACCCAACCTAACATCTCGGCGGTAATATTTGACAACATTCCTGGCGAGTTGGCTTCTCCGTCTCCGTGGGACCTTTATATACATCAATAACGTAATATAACCTAACCTAACCCAACCTATCATCTCGGAGGTAATATTTGACAACATTGCTGGCTTGTTGGATTCTACGTCTCCGTGGGACCTTCATAAACATCAATAACGTAATATAACCTAACCTAACCCAACCTAACACCTCGGCGGTAATATTTGAAAACATGCCTGGCGAGTTGGCCTCTACGTCTTCGTGGGACCTTTATATACATCAATAACGTAATATAACCTAGCCTAACCCAACCTAACATCTCGGCGGTTATATTTGAAAACATTCATGTCGATTTGGCATCTACGTCTCCGTGGGACCTTTATATACATCAATAACGTAATATAACCAAACCTAACCCAACCTAACATTTCGGCGGTAATATTTGACAACATACCTGGCGAGTTGGCCTCTACGTCTCCGTGGGACCTTCATATACATCAATAACGAAATGTAACCTATCCTACCCCAACCTAACATCTCGGCGGTAATATTTGAAAACATACCGGGCGAGTTGGCCTCTACGTCTCCGTTTGACCTTCATATACATCAATATCGTAATATAACGTAACTTAACCCAACCTATAATCTCGGAGGTAATATTTGATAACATTCCTGGCGAGTTGGCCTCTACGTCTCCGAGGGACCTTTATATACATCAATAACGTAATATAACCTAACCTAACCCAACCTAACATCTCGGCGGTAATATTTGACAACATACCTGGCGAGTTGGCCTCTACGTCTCCGTGGGACCTTCATATACATCAATAACGAAATATAACCTAACCTAACCCAACCTAACATCTCGGCGGTAATATTGGAAAACATTCCTGGCGAGTTGGCTGCTCCGTCTCTGTGGGATCTTTTTATACATCAATAACGTAATATAACCTCACCTAACCCTACCCATCATCACGGCGGTAATATTTGACAACATTGCTGTCTTGTTGGCTTCTACGTCTCCGTGGGACCTTTATATACATCAATAACGTTATATAACCTAACCTAACCCAACCTAACCTCTCGGCGGTAATATTTGACAACATACCTGGCGAGTTGGCCTCTACGTCTCCGTGGGACCTTCATATACATCAATAACGAAATATAACCTAACCTAACCCAACCTAACATCTCGGCGGTAATATTTGAAAACATTCCTGTCGAGTTGGCTTCTCCGTCTCTGTGGGATCTTTTTATACATCAATAACGTAATATAACCTAACCTAACCCAACCTAACATCTCGGCGGTAATATTTCAAAACATACCTGGCGAGTTGGCCTCTACGTCTCCGTGGGACATTTATATACATCAATAACGTAATATAACCTAACCTAACCCAACCTAACATCTCGGCGGTAATATTTGATCACATTACTAGCTTGTTGGCCTCTACGTCTCCGCGGGACGTTTATATACATCTATAACGTGATATAACCTAACCTAACCCAACCTAACATTTCGGCGGTAATATTTGACATCATTCCTGGCGAGTTGGCCTCTACGTCTCCGTTTGACCTTTATATACATCAATAACGTAATATAACGTAACTTAACCCAACCTATCATCTCGGAGGTAATATTTGAAAACATACCTGGCGAGTTGGCCTCTACGTCTCCGTGGGATCTTTATATACATCAATAACGCAATATAACCTAACCTAATCCAACCTAACATCTCGGCGGTAATATTTGACATCACTACTGGCGATTTGGCCTCTACGTCTCCGTTTGACCTTCATAAACATCAATAACGTAATATAACGTAACCTAACCCAACCTAACACCTCGGCGGTATTATTTGACATCATTCCTGGCGAGTTGGCCTCTACGTCTCCGTTTGACCTTTATATACATCAATAACGTAATATAAGGTAACTTAACCCAACCTATCATTTCAGAGGTAATATTTGACAACATTCCTGGCGAGTTGGCCTCTACGTCTCCGAGGTACCTTTATATACATCAATAACGTAATATAACCTAACCTAACCCAACCTAGCATCTCGGCGGTAATATTTGACAACATTCCTGACGAGTTGGCCTCTACGTCTCCGTGGGACCTTTATATATATCAATAACGCAATATAACCTAACCTAACCCAACCTAACATCTCGGCGGTAATATTTGACAACATTCATGGCGATTTGGCATCTACGTCTCCGTGGGACCTTCATATACATCAATAACGTAATATAACGTAACTTAACCCAACCTATCATCTCGGAAGTAATATTTGACAACATTGCTGGCTTGTTGGCTTCTACGTCTCCGTGGGACCTTCATAAACATCAATAACGTAATATAACCTAACCTAACCCAACCTAACATCTCGGCGGTAATATTTGAAAACATACCTGGCGAGTTGGCCTCTACGTCTCCGTGGGACCTTTATATACATCAATAACGTAATATAACCTAACCTAACCCAACCTAACCTCTCGCCGGTAATATTTGACAACATACCTGGCGAGTTGGCCTCTACGTCCCCGTGGGACCTTCATATACATCAATAACGAAATATAACCTAGCCTAACCCAACCTAACATCTCGGCGGTAATATTTGAAAACATTGATGGCGATTTGGCATCTACGTCTCCGTGGGACCTTCATATACATGAATAACGTAATATAGCCTAAGCTAACCCAACCTAACATTTCGGCGGTAATATTTGACATCATTCCTGGCGAGTTGGCCTCTACGTCTCCGTTTGACCTTTATATACATCAATAACGTAATATAACGTAACTTAACCCAACCTATCATCTCGGAGGTAATATTTGACAACATTGCTGGCTTGTTGGCTTCTACGTCTCCGTGGGACCTTCATAAACATCAATAACGTAATATAACCTAACCTAACCCAACCTAACATCTCGGCGGTAATATTTCAAAACATACGTGGCGAGTTGGCCTCTACGTCTTCGTGGGACCTTTATATACATCAATAACGTAATATAACCTAGCCTAACCCAACCTAACATCTCGGCGGTTATATTTGAAAACATTCATGGCGATTTGGCATCTACGTCTCCGTGGGACCTTTATATACATCAATAACGTAATATAACCTAACCTAACCCAACCTAACATTTCGGCGGTAATATTTGACATCATTCCTGGCGAGTTGGCCTCTACGTCTCCGTTTGACCTTCATAAACATCAATAACGTAATATAACCTAACCTAACCCAACCTAACATCTCGGCGGTAATATTTGAAAACATACCTGGCGAGTTGGCATCTACGTCTCCGTGGGACCTTTATATACATCAATAACGTAATATAACCTAGCCTAACCCAACCTAACATTTCGGCGGTAATATTTGAAAACATTGATGGCGATTTGGCATCTACGTCTCCGTGGGACCTTCATATACATGAATAACGTAATATAGCCTAAGCTAACCCAACCTAACATTTCGGCGGTAATATTTGACATCATTCCTGGCGAGTTGGCCTGTACGTCTCCGTGGGACCTTTATATACATCAATAACGTAATATAACCTAACCTAACCCAACCTATCATCTCGGAGGTAATATTTGACAACATTGCTGGCTTGTTGGCTTCTACGTCTCCGTGGGACCTTCATAAACATCAATAACGTAATATAACCTAACCTAACCCAACCTAACATCTCGGCGGTAATATTTGAAAACATGCCTGGCGAGTTGGCCTCTACGTCTTCGAGGGACCTTTATATACATCAATAACGTAATATAACCTAGCCTAACCCAACCTAACATCTCGGCGGTTATATTTGAAAACATTCATGTCGATTTGGCATCTACGTCTCCGTGGGACCTTTATATACATCAATAACGTAATATAACCTAACCTAACCCAACCTAACATTTCGGCGGTAATATTTGACAACATACCTGGCGAGTTGGCCTCTACGTCTCCGTGGGACCTTCATATACATCAATAACGAAATGTAACCTAGCCTAACCCAACCTAACATCTCGGCCGTAATATTTGAAAACATACCTGGCGAGTTGGCCTCTACGTCTCCGTTTGACCTTCATATACATCAATATCGTAATATAACGTAACTTAACCCAACCTATAATCTCGGAGGTAATATTTGATAACATTCCTGGCGAATTGGCCTCTACGTCTCCGAGGGACCTTTATATACATCAATAACGTAATATAACCTAACCTAACCCAACCTAACATCTCGGCGGTAATATTTGAAAACATTGATGGCGATTTGGCATCTACGTCTCCGTGGGACCTTCATATACATGAATAACGTAATATAGCCTAAGCTAACCCAACCTAACATTTCGGCGGTAATACTTGACATCATTCCTGGCGAGTTGGCCTGTACGTCTCCGTGGGACCTTTATATACATCAATAACGTAATATGACCTAACCTAACCCAACCAAACATCTCGGCGGATATATTTGAAAACATTCCTGGCGAGTTGGCCTCTACGTCTTCGTGGGACCTTTATATACATCAATAACGTAATATAACCTAGCCTAACCCAACCTAACATCTCGGCGGTTATATTTGACAACATTCCTGGCGAGTTGGCTTCTCCGTCTCCGTGGGACCTTTATATACATCAATAACGTAATATAACCTAACCTAACCCAACCTATCATCTCGGAGGTAATATTTGACAACATTGCTGGCTTGTTGGCTTCTACGTCTCCGTGGGACCTTCATAAACATCAATAACGTAATATAACCTAACCTAACCCAACCTAACATCTCGGCGGTAATATTTGAAAACATGCCTGGCGAGTTGGCCTCTACGTCTTCGTGGGACCTTTATATACATCAATAACGTAATATAACCTAGCCTAACCCAACCTAACATCTCGGCGGTTATATTTGAAAACATTCATGTCGATTTGGCATCTACGTCTCCGTGGGACCTTTATATACATCAGTAACGTAATATAACCTAACCTAACCCAACCTAACATTTCGGCGGTAATATTTGACAACATACCTGGCGAGTTGGCCTCTACGTCTCCGTGGGACCTTCATATACATCAATAACGAAATGTAACCTATCCTACCCCAACCTAACATCTCGGCGGTAATATTTGATAACATTCCTGGCGAGTTGGCCTCTACGTCTCCGAGGGACCTTTATATACATCAATAACGTAATATAACCTAACCTAACCCAACCTAACATCTCGGCGGTAATATTTGAAAACATACCTGACGAGTTGGCCTCTACGTCTCCGTGGGACCTTTATATACATCAATAACGTAATATAACCTAACCTAACCCAACCTAACATCTCGGCGGTAATATTTCAAAACATACGTGGCGAGTTGGCCTCTACGTCTTCGTGGGACCTTCATATACATGAATAACGTAATATAGCCTAAGCTAACCCAACCTAACATTTCGGCGGTAATATTTGACATCATTCCTGGCGAGTTGGCCTGTACGTCTCCGTGGGACCTTTATATACATCAATAACGTAATATGACCTAACCTAACCCAACCAAACATCTCGGCGGTAATATTTGAAAACATTCCTGGCGAGTTGGCCTCTACGTCTTCGTGGGACCTTTATATACATCAATAACGTAATATAACCTAGCCTAACCCAACCTAACATCTCGGCGGTTATATTTGAAAACATTCATGTCGATTTGGCATCTACGTCTCCGTGGGACCTTTATATACATCAATAACGTAATATAACCTAACCTAACCCAACCTAACATTTCGGCGGTAATATTTGACATCATTCCTGGCGAGTTGGCCTCTACGTCTCCGTTTGACCTTCATAAACATCAATAACGTAATATAACCTAACCTAACCCAACCTAACATCTCGGCGGTAATATTTGAAAACATACCTGGCGAGTTGGCCTCTACGTCTCCGTGGGACCTTTATATACATCAATAACGTAATATAACCTAGCCTAACCCAACCTAACATCTCGGCGGTAATAATTGAAAACATACCTGGCGAGTTGGCCTCTACGTCTCCGTGGGACCTTTATATACATCAATAACGTAATATAACCTAGCCTAACCCAACCTAACATCTCGGCGGTAATATTTGAAAACATTGATGGCGATTTGGCATCTACGTCTCCGTGGGACCTTCATATACATGAATAACGTAATATAGCCTAAGCTAACCCAACCTAACATTTCGGCGGAAATATTTGACATCATTCCTGGCGAGTTGGGCTCTACGTCTCCGTTTGACCTTTATATACATCAATAACGTAATATAACGTAACTTAACCCAACCTATCATCTCGGAGGTAATATTTGAAAACATACCTGGCGAGTTGGCCTCTACGTCTCCGTGGGACCTTTATATACATCAATAACGCAATATAACCTAACCTAATCCAACCTAACATCTCGGCGGTAATATTTGACATCACTACTGGCGATTTGGCCTCTACGTCTCCGTTTGACCTTCATAAACATCAATAACGTAATATAACGTAACCTAACCCAACCTAACACCCCGGCGGTATTATTTGACATCATTCCTGGCGAGTTGGCCTCTACGTCTCCGTTTGACCTTTATATACATCAATAACGTAATATAACGTAACTTAACCCAACCTATCATTTCGGAGGTAATATTTGACAACATTCCTGGCGAGTTGGCCTCTACGTCTCCGAGGTACATTTATATACATCAGTAACGTAATATAACCTAACCTAACCCAACCTAGCATCTCGGCGGTAATATTTGACAACATTCCTGGCGATTTGGCTTCTCCGTCTCCGTGGGACCTTTATATACATCAATAACGTAATATAACCTAACCTAACCCAACCTATCATCTCGGAGGTAATATTTGACAACATTGCTGGCTTGTTGGCTTCTACGTCTCCGTGGGACCTTCATAAACATCAATAACGTAATATAACCTAACCTAACCCAACCTAACATCTCGGCGGTAATATTTGAAAACATGCCTGGCGAGTTGGCCTCTACGTCTTCGTGGGACCTTTATATAAGTCAATAACGTAATATAACCTAGCCTAACCCAACCTAACATCTCGGCGGTTATATTTGAAAACATTCATGTCGATTTGGCATCTACGTCTCCGTGGGACCTTTATATACATCAATAACGTAATATAACCTAACCTAACCCAACCTAACATTTCGGCGGTAATATTTGACAACATACCTAGCGAGTTGGCCTCTACGTCTCCGTGGGACCTTCATATACATCAATAACGAAATGTAACCTATCCTACCCCAACCTAACATCTCGGCGGTAATATTTGAAAACATACCTGGCGAGTTGGCCTCTACGTCTCCGTTTGACCTTCATATACATCAATATCGTAATATAACGTAACTTAACCCAACCTATAATCTCGGAGGTAATATTTGATAACATTCCTGGCGAGTTGGCCTCTACGCCTCCGAGGGACCTTTATATACATCAATAACGTAATATAACCTAACCTAACCCAACCTAACATCTCGGCGGTAATATTTGAAAACATACCTGACGAGTTGGCCTCTACGTCTCCGTGGGACCTTTATATATATCAATAACGCAATATAACCTAACCTAACCCAACCTAACATCTCGGCGGTAATATTTGACAACATTCCTGGCGAGTTGGCTTCTCCGTCTCCGTAGGACCTTTATATACATCAATCACGTAATATAACCTAGCCTAACCCAACCTAACATCTCGGCGCTAATATTTGTAAACATTGATGGCGATTTGGCATCTACGTCTCCGTGGGACCTTCATATACATGAATAACGTAATATAGCCTAAGCTAACCCAACCTAACATTTCGGCGGTAATATTTGACATCATTCCTGGCGAGTTGGCCTGTACGTCTCCGTGGGACCTTTATATACATCAATAACGTAATATGACCTAACCTAACCCAACCAAACATCTCGGCGGTAATATTTGAAAACATTCCTGGCGAGTCGGCCTCTACGTCTTCGTGGGACCTTTATATACATCAATAACGTAATATAACCTAGCCTAACCCAACCTAACATCTCGGCGGTTATATTTGAAAACATTCATGTCGATTTGGCATCTACGTCTCCGTGGGACCTTTATATACATCAATAACGTAATATAACCTAACCTAACCCAACCTAACATTTCGGCGGTAATATTTGACATCATTCCTGGCGAGTTGGCCTCTACGTCTCCGTTTGACCTTCATAAACATCAATAAGGTAATATAACCTAACCTAACCGAACCTATCATCTCGGAGGTAATATTTGAAAACATACCTGGCGAGTTGGCCTCTACGTCTCCGTGGGACCTTTATATACATCAATAACGCAATATAACCTAACCTAATCCAACCTAACATCTCGGCGGTAATATTTGACATCACTACTGGCGATTTGGCCTCTACGTCTCCGTTTGACCTTCATAAACATCAATAACGTAATATAATGTAACATAACCCAACCTAACACCTCGGCGGTATTATTTGACATCATTCCTGGCGAGTTGGCCTCTACGTCTCCGTTTGACCTTTATATACATCAATAACGTAATATAACGTAACTTAACCCAACCTATCATTTCGGAGGTAATATTTGACAACATTCCTGGCGAGTTGGCCTCTACGTCTCCGAGGTACCTTTATATACATCAATAACGTAATATAACCTAACCTAACCCAACCTAGCATCTCGGCGGTAATATTTGACAACATTCCTGACGAGTTGGCCTCTACGTCTCCGTGGGACCTTTATATATATCAATAACGCAATATAACCTAACCTAACCCAACCTAACATCTCGGCGGTAATATTTGACAACATTCCTGGCGAGTTGGCTTCTCCGTCTCCGTGGGACCTTTATATACATCAATAACGTAATATAACCTAACATAACCCAACCTATCATCTCGGAGGTAATATTTGACAACATTGCTGGCTTGTTGGCTTCTACGTCTCCGTGGGACCTTCATAAACATCAATAACGTAATATAACCTAACCTAACCCAACCTAACATCTCGGCGGTAATATTTGAAAACATGCCTGGCGAGTTGGCCTCTACGTCTCCGTTTGACCTTCATATACATCAATAACGTAATATAACCTAGCCTAATCCAACCTAACATCTCGGCGGTAATATTTGACATCACTACTGGCGATTTGGCCTCTACGTCTCCGTTTGACCTTCATAAACATCAATAACGTAATATAATGTAACCTAACCCAACCTAACACCTCGGCGGTATTATTTGACAACATACCTGGCGAGTTGGCCTCTACGTCTCCGTGGGACCTTCATATACATCAATAACGAAATATAACCTAACCTAACCCAACCTAACATCTCGGCGGTAATATTTGAAAACATTCCTGTCGAGTTGGCTTCTCCGTCTCTGTGGGATCTTTTTATACATCAATAACGTAATATAACCTAACCTAACCCAACCTAACATCTCGGCGGTAATATTTTAAAAATACCTGGCGAGTTGGCCTCTACGTCACCGTGGGACATTTATATACATCAATAACGTAATATAACCTAACCTAACCCAACCTAACATCTCGGCGGTAATATTTGATCACATTACTAGCTTGTTGGCCTCTACGTCTCCGCGGGACGTTTATATACATCTATAACGTGATATAACCTAACCTAACCCAACCTAACATTTCGGCGGTAATATTTGACATCATTCCTGGCGAGTTGGCCTCTACGTCTCCGTTTGACCCTCATAAACATCAATAACGTAATATAACCTAACCTAACCCAACCTAACATCTCGGCGGTAATATTTGAAAACATTGATGGCGATTTGGCATCTACGTCTCCGTGGGACCTTCATATACATCAATAACGTAATATAACGTAACCTAACCCAACCTAACCTCTCGCCGGTAATATTTGACAACATACCTGGCGAGTTGGCCTCTACGTCCCCGTGGGACCTTCATATACATCAATAACGAAATATAACCTAGCCTAACCCAACCTAACATCTCGGCGGTAATATTTGAAAACATTGATGGCGATTTGGCATCTACGTCTCCGTGGGACCTTCATATACATGAATAACGTAATATAGCCTAAGCTAACCCAACCTAACATTTCGGCGGTAATATTTGACATCATTCCTGGCGAGTTGGCCTGTACGTCTCCGTGGGTCCTTTATATACATCAATAACGTAATATGACCTAACCTAACCCAACCAAACATCTCGGCGGTAATATTTGACAGCATTCCTGGCTAGTTGGCTACTCCGTCTCCGTGGGATCTTTTTATACATCAATAACGTAATATAACCTAACCTAATCCAACCTAATATCACGGCGGTAATATTTGAAAACATACCTGGCGATTTGGCCTCTACGTCTCCGTTTGACCTTCATAAACATCAATAACGTAATATAACGTAACCTAACCCAACCTAACATCTCGGCGGTATTATTTGACATCATTCCTGGCGAGTTGGCCTCTACGTCTCCGTTTGACCTTTATATACATCAATAACGTAATATAACGTAACTTAACCCAACCTATCATCTCGGAGCTAATATTTGACAACATTGCTGGCTTGTTGGCTTCTACGTCTCCGTGGGACCTTCATAAACATCAATAACGTAATATAACCTAACCTAACCCAACCTAACATCTCGGCGGTTATATTTGAAAACATTCATGGCGATTTGGCATCTACGTCTCCGTGGGACCTTTATATACATCAATAACGTAATATAACCTAACCTAACCCAACCTAACATTTCGGCGGTAATATTTGACATCATTCCTGGCGAGTTGGCCTCTACGTCTCCGTTTGACCTTCATAAACATCAATAACGTAATATAACCTAACCTAACCCAACCTAACATCGCGGCGGTAATATTTGAAAACATACCTGGCGAGTTGGCATCTACGTCTCCGTGGGACCTTTATATACATCAATAACGTAATATAACCTAGCCTAACCCAACCTAACATCTCGGCGGTAATATTTGAAAACATTGATGGCGATTTGGCATCTACGTCTCCGTGGGACCTTCATATACATGAATAACGTAATATAGCCTAAGCTAACCCAACCTAACATTTCGGCGGTAATATTTGACATCATTCCTGGCGAGTTGGCCTGTACGTCTCCGTGGGACCTTTATATACATCAATAACGTAATATGACCTAACCTAACCCAACCAAACATCTCGGCGGTAATATTTGAAAACATTCCTGGCGAGTTGGCCTCTACGTCTTCGTGGGACCTTTATATACATCAATAACGTAATATAACCTAGCCTAACCCAACCTAACATCTCGGCGGTTATATTTGAAAACATTCATGTCGATTTGGCATCTACGTCTCCGTGGGACCTTTATATACATCAATAACGTAATATAACCTAACCTAACCCAACCTAACATTTCGGCGGTAATATTTGACATCATTCCTGGCGAGTTGGCCTCTACGTCTCCGTTTGACCTTCATAAACATCAATAACGTAATATAACCTAACCTAACCCAACCTAACATCTCGGCGGTAATATTTGCAAACATACCTGGCGAGTTGGCCTCTACGTCTCCGTGGGACCTTTATATACATCAATAACGTAATATAACCTAGCCTAACCCAACCTAACATCTCGGCGGTAATATTTGACAACATTCCTGACGAGTTGGCCTCTACGTCTCCGTGGGACCTTTATATATATCAATAACGCAATATAACCTAACCTAACCCAACCTAACATCTCGGCGGTAATATATGACAACATTCCTGGCGAGTTGGCTTCTCCGTCTCCGTGGGACCTTTATATACATCAATAACGTAATATAACCTAACCTAACCCAACCTATCATCTCGGAGGTAATATTTGACAACATTGCTGGCTTGTTGGCTTCTACGTCTCCGTGGGACCTTCATAAACATCAATAACGTAATATAACCTAACCTAACCCAACCTAACATCTCGGCGGTAATATTTGAAAACATGCCTGGCGAGTTGGCCTCTACGTCTTCGTGGGACCTTTATATACATCAATCACGTAATATAACCTAGCCTAACCCAACCTAACATCTCGGCGGTTATATTTGAAAACATTCATGTCGATTTGGCATCTACGTCTCCGTGGGACCTTTATATACATCAATAACGTAATATAACCTAACCTAACCCAACCTAACATTTCGGCGGTAATATTTGACAACATACCTGGCGAGTTGGCCTCTACGTCTCCGTGGGACCTTCATATACATCAATAACGAAATGTAACCTATCCTACCCCAACCTAACATCTCGGCGGTAATATTTGAAAACATACCTGGCGAGTTGGCCTCTACGTCTCCGTTTGACCTTCATATACATCAATATCGTAATATAACGTAACTTAACCCAACCTATAATCTCGGAGGTAATATTTGATAACATTCCTGGCGAGTTGGCCTCTACGTCTCCGAGGGACCTTTATATACATCAATAACGTAATATAACCTAACCTAACCCAACCTAACATCTCGGCGGTAATATTTGAAAACATACCTGACGAGTTGGCCTCTACGTCTCCGTGGGACCTTTATATATATCAATAACGCAATATAACCTAACCTAACCCAACCTAACATCTCGGCGGTAATATTTGACAACATTCCTGGCGAGTTGGCTTCTCCGTCTCCGTGGGACCTTTGTATACATCAATAACGTAATATAACCTAGCCTAACCCAACGTAACATCTCGGCGGTAATATTTGAAAACATTGATGGCGATTTGGCATCTACGTCTCCGTGGGACCTTCATATACATGAATAACGTAATATAGCCTAAGCTAACCCAACCTAACATCTCGGCGGTAATATTTGAAAACATTGATGGCGATTTGGCATCTACGTCTCCGCGGGACCTTTATATACATCTATAACGTGATATAACCTAACCTTACCCAACCTAACATTTCGGCGGTAATATTTGACATCATTCCTGGCTTGTTGGCTTCTACGTCTCCGTGGGACCTTCATAAACATCAATAACGTAATATAACCTAACCTAACCCAACCTAACATCTCGGCGGTAATATTTGAAAACATACCTGGCGAGTTGGCCTCTACGTCTTCGTGGGACCTTTATATACATCAATAACGTAATATAACCTAGCCTAACCCAACCTAAAATCTCGGCGGTTATATTTGAAAACATTCATGGCGATTTGGCATCTACGTCTCCGTGGGACCTTTATATACATCAATAACGTAATATAACCTAACCTAACCCAACCTAACATCTCGGCGGTTATATTTGAAAACATACCTGGCGAGTTGGCATCTACGTCTCCGTGGGACCTTTATATACATCAATGACGTAATATAACCTAGCCTAACCCAACCTAACATCTCGGCGGTAATATTTGAAAACATTGATGGCGATTTGGAATCTACGTCTCCGTGAGACCTTCATATACGTGAATAACGTAATATAGCCTAAGCTAACCCAACCTAACATTTCGGCGGTAATATTTGACATCATTCCTGGCGAGTTGGCCTGTACGTCTCCGTGGGACCTTTATATACATCAATAACGTAATATAACCTAACCTAACCCAACCAAACATATCGGCGGTAATATTTGACAGCATTCCTGGCTAGTTGGCTTCTCCGTCTCCGTGGGATCTTTTTATACATCAATAACGTAATGTAACCTAACCTAATCCCACCTAATATCTCGGCGGTAATATTTGAAAACATTGATGGCGATTTGGCATCTACGTCTCCGCGGGACCTTTATATACATCTATAACGTGATATAACCTAACCGTACCCAACCTAACATTTCGGCGGTAATATTTGACATCATTCCTGGCTTGTTGGCTTCTACGTCCTCGCGGGAACTTCATAAACATCAATAACGTAATATAACCTAACCTAACCCAACCTAACATCTCGGCGGTAATATTTGAAAACATACCTGGCGAGTTGGCCTCTACGTCTCCGTGGGACCTTCATATACATCAATAACGAAATATAACCTAACCTAACCCAACCTAACATCTCGGCGGTAATATTTGAAAACATTCCTGTCGAGTTGGCTTCTCCGTCTCTGTGGGATCTTTTTATACATCAATAACGTAATATAACCTAACCTAACCCAACCTAACATCTCGGCGGTAATATTTGAAAACATACCTGGCGAGTTGGCCTCTACGTCTCCGTGGGACATTTATATACATCAATAACGTAATATAACCTAACCTAACCCAACCTAACATCTCGGCGGTAATATTTGATCACATTACTAGCTTGTTGGCCTCTACGTCTCCGCGGGACGTTTATATACATCTATAACGTGATATAACCTAACCTAACCCAACCTAACATTTCGGCGGTAATATTTGACATCATTCCTGGCGAGTTGGCCTCTACGTCTCCGTTTGACCCTCATAAACATCAATAACGTAATATAACCTAACCTAACCCAACCTAACATCTCGGCGGTAATATTTGAAAACATTCATGGCGATTTGGCATCTACGTCTCCGTGGGACCTTCATATACATCAATAACGTAATATAACGTAACTTAACCCAACCTATCATCTCGGAAGTAATATTTGACAACATTGCTGGCTTGTTGGCTTCTACGTCTCCGTGGGACCTTCATAAACATCAATAACGTAATATAACCTAACCTAACCCAACCTAACATCTCGGCGGTAATATTTGAAAACATACCTGGCGAGTTGGCCTCTACGTCTCCGTGGGACCTTTATATACATCAATAACGTAATATAACCTAACCTAACCCAACCTAACCTCTCGCCGGTAATATTTGACAACATACCTGGCGAGTTGGCCTCTACGTCCCCGTGGGACCTTCATATACATCAATAACGAAATATAACCTAGCCTAACCCAACCTAACATCTCGGCGGTAATATTTGAAAACATTGATGGCGATTTGGCATCTACGTCTCCGTGGGACCTTCATATACATGAATAACGTAATATAGCCTAAGCTAACCCAACCTAACATTTCGGCGGTAATATTTGACATCATTCCTGGCGAGTTGGCCTGTACGTCTCCGTGGGACCTTTATATACATCAATAACGTAATATGACCTAACCTAACCCAACCAAACATCTCGGCGGTAATATTTGACAGCATTCCTGGCTAGTTGGCTTCTCCGTCTCCGTGGGATCTTTTTATACATCAATAACGTAATATAACCTAACCTAATCCAACCTAATATCTCGGCGGTAATATTTGAAAACATACCTGGCGATTTGGCCTCTACGTCTCCGTTTGACCTTCATAAACATCAATAACGTAATATAACGTAACCTAACCCAACCTAACATCTCGGCGGTATTATTTGACATCATTCCTGGCGAGTTGGCCTCTACGTCTCCGTTTGACCTTTATATACATCAATAATGTAATATAACGTAACTTAACCCAACCTATCATCTCGGAGGTAATATTTGACAACATTGCTGGCTTGTTGGCCTGTACGTCTCCGTGGGAACTTTATATACATCAATAACGTAATATGACCTAACCTAACCCAACCAAACATCTCGGCGGTAATATTTGAAAACATTCCTGGCGAGTTGGCCTCTACGTCTTCGTGGGACCTTTATATACATCAATAACGTAATATAACCTAGCCTAACCCAACCTAACATCTCGGCGGTTATATTTGAAAACATTCATGTCGATTTGGCATCTACGTCTCCGTGGGACCTTTATATACATCAATAACGTAATATAACCTAACCTAACCCAACCTAACATTTCGGCGGTAATATTTGACATCATTCCTGGCGAGTTGGCCTCTACGTCTCCGTGGGACCTTCATAAACATCAATAACGTAATATAACCTAACCTAACCCAACCTAACATCTCGGCGGTAATATTTGAAAACATACCTGGCGAGTTGGCCTCTACGTCTTCGTGGGACCTTTATATACATCAATAACGTAATATAACCTAGCCTAACCCAACCTAACATCTCGGCGGTTATATTTGAAAACATTCATGGCGATTTGGCATCTACGTCTCCGTGGGACCTTTATATACATCAATAACGTAATATAACCTAACCTAACCCAACCTAACATCTCGGCGGTTATATTTGAAAACATACCTGGCGAGTTGGCATCTACGTCTCCGTGGGACCTTTATATACATCAATGACGTAATATAACCTAGCCTAACCCAACCTAACATCTCGGCGGTAATATTTGAAAACATTGATGGCGATTTGGAATCTACGTCTCCGTGAGACCTTCATATACGTGAATAACGTAATATAGCCTAAGCTAACCCAACCTAACATTTCGGCGGTAATATTTGACATCATTCCTGGCGAGTTGGCCTGTACGTCTCCGTGGGACCTTTATATACATCAATGACGTAATATAACCTAACCTAACCCAACCAAACATATCGGCGGTAATATTTGACAGCATTCCTGGCTAGTTGGCTTCTCCGTCTCCGTGGGATCTTTTTATACATCAATAACGTAATGTAACCTAACCTAATCCCACCTAATATCTCGGCGGTAATATTTGAAAACATTGATGGCGATTTGGCATCTACGTCTCCGCGGGACCTTTATATACATCTATAACGTGAAATAACCTAACCTTACCCAACCTAACATTTCGGCGGTAATATTTGACATCATTCCTGGCTTGTTGGCTTCTACGTCTCCGTGGGAACTTCATAAACATCAATAACGTAATATAACCTAACCTAACCCAACCTAACATCTCGGCGGTAATATTTGAAAACATACCTGGCGAGTTGGCCTCTACGTCTCCGTGGGACCTTCATATACATCAATAACGAAATATAACCTAACCTAACCCAACCTAACATCTCGGCGGTAATATTTGAAAACATTCCTGTCGAGTTGGCTTCTCCGTCTCTGTGGGATCTTTTTATACATCAATAACGTAATATAACCTAACCTAACCCAACCTAACATCTCGGCGGTAATATTTGAAAACATACCTGGCGAGTTGGCCTCTACGTCTCCGTGGGACATTTATATACATCAATAACGTAATATAACCTAACCTAACCCAACCTAACATCTCGGCGGTAATATTTGATCACATTACTAGCTTGTTGGCCTCTACGTCTCCGCGGGACGTTTATATACATCTATAACGTGATATAACCTAACCTAACCCAACCTAACATTTCGGCGGTAATATTTGACATCATTCCTGGCGAGTTGGCCTCTACGTCTCCGTTTGACCCTCATAAACATCAATAACGTAATATAACCTAACCTAACCCAACCTAACATCTCGGCGGTAATATTTGAAAACATTCATGGCGATTTGGCATCTACGTCTCCGTGGGACCTTCATATACATCAATAACGTAATATAACGTAACTTAACCCAACCTATCATCTCGGAAGTAATATTTGACAACATTGCTGGCTTGTTGGCTTCTACGTCTCCGTGGGACCTTCATAAACATCAATAACGTAATATAACCTAACCTAACCCAACCTAACATCTCGGCGGTAATATTTGAAAACATAGCTGGCGAGTTGGCCTCTACGTCTCCGTGGGACCTTTATATACATCAATAACGTAATATAACCTAACCTAACCCAACCTAACCTCTCGCCGGTAATATTTGACAACATACCTGGCGAGTTGGCCTCTACGTCCCCGTGGGACCTTCATATACATCAATAACGAAATATAACCTAGCCTAACCCAACCTAACATCTCGGCGGTAATATTTGAAAACATTGATGGCGATTTGGCATCTACGTCTCCGTGGGACCTTCATATACATGAATAACGTAATATAGCCTAAGCTAACCCAACCTAACATTTCGGCGGTAATATTTGACATCATTCCTGGCGAGTTGGCCTGTACGTCTCCGTGGGACCTTTATATACATCAATAACGTAATATGACCTAACCTAACCCAACCAAACATCTCGGCGGTAATATTTGACAGCATTGCTGGCTAGTTGGCTTCTCCGTCTCCGTGGGATCTTTTTATACATCAATAACGTAATATAACCTAACCTAATCCAACCTAATATCTCGGCGGTAATATTTGAAAACATACCTGGCGATTTGGCCTCTACGTCTCCGTTTGACCTTCATAAACATCAACAACGTAATATAACGTAACCTAACCCAACCTAACATCTCGGCGGTATTATTTGACATCATTCCTGGCGAGTTGGCCTCTACGTCTCCGTTTGACCTTTATATACATCAATAATGTAATATAACGTAACTTAACCCAACCTATCATCTCGGAGGTAATATTTGATAACATTCCTGGCGAGTTGGCCTCTACGTCTCCGAGGGACCTTTATATACATCAATAACGTAATATGACCTAACCTAACCCAACCAAACATCTCGGCGGTAATATTTGAAAACATTCCTGGCGAGTTGGCTTCTACGTCTCCGTGGGACCTTCATAAACATCAATAACGTAATATAACCTAACCTAACCCAACCTAACATCTCGGCGGTAATATTTGAAAACATACCTGGCGAGTTGGCCTCTACGTCTTCGTGGGACCTTTATATACATCAATAACGTAATATAACCTAGCCTAACCCAACCTAAAGTCTCGGCGGTTATATTTGAAAACATTCATGGCGATTTGGCATCTACGTCTCCGTGGGACCTTTATATACATCAATAACGTAATATAACCTAACCTAACCCAACCTAACATCTCGGCGGTTATATTTGAAAACATACCTGGCGAGTTGGCATCTACGTCTCCGTGGGACCTTTATATACATCAATGACGTAATATAACCTAGCCTAACCCAACCTAACATCTCGGCGGTAATATTTGAAAACATTGATGGCGATTTGGAATCTACGTCTCCGTGAGACCTTCATATACGTGAATAACGTAATATAGCCTAAGCTAACCCAACCTAACATTTCGGCGGTAATATTTGACATCATTCCTGGCGAGTTGGCCTGTACGTCTCCGTGGGACCTTTATATACATCAATAACGTAATATAACCTAACCTAACCCAACCAAACATATCGGCGGTAATATTTGACAGCATTCCTGGCTAGTTGGCTTCTCCGTCTCCGTGGGATCTTTTTATACATCAATAACGTAATGTAACCTAACCTAATCCCACCTAATATCTCGGCGGTAATATTTGAAAACATTGATGGCGATTTGGCATCTACGTCTCCGCGGGACCTTTATATACATCTATAACGTGATATAACCTAACCGTACCCAACCTAACATTTCGGCGGTAATATTTGACATCATTCCTGGCTTGTTGGCTTCTACGTCCTCGCGGGAACTTCATAAACATCAATAACGTAATATAACCTAACCTAACCCAACCTAACATCTCGGCGGTAATATTTGAAAACATACCTGGCGAGTTGGCCTCTACGTCTCCGTGGGACCTTCATATACATCAATAACGAAATATAACCTAACCTAACCCAACCTAACATCTCGGCGGTAATATTTGAAAACATTCCTGCGAGTTGGCTTCTCCGTCTCTGTGGGATCTTTTTATACATCAATAACGTAATATAACCTAACCTAACCCAACCTAACATCTCGGCGGTAATATTTGAAAACATACCTGGCGAGTTGGCCTCTACGTCTCCGTGGGACATTTATATACATCAATAACGTAATATAACCTAACCTAACCCAACCTAACATCTCGGCGGTAATATTTGATCACATTACTAGCTTGTTGGCCTCTACGTCTCCGCGGGACGTTTATATACATCTATAACGTGATATAACCTAACCTAACCCAACCTAACATTTCGGCGGTAATATTTGACATCATTCCTGGCGAGTTGGCCTCTACGTCTCCGTTTGACCCTCATAAACATCAATAACGTAATATAACCTAACCTAACCCAACCTAACATCTCGGCGGTAATATTTGAAAACATTCATGGCGATTTGGCATCTACGTCTCCGTGGGACCTTCATATACATCAATAACGTAATATAACGTAACTTAACCCAACCTATCATCTCGGAAGTAATATTTGACAACATTGCTGGCTTGTTGGCTTCTACGTCTCCGTGGGACCTTCATAAACATCAATAACGTAATATAACCTAATCTAACCCAACCTAACATCTCGGCGGTAATATTTGAAAACATACCTGGCGAGTTGGCCTCTACGTCTCCGTGGGACCTTTATATACATCAATAACGTAATATAACCTAACCTAACCCAACCTAACCTCTCGCCGGTAATATTTGACAACATACCTGGCGAGTTGGCCTCTACGTCCCCGTGGGACCTTCATATACATCAATAACGAAATATAACCTAGCCTAACCCAACCTAACATCTCGGCGGTAATATTTGAAAACATTGATGTCGATTTGGCATCTACGTCTCCGTGGGACCTTCATATACATGAATAACGTAATATAGCCCAAGCTAACCCAACCTAACATTTCGGCGGTAATATTTGACATCATTCCTGGCGAGTTGGCCTGTACGTCTCCGTGGGACCTTTATATACATCAATAACGTAATATGACCTAACCTAACCCAACCAAACATCTCGGCGGTAATATTTGACAGCATTCCTGGCTAGTTGGCTTCTCCGTCTCCGTGGGATCTTTTTATACATCAATAACGTAATATAACCTAACCTAATCCAACCTAATATCTCGGCGGTAATATTTGAAAACATACCTGGCGATTTGGCCTCTACGTCTCCGTTTGACCTTCATAAACATCAATAACGTAATATAACGTAACCTAACCCAACCTAACATCTCGGCGGTATTATTTGACATCATTCCTGGCGAGTTGGCCTCTACGTCTCCGTTTGACCTTTATATACATCAATAATGTAATATAACGTAACTTAACCCAACCTATCATCTCGGAGGTAATATTTGACAACATTGCTGGCTTGTTGGCCTGTACGTCTCCGTGGGACCTTTATATACATCAATAACGTAATATGACCTAACCTAACCCAACCAAACATCTCGGCGGTAATATTTGAAAACATTCCTGGCGAGTTGGCCTCTACGTCTTCGTGGGACCTTTATATACATCAATAACGTAATATAACCTAGCCTAACCCAACCTAACATCTCGGCGGTTATATTTGAAAACATTCATGTCGATTTGGCATCTACGTCTCCGTGGGACCTTTATATACATCAATAACGTAATATAACCTAACCTAACCCAACCTAACATTTCGGCGGTAATATTTGACATCATTCCTGGCGAGTTGGCCTCTACGTCTCCGTGGGACCTTCATAAACATCAATAACGTAATATAACCTAACCTAACCCAACCTAACATCTCGGCGGTAATATTTGAAAACATACCTGGCGAGTTGGCCTCTACGTCTTCGTGGGACCTTTATATACATCAATAACGTAATATAACCTAGCCTAACCCAACCTAACATCTCGGCGGTTATATTTGAAAACATTCATGGCGATTTGGCATCTACGTCTCCGTGGGACCTTTATATACATCAATAACGTAATATAACCTAACCTAACCCAACCTAACATCTCGGCGGTTATATTTGAAAACATACCTGGCGAGTTGGCATCTACGTCTCCGTGGGACCTTTATATACATCAATGACGTAATATAACCTAGCCTAACCCAACCTAACATCTCGGCGGTAATATTTGAAAACATTGATGGCGATTTGGAATCTACGTCTCCGTGAGACCTTCATATACGTGAATAACGTAATATAGCCTAAGCTAACCCAACCTAACATTTCGGCGGTAATATTTGACATCATTCCTGGCGAGTTGGCCTGTACGTCTCCGTGGGACCTTTATATACATCAATGACGTAATATAACCTAACCTAACCCAACCAAACATATCGGCGGTAATATTTGACAGCATTCCTGGCTAGTTGGCTTCTCCGTCTCCGTGGGATCTTTTTATACATCAATAACGTAATGTAACCTAACCTAATCCCACCTAATATCTCGGCGGTAATATTTGAAAACATTGATGGCGATTTGGCATCTACGTCTCCGCGGGACCTTTATATACATCTATAACGTGAAATAACCTAACCTTACCCAACCTAACATTTCGGCGGTAATATTTGACATCATTCCTGGCTTGTTGGCTTCTACGTCTCCGTGGGAACTTCATAAACATCAATAACGTAATATAACCTAACCTAACCCAACCTAACATCTCGGCGGTAATATTTGAAAACATACCTGGCGAGTTGGCCTCTACGTCTCCGTGGGACCTTCATATACATCAATAACGAAATATAACCTAACCTAACCCAACCTAACATCTCGGCGGTAATATTTGAAAACATTCCTGTCGAGTTGGCTTCTCCGTCTCTGTGGGATCTTTTTATACATCAATAACGTAATATAACCTAACCTAACCCAACCTAACATCTCGGCGGTAATATTTGAAAACATACCTGGCGAGTTGGCCTCTACGTCTCCGTGGGACATTTATATACATCAATAACGTAATATAACCTAACCTAACCCAACCTAACATCTCGGCGGTAATATTTGATCACATTACTAGCTTGTTGGCCTCTACGTCTCCGCGGGACGTTTATATACATCTATAACGTGATATAACCTAACCTAACCCAACCTAACATTTCGGCGGTAATATTTGACATCATTCCTGGCGAGTTGGCCTCTACGTCTCCGTTTGACCCTCATAAACATCAATAACGTAATATAACCTAACCTAACCCAACCTAACATCTCGGCGGTAATATTTGAAAACATTCATGGCGATTTGGCATCTACGTCTCCGTGGGACCTTCATATACATCAATAACGTAATATAACGTAACTTAACCCAACCTATCATCTCGGAAGTAATATTTGACAACATTGCTGGCTTGTTGGCTTCTACGTCTCCGTGGGACCTTCATAAACATCAATAACGTAATATAACCTAACCTAACCCAACCTAACATCTCGGCGGTAATATTTGAAAACATAGCTGGCGAGTTGGCCTCTACGTCTCCGTGGGACCTTTATATACATCAATAACGTAATATAACCTAACCTAACCCAACCTAACCTCTCGCCGGTAATATTTGACAACATACCTGGCGAGTTGGCCTCTACGTCCCCGTGGGACCTTCATATACATCAATAACGAAATATAACCTAGCCTAACCCAACCTAACATCTCGGCGGTAATATTTGAAAACATTGATGGCGATTTGGCATCTACGTCTCCGTGGGACCTTCATATACATGAATAACGTAATATAGCCTAAGCTAACCCAACCTAACATTTCGGCGGTAATATTTGACATCATTCCTGGCGAGTTGGCCTGTACGTCTCCGTGGGACCTTTATATACATCAATAACGTAATATGACCTAACCTAACCCAACCAAACATCTCGGCGGTAATATTTGACAGCATTGCTGGCTAGTTGGCTTCTCCGTCTCCGTGGGATCTTTTTATACATCAATAACGTAATATAACCTAACCTAATCCAACCTAATATCTCGGCGGTAATATTTGAAAACATACCTGGCGATTTGGCCTCTACGTCTCCGTTTGACCTTCATAAACATCAACAACGTAATATAACGTAACCTAACCCAACCTAACATCTCGGCGGTATTATTTGACATCATTCCTGGCGAGTTGGCCTCTACGTCTCCGTTTGACCTTTATATACATCAATAATGTAATATAACGTAACTTAACCCAACCTATCATCTCGGAGGTAATATTTGACAACATTGCTGGCTTGTTGGCCTGTACGTCTCCGTGGGACCTTTATATACATCAATAACGTAATATGACCTAACCTAACCCAACCAAACATCTCGGCGGTAATATTTGAAAACATTCCTGGCGAGTTGGCCTCTACGTCTTCGTGGGACCTTTATATACATCAATAACGTAATATAACCTAGCCTAACCCAACCTAACATCTCGGCGGTTATATTTGAAAACATTCATGTCGATTTGGCATCTACGTCTCCGTGGGACCTTTATATACATCAATAACGTAATATAACCTAACCTAACCCAACCTAACATTTCGGCGGTAATATTTGACATCATTCCTGGCGAGTTGGCCTCTACGTCTCCGTTTGACCTTCATAAACATCAATAACGTAATATAACGTAACCTAACCCAACCTAACACCTCGGCGGTATTATTTGACATCATTCCTGGCGAGTTGGCCTCTACGTCTCCGTTTGACCTTTATATACATCAATAACGTAATATAACGTAACTTAACCCAACCTATCATTTCGGAGGTAATATTTGACAACATTCCTGGCGAGTTGGCCTCTACGTCTCCGAGGTACCTTTATATACATCAATAACGTAATATAACCTAACCTAACCCAACCTAGCATCTCGGCGGTAATATTTGACAACATTCCTGACGAGTTGGCCTCTACGTCTCCGTGGGACCTTTATATATATCAATAACGCAATATAACCTAACCTAACCCAACCTAACATCTCGGCGGTAATATTTGACAACATTCCTGGCGAGTTGGCTTCTCCGTCTCCGTGGGACCTTTATATACATCAATAACGTAATATAACCTAACCTAACCCAACCTATCATCTCGGAGGTAATATTTGACAACATTGCTGGCTTGTTGGCTTCTACGTCTCCGTGGGACCTTCATATACATCAATAACGAAATATAACCTAACCTAACCCAACCTAACATCTCGGCGGTAATATTTGAAAACATTCCTGTCGAGTTGGCTTCTCCGTCTCTGTGGGATCTTTTTATACATCAATAACGTAATATAACCTAACCTAACCCAACCTAACATCTCGGCGGTAATATTTGAAAACATACCTGGCGAGTTGGCCTCTACGTCTCCGTGGGACATTTATATACATCAATAACGTAATATAACCTAACCTAACCCAACCTAACATCTCGGCGGTAATATTTGATCACATTACTAGCTTGTTGGCCTCTACGTCTCCGCGGGACGTTTATATACATCTATAACGTGATATAACCTAACCTAACCCAACCTAACATTTCGGCGGTAATATTTGACATCATTCCTGGCGAGTTGGCCTCTACGTCTCCGTTTGACCCTCATAAACATCAATAACGTAATATAACCTAACCTAACCCAACCTAACATCTCGGCGGTAATATTTGAAAACATTCATGGCGATTTGGCATCTACGTCTCCGTGGGACCTTCATATACATCAATAACGTAATATAACGTAACATAACCCAACCTATCATCTCGGAAGTAATATTTGACAACATTGCTGGCTTGTTGGCTTCTACGTCTCCGTGGGACCTTCATAAACATCAATAACGTAATATAACCTAACCTAACCCAACCTAACATCTCGGCGGTAATATTTGAAAACATAGCTGGCGAGTTGGCCTCTACGTCTCCGTGGGACCTTTATATACATCAATAACGTAATATAACCTAACCTAACCCAACCTAACCTCTCGCCGGTAATATTTGACAACATACCTGGCGAGTTGGCCTCTACGTCCCCGTGGGACCTTCATATACATCAATAACGAAATATAACCTAGCCTAACCCAACCTAACATCTCGGCGGTAATATTTGAAAACATTGATGGCGATTTGGCATCTACGTCTCCGTGGGACCTTCATATACATGAATAACGTAATATAGCCTAAGCTAACCCAACCTAACATTTCGGCGGTAATATTTGACATCATTCCTGGCGAGTTGGCCTGTACGTCTCCGTGGGACCTTTATATACATCAATAACGTAATATGACCTAACCTAACCCAACCAAACATCTCGGCGGTAATATTTGACAGCATTGCTGGCTAGTTGGCTTCTCCGTCTCCGTGGGATCTTTTTATACATCAATAACGTAATATAACCTAACCTAATCCAACCTAATATCTCGGCGGTAATATTTGAAAACATACCTGGCGATTTGGCCTCTACGTCTCCGTTTGACCTTCATAAACATCAACAACGTAATATAACGTAACCTAACCCAACCTAACATCTCGGCGGTATTATTTGACATCATTCCTGGCGAGTTGGCCTCTACGTCTCCGTTTGACCTTTATATACATCAATAATGTAATATAACGTAACTTAACCCAACCTATCATCTCGGAGGTAATATTTGACAACATTGCTGGCTTGTTGGCCTGTACGTCTCCGTGGGACCTTTATATACATCAATAACGTAATATGACCTAACCTAACCCAACCAAACATCTCGGCGGTAATATTTGAAAACATTCCTGGCGAGTTGGCCTCTACGTCTTCGTGGGACCTTTATATACATCAATAACGTAATATAACCTAGCCTAACCCAACCTAACATCTCGGCGGTTATATTTGAAAACATTCATGTCGATTTGGCATCTACGTCTCCGTGGGACCTTTATATACATCAATAACGTAATATAACCTAACCTAACCCAACCTAACATTTCGGCGGTAATATTTGACATCATTCCTGGCGAGTTGGCCTCTACGTCTCCGTTTGACCTTCATAAACATCAATAACGTAATATAACGTAACCTAACCCAACCTAACACCTCGGCGGTATTATTTGACATCATTCCTGGCGAGTTGGCCTCTACGTCTCCGTTTGACCTTTATATACATCAATAACGTAATATAACGTAACTTAACCCAACCTATCATTTCGGAGGTAATATTTGACAACATTCCTGGCGAGTTGGCCTCTACGTCTCCGAGGTACCTTTATATACATCAATAACGTAATATAACCTAACCTAACCCAACCTAGCATCTCGGCGGTAAGATTTGACAACATTCCTGACGAGTTGGCCTCTACGTCTCCGTGGGACCTTTATATATATCAATAACGCAATATAACCTAACCTAACCCAACCTAACATCTCGGCGGTAATATTTGACAACATTCCTGGCGAGTTGGCTTCTCCGTCTCCGTGGGACCTTTATATACATCAATAACGTAATATAACCTAACCTAACCCAACCTATCATCTCGGAGGTAATATTTGACAACATTGCTGGCTTGTTGGCTTCTACGTCTCCGTGGGACCTTCATAAACATCAATAACGTAATATAACCTAACCTAACCCAACCTAACATCTCGGCGGTAATATTTGAAAACATGCCTGGCGAGTTGGCCTCTACGTCTCCGTGGGACCTTCATATACATCAATAACGAAATGTAACCTATCCTACCCCAACCTAACATCTCGGCGGTAATATTTGAAAACATACCTGGCGAGTTGGCCTCTACGTCTCCGTTTGACCTTCATATACATCAATATCGTAATATAACGTAACTTAACCCAACCTATAATCTCGGAGGTAATATTTGATAACATTCCTGGCGAGTTGGCCTCTACGTCTCCGAGGGACCTTTATATACATCAATAACGTAATATAACCTAACCTAACCCAACCTAACATCTCGGCGGTAATATTTGAAAACATACCTGGCGAGTTGGCCTCTACGTCTTCGTGGGACCTTTATATACATCAATAACGTAATATAACCTAGCCTAACCCAACCTAACATCTCGGCGGTTATATTTGAAAACATTCATGTCGATTTGGCATCTACGTCTCCGTGGGACCTTCATATACATGAATAACGTAATATAGCCTAAGCTAACCCAACCTAACATTTCGGCGGTAATATTTGACATCATTCCTGGCGAGTTGGCCTGTACGTCTCCGTGGGACATTTATATACATCAATAACGTAATATGACCTAACCTAACCCAACCAAACATCTCGGCGGTAATATTTGAAAACATTCCTGGCGAGTTGGCCTCTACGTCTTCGTGGGACCTTTATATACATCAATAACGTAATATAACCTAGCCTAACCCAACCTAACATCTCGGCGGTTATATTTGAAAACATTCATGTCGATTTGGCATCTACGTCTCCGTGGGACCTTTATATACATCAATAACGTAATATAACCTAACCTAACCCAACCTAACATTTCGGCGGTAATATTTGACATCATTCCTGGCGAGTTGGCCTCTACGTCTCCGTTTGACCTTCATAAACATCAATAACGTAATATAACCTAACCTAACCCAACCTAACATCTCGGCGGTAATATTTGAAAACATACCTGGCGAGTTGGCCTCTACGTCTTCGTGGGACCTTTATATACATCAATAACGTAATATAACCTAGCCTAACCCAACCTAACATCTCGGCGGTTATATTTGAAAACATTCATGTCGATTTGGCATCTACGTCTCCGTGGGACCTTTATATACATCAATAACGTAATATAACCTAACCTAACCCAACCTAACGTTTCGGCGGTAATATTTGACATCATTCCTGGCGAGTTGGCCTCTACGTCTCCGTTTGACCTTCATAAACATCAATAACGTAATATAACCTAACCTAACCCAACCTAACATCTCGGCGGTAATATTTGAAAACATACCTGGCGAGTTGGCCTCTACGTCTCCGTGGGACCTTTATATACATCAATAACGTAATATAACCTAGCCTAACCCAACCTAACATCTCGGCGGTAATATTTGAAAACATTGATGGCGATTTGGCATCTACGTCTCCGCGGGACCTTTATATACATCTATAACGTGATATAACCTAACCTTACCCAACCTAACATTTCGGCGGTAATATTTGACATCATTCCTGGCTTGTTGGCTTCTACGTCTCCGTGGGACCTTCATAAACATCAATAACGTAATATAACCTAACCTAACCCAACCTAACATCTCGGCGGTAATATTTGAAAACATACCTGGCGAGTTGGCCTCTACGTCTTCGTGGGACCTTTATATACATCAATAACGTAATATAACCTAACCTAACCCAACCTAACATCTCGGCGGTAATATTTGAAAACATACCTGGCGAGTTGGCATCTACGTCTCCGTGGGATCTTTATATACATCAATGACGTAATATAACCTAGCCTAACCCAACCTAACATCTCGGCGGTAATATTTGAAAACATTGATGGCGATTTGGAATCTACGTCTCCGTGAGACCTTCATATACGTGAATAACGTAATATAGCCTAAGCTAACCCAACCTAACATTTCGGCGGTAATATTTGACATCATTCCTGGCGAGTTGGCCTGTACGTCTCCGTGGGACCTTTATATACATCAATAACGTAATATAACCTAACCTAACGCAACCAAACATCTCGGCGGTAATATTTGACAGCATTCCTGGCTAGTTGGCTTCTCCGTCTCCGTGGGATCTTTTTATACATCAATAACGTAATGTAACCTAACCTAATCCAACCTAATATCTCGGCGGTAATATTTGAAAACATACCTGGCGATTTGGCCTCTACTTCTCCGTTTGACCTTCATAAACATCAATAACGTAATATAACGTAACCTAACCCAACCTAACATTTCGGCGGAAATATTTGACATCATTCCTGGCGAGTTGGCCTCTACGTCTCCGTTTGACCTTTATATACATCAATAACGTAATATAACGTAACTTAACCCAACCTATCATCTCAGAGGTAATATTTGAAAACATACCTGGCGAGTTGGCCTCTACGTCTCCGTGGGACCTTTATATACATCAATAACGCAATATAACCTAACCTAATCCAACCTAACATCTCGGCGGTAATATTTGACATCACTACTGGCGATTTGGCCTCTACGTCTCCGTTTGACCTTCATAAACATCAGTAACGTAATATAACGTAACCTAACCCAACCTAACATCTCGGCGGTATTATTTGACATCATTCCTGGCGAGTTGGCCCCTACGTCTCCGTTTGACCTTCATATACATCAATAACGTAATATAACGTAACTTAACCCAACCTATCATCTCGGAGGTAATATTTGACAACATTGCTGTCTTGTTGGCTTCTACGTCTCCGTGGGACCTTCATAAACATCAATAACGTAATATAACCTAACCTAACCCAACCTAACATCTCGGCGGTAATATTTGAAAACATACCTGGCGAGTTGGCCTCTACGTCTCCGTGGGACCTTCATATACATCAATAACGAAATATAACCTAACCTAACCCAACCTAACATCTCGGCGGTAATATTTGAAAACATTCCTGTCGAGTTGGCTTCTCCGTCTCTGTGGGATCTTTTTATACATCAATAACGTAATATAACCTAACCTAACCCAACCTAACATCTCGGCGGTAATATTTGAAAACATACCTGGCGAGTTGGCCTCTACGTCTCCGTGGGACATTTATATACATCAATAACGTAATATAACCTAACCTAACCCAACCTAACATCTCGGCGGTAATATTTGATCACATTACTAGCTTGTTGGCCTCTACGTCTCCGCGGGACGTTTATATACATCTATAACGTGATATAACCTAACCTAACCCAACCTAACATTTCGGCGGTAATATTTGACATCATTCCTGGCGAGTTGGCCTCTACGTCTCCGTTTGACCCTCATAAACATCAATAACGTAATATAACCTAACCTAACCCAACCTAACATCTCGGCGGTAATATTTGAAAACATTCATGGCGATTTGGCATCTACGTCTCCGTGGGACCTTCATATACATCAATAACGTAATATAACGTAACTTAACCCAACCTATCATCTCGGAAGTAATATTTGACAACATTGCTGGCTTGTTGGCTTCTACGTCTCCGTGGGACCTTCATAAACATCAATAACGTAATATAACCTAACCTAACCCAACCTAACATCTCGGCGGTAATATTTGAAAACATACCTGGCGAGTTGGCCTCTACGTCTCCGTGGGACCTTTATATACATCAATAACGTAATATAACCTAACCTAACCCAACCTAACCTCTCGCCGGTAATATTTGACAACATACCTGGCGAGTTGGCCTCTACGTCCCCGTGGGACCTTCATATACATCAATAACGAAATATAACCTCTGCCTAACCCAACCTAACATCTCGGCGGTAATATTTGAAAACATTAATGGCGATTTGGCATCTACGTCTCCGTGGGACCTTCATATACATGAATAACGTAATATAGCCTAAGCTAACCCAACCTAACATTTCGGCGGTAATATTTGAAAACATTCCTGTCGAGTTGGCTTCTCCGTCTCTGTGGGATCTTTTTATACATCAATAACGTAATATAACCTAACCTAACCCAACCTAACATCTCGGCGGTAATATTTGAAAACATACCTGGCGAGTTGGCCTCTACGTCTCCGTGGGACATTTATATACATCAATAACGTAATATAACCTAACCTAACCCAACCTAACATCTCGGCGGTAATATTTGATCACATTACTAGCTTGTTGGCCTCTACGTCTCCGCGGGACGTTTATATACATCTATAACGTGATATAACCTAACCTAACCCAACCTAACATTTCGGCGGTAATATTTGACATCATTCCTGGCGAGTTGGCCTCTACGTCTCCGTTTGACCCTCATAAACATCAATAACGTAATATAACCTAACCTAACCCAACCTAACATCTCGGCGGTAATATTTGAAAACATTCATGGCGATTTGGCATCTACGTCTCCGTGGGACCTTCATATACATCAATAACGTAATATAACGTAACTTAACCCAACCTATCATCTCGGAAGTAATATTTGACAACATTGCTGGCTTGTTGGCTTCTACGTCTCCGTGGGACCTTCATAAACATCAATAACGTAATATAACCTAACCTAACCCAACCTAACATCTCGGCGGTAATATTTGAAAACATACCTGGCGAGTTGGCCTCTACGTCTCCGTGGGACCTTTATATACATCAATAACGTAATATAACCTAACCTAACCCAACCTAACCTCTCGCCGGTAATATTTGACAACATACCTGGCGAGTTGGCCTCTACGTCCCCGTGGGACCTTCATATACATCAATAACGAAATATAACCTAGCCTAACCCAACCTAACATCTCGGCGGTAATATTTGAAAACATTAATGGCGATTTGGCATCTACGTCTCCGTGGGACCTTCATATACATGAATAACGTAATATAGCCTAAGCTAACCCAACCTAACATTTCGGCGGTAATATTTGACATCATTCCTGGCGAGTTGGCCTGTACGTCTCCGTGGGACCTTTATATACATCAATAACGTAATATGACCTAACCTAACCCAACCAAACATCTCGGCGGTAATATTTGACAGCATTCCTGGCTAGTTGGCTTCTCCGTCTCCGTGGGATCTTTTTATACATCAATAACGTAATATAACCTAACCTAATCCAACCTAATATCTCGGCGGTAATATTTGAAAACATACCTGGCGATTTGGCCTCTACGTCTCCGTTTGACCTTCATAAACATCAATAACGTAATATAACGTAACCTAACCCAACCTAACATCTCGGCGGTAATATTTGACAGCATTCCTGGCTAGTTGGCTTCTCCGTCTCCGTGGGATCTTTTTATACATCAATAACGTAATGTAACCTAACCTAATCCAACCTAATATCTCGGCGGTAATATTTGAAAACATACCTGGCGATTTGGCCTCTACTTCTCCGTTTGACCTTCATAAACATCAATAACGTAATATAACGTAACCTAACCCAACCTAACATTTCGGCGGAAATATTTGACATCATTCCTGGCGAGTTGGCCTCTACGTCTCCGTTTGACCTTTATATACATCAATAACGTAATATAACGTAACTTAACCCAACCTATCATCTCAGAGGTAATATTTGAAAACATACCTGGCGAGTTGGCCTCTACGTCTCCGTGGGACCTTTATATACATCAATAACGCAATATAACCTAACCTAATCCAACCTAACATCTCGGCGGTAATATTTGACATCACTACTGGCGATTTGGCCTCTACGTCTCCGTTTGACCTTCATAAACATCAGTAACGTAATATAACGTAACCTAACCCAACCTAACATCTCGGCGGTATTATTTGACATCATTCCTGGCGAGTTGGCCCCTACGTCTCCGTTTGACCTTCATATACATCAATAACGTAATATAACGTAACTTAACCCAACCTATCATCTCGGAGGTAATATTTGACAACATTGCTGTCTTGTTGGCTTCTACGTCTCCGTGGGACCTTCATAAACATCAATAACGTAATATAACCTAACCTAACCCAACCTAACATCTCGGCGGTAATATTTGAAAACATACCTGGCGAGTTGGCCTCTACGTCTCCGTGGGACCTTCATATACATCAATAACGAAATATAACCTAACCTAACCCAACCTAACATCTCGGCGGTAATATTTGAAAACATTCCTGTCGAGTTGGCTTCTCCGTCTCTGTGGGATCTTTTTATACATCAATAACGTAATATAACCTAACCTAACCCAACCTAACATCTCGGCGGTAATATTTGAAAACATACCTGGCGAGTTGGCCTCTACGTCTCCGTGGGACATTTATATACATCAATAACGTAATATAACCTAACCTAACCCAACCTAACATCTCGGCGGTAATATTTGATCACATTACTAGCTTGTTGGCCTCTACGTCTCCGCGGGACGTTTATATACATCTATAACGTGATATAACCTAACCTAACCCAACCTAACATTTCGGCGGTAATATTTGACATCATTCCTGGCGAGTTGGCCTCTACGTCTCCGTTTGACCCTCATAAACATCAATAACGTAATATAACCTAACCTAACCCAACCTAACATCTCGGCGGTAATATTTGAAAACATTCATGGCGATTTGGCATCTACGTCTCCGTGGGACCTTCATATACATCAATAACGTAATATAACGTAACTTAACCCAACCTATCATCTCGGAAGTAATATTTGACAACATTGCTGGCTTGTTGGCTTCTACGTCTCCGTGGGACCTTCATAAACATCAATAACGTAATATAACCTAACCTAACCCAACCTAACATCTCGGCGGTAATATTTGAAAACATACCTGGCGAGTTGGCCTCTACGTCTCCGTGGGACCTTTATATACATCAATAACGTAATATAACCTAACCTAACCCAACCTAACCTCTCGCCGGTAATATTTGACAACATACCTGGCGAGTTGGCCTCTACGTCCCCGTGGGACCTTCATATACATCAATAACGAAATATAACCTAGCCTAACCCAACCTAACATCTCGGCGGTAATATTTGAAAACATTAATGGCGATTTGGCATCTACGTCTCCGTGGGACCTTCATATACATGAATAACGTAATATAGCCTAAGCTAACCCAACCTAACATTTCGGCGGTAATATTTGACATCATTCCTGGCGAGTTGGCCTGTACGTCTCCGTGGGACCTTTATATACATCAATAACGTAATATGACCTAACCTAACCCAACCAAACATCTCGGCGGTAATATTTGACAGCATTCCTGGCTAGTTGGCTTCTCCGTCTCCGTGGGATCTTTTTATACATCAATAACGTAATATAACCTAACCTAATCCAACCTAATATCTCGGCGGTAATATTTGAAAACATACCTGGCGATTTGGCCTCTACGTCTCCGTTTGACCTTCATAAACATCAATAACGTAATATAACGTAACCTAACCCAACCTAACATCTCGGCGGTATTATTTGACATCATTCCTGGCGAGTTGGCCTCTACGTCTCCGTTTGACCTTTATATACATCAATAATGTAATATAACGTAACTTAACCCAACCTATCATCTCGGAGGTAATATTTGACAACATTGCTGGCTTGTTGGCTTCTACGTCTCCGTGGGACCTTCATAAACATCAATAACGTAATATAACCTAACCTAACCCAACCTAACATCTCGGTGGTAATATTTCAAAACATACGTGGCGAGTTGGCCTCTACGTCTCCGTTTGACCTTTATATACATCAATAACGTAATATAACGTAACTTAACCCAACCTATCATCTCAGAGGTAATATTTGAAAACATACCTGGCGAGTTGGCCTCTACGTCTCCGTGGGACCTTTATATACATCAATAACGCAATATAACCTAACCTAATCCAACCTAACATCTCGGCGGTAATATTTGACATCACTACTGGCGATTTGGCCTCTACGTCTCCGTTTGACCTTCATAAACATCAGTAACGTAATATAACGTAACCTAACCCAACCTAACATCTCGGCGGTATTATTTGACATCATTCCTGGCGAGTTGGCCCCTACGTCTCCGTTTGACCTTCATATACATCAATAACGTAATATAACGTAACTTAACCCAACCTATCATCTCGGAGGTAATATTTGACAACATTGCTGTCTTGTTGGCTTCTACGTCTCCGTGGGACCTTCATAAACATCAATAACGTAATATAACCTAACCTAACCCAACCTAACATCTCGGCGGTAATATTTGAAAACATACCTGGCGAGTTGGCCTCTACGTCTCCGTGGGACCTTCATATACATCAATAACGAAATATAACCTAACCTAACCCAACCTAACATCTCGGCGGTAATATTTGAAAACATTCCTGTCGAGTTGGCTTCTCCGTCTCTGTGGGATCTTTTTATACATCAATAACGTAATATAACCTAACCTAACCCAACCTAACATCTCGGCGGTAATATTTGAAAACATACCTGGCGAGTTGGCCTCTACGTCTCCGTGGGACATTTATATACATCAATAACGTAATATAACCTAACCTAACCCAACCTAACATCTCGGCGGTAATATTTGATCACATTACTAGCTTGTTGGCCTCTACGTCTCCGCGGGACGTTTATATACATCTATAACGTGATATAACCTAACCTAACCCAACCTAACATTTCGGCGGTAATATTTGACATCATTCCTGGCGAGTTGGCCTCTACGTCTCCGTTTGACCCTCATAAACACCAATAACGTAATATAACCTAACCTAACCCAACCTAACATCTCGGCGGTAATATTTGAAAACATTCATGGCGATTTGGCATCTACGTCTCCGTGGGACCTTCATATACATCAATAACGTAATATAACGTAACTTAACCCAACCTATCATCTCGGAAGTAATATTTGACAACATTGCTGGCTTGTTGGCTTCTACGTCTCCGTGGGACCTTCATAAACATCAATAACGTAATATAACCTAACCTAACCCAACCTAACATCTCGGCGGTAATATTTGAAAACATACCTGGCGAGTTGGCCTCTACGTCTCCGTGGGACCTTTATATACATCAATAACGTAATATAACCTAACCTAACCCAACCTAACCTCTCGCCGGTAATATTTGACAACATACCTGGCGAGTTGGCCTCTACGTCCCCGTGGGACCTTCATATACATCAATAACGAAATATAACCTAGCCTAACCCAACCTAACATCTCGGCGGTAATATTTGAAAACATTGATGGCGATTTGGCATCTACGTCTCCGTGGGACCTTCATATACATGAATAACGTAATATAGCCTAAGCTAACCCAACCTAACATTTCGGCGGTAATATTTGACATCATTCCTGGCGAGTTGGCCTGTACGTCTCCGTGGGACCTTTATATACATCAATAACGTAATATGACCTAACCTAACCCAACCAAACATCTCGGCGGTAATATTTGACAGCATTCCTGGCTAGTTGGCTTCTCCGTCTCCGTGGGATCTTTTTATACATCAATAACGTAATATAACCTAACCTAATCCAACCTAATATCTCGGCGGTAATATTTGAAAACATACCTGGCGATTTGGCCTCTACGTCTCCGTTTGACCTTCATAAACATCAATAACGTAATATAACGTAACCTAACCCAACCTAACATCTCGGCGGTATTATTTGACATCATTCCTGGCGAGTTGGCCTCTACGTCTCCGTTTGACCTTTATATACATCAATAATGTAATATAACGTAACTTAACCCAACCTATCATCTCGGAGGTAATATTTGACAACATTGCTGGCTTGTTGGCTTCTACGTCTCCGTGGGACCTTCATAAACATCAATAACGTAATATAACCTAACCTAACCCAACCTAACATCTCGGTGGTAATATTTCAAAACATACGTGGCGAGTTGGCCTCTACGTCTTCGTGGGACCTTTATATACATCAATAACGTAATATAACCTAGCCTAACCCAACCTAACATCTCGGCGGTTATATTTGAAAACATTCATGGCGATTTGGCATCTACGACTCCGTGGGACCTTTATATACATCAATAACGTAATATAACCTAACCTAACCCAACCTAACATTTCGGCGGTAATATTTGACATCATTCCTGGCGAGTTGGCCTCTACGTCTCCGTTTGACCTTCATAAACATCAATAACGTAATATAACCTAACCTAACCCAACCTAACATCTCGGCGGTAATATTTGACATCATTCCTGGCGAGTTGGCCTGTACGTCTCCGTGGGACCTTTATATACATCAATAACGTAATATGACCTAACCTAACCCAACCAAACATCTCGGCGGTAATATTTGAAAACATTCCTGGCGAGTTGGCCTCTACGTCTGCGTGGGACCTTTATATACATCAATAACGTAATATAACCTAGCCTAACACAACCTAACATCTCGGCGGTTATATTTGAAAACATTCATGTCGATTTGGCATCTACGTCTCCGTGGGACCTTTATATACATCAATAACGTAATATAACCTAACCTAACCCAACCTAACATTTCGGCGGTAATATTTGACATCATTCCTGGCGAGTTGGCCTCTACGTCTCCGTTTGACCTTCATAAACATCAATAACGTAATATAACGTAACCTAACCCAACCTAACACCTCGGCGGTATTATTTGACATCATTCCTGGCGAGTTGGCCTCTACGTCTCCGTTTGACCTTTATATACATCAATAACGTAATATAACGTAACTTAACCCAACCTATCATTTCGGAGGTAATATTTGACAACATTCCTGGCGAGTTGGCCTCTACGTCTCCGAGGTACCTTTATATACATCAATAACGTAATATAACCTAACCTAACCCAACCTAGCATCTCGGCGGTAATATTTGACAACATTCCTGACGAGTTGGCCTCTACGTCTCCGTGGGACCTTTATATATATCAATAACGCAATATAACCTAACCTAACCCAACCTAACATCTCGGCGGTAATATTTGACAACATTCCTGGCGAGTTGGCTTCTCCGTCTCCGTGGGACCTTTATATACATCAATAACGTAATATAACCTAACCTAACCCAACCTATCATCTCGGAGGTAATATTTGACAACATTGCTGGCTTGTTGGCTTCTACGTCTCCGTGGGACCTTCATAAACATCAATAACGTAATATAACCTAACCTAACCCAACCTAACATCTCGGCGGTAATATTTGAAAACATGCCTGGCGAGTTGGCCTCTACGTCTTCGTGGGACCTTTATATACATCAATAACGTAATATAACCTAGCCTAACCCAACCTAACATCTCGGCGGTTATATTTGAAAACATTCATGTCGATTTGGCATCTACGTCTCCGTGGGACCTTTATATACATCAATAACGTAATATAACCTAACCTAACCCAACCTAACATTTCGGCGGTAATATTTGACAACATACCTGGCGAGTTGGCCTCTACGTCTCCGTGGGACCTTCATATACATGAATAACGTAATATAGCCTAAGCTAACCCAACCTAACATTTCGGCGGTAATATTTGACATCATTCCTGGCGAGTTGGCCTCTACGTCTCCGTTTGACCTTCATATACATCAATATCGTAATATAACGTAACTTAACCCAACCTATAATCTCGGAGGTAATATTTGATAACATTCCTGGCGAGTTGGCCTCTACGTCTCCGAGGGACCTTTATATACATCAATAACGTAATATAACCTAACCTAACCCAACCTAACATCTCGGCGGTAATATTTGAAAACATACCTGGCGAGTTGGCCTCTACGTCTTCGTGGGACCTTTATATACATCAATAACGTAATATAACCTAGCCTAACCCAACCTAACATCTCGGCGGTTATATTTGAAAACATTCATGTCGATTTGGCATCTACGTCTCCGTGGGACCTTCATATACATGAATAACGTAATATAGCCTAAGCTAACCCAACCTAACATTTCGGCGGTAATATTTGACATCATTCCTGGCGAGTTGGCCTGTACGTTTCCGTGGGACCTTTATATACATCAATAACGTAATATGACCTAACCTAACCCAACCAAACATCTCGGCGGTAATATTTGAAAACATTCCTGGCGAGTTGGCCTCTACGTCTTCGTGGGACCTTTATATACATCAATAACGTAATATAACCTAGCCTAACCCAACCTAACATCTCGGCGGTTATATTTGAAAACATTCATGTCGATTTGGCATCTACGTCTCCGTGGGACCTTTATATACATCAATAACGTAATATAACCTAACCTAACCCAACCTAACATTTCGGCGGTAATATTTGACATCATTCCTGGCGAGTTGGCCTCTACGTCTCCGTTTGACCTTCATAAACATCAATAACGTAATATAACCTAACCTAACCCAACCTAACATCTCGGCGGTAATATTTGAAAACATACCTGGCGAGTTGGCCTCTACGTCTCCGTGGGACCTTTATATACATCAATAACGTAATATAACCTAGCCTAACCCAACCTAACATCTCGGCGGTAATATTTGAAAACATTGATGGCGATTTGGCATCTACGTCTCCGCGGGACCTTTATATACATCTATAACGTGATATAACCTAACCTTACCCAACCTAACATTTCGGCGGTAATATTTGACATCATTCCTGGCTTGTTGGCTTCTACGTCTCCGTGGGACCTTCATAAACATCAATAACGTAATATAACCTAACCTAACCCAACCTAACATCTCGGCGGTAATATTTGAAAACATACCTGGCGAGTTGGCCTCTACGTCTTCGTGGGACCTTTATATACATCAATAACGTAATATAACCTAACCTAACCCAACCTAACACCTCGGCGGTAATATTTGACAGCATTCCTGGCTAGTTGGCTTCTCCGTCTCCGTGGGATCTTTTTATACATCAATAACGTAATGTAACCTAACCTAATCCAACCTAATATCTCGGCGGTAATATTTGAAAACATACCTGGCGATTTGGCCTCTACGTCTCCGTTTGACCTTCATAAACATCAATAACGTAATATAACGTAACCTAACCCAACCTAACATTTCGGCGGAAATATTTGACATCATTCCTGGCGAGTTGGCCTCTACGTCTCCGTTTGACCTTTATATACATCAATAACGTAATATAATGTAACTTAACCCAACCTATCATCTCAGAGGTAATATTTGAAAACATACCTGGCGAGTTGGCCTCTACGTCTCCGTGGGACCTTTATATACATCAATAACGCATTATAACCTAACCTAATCCAACCTAACATCTCGGCGGTAATATTTGACATCACTACTGGCGATTTGGCCTCTACGTCTCCGTTTGACCTTCATAAACATCAGTAACGTAATATAACGTAACCTAACCCAACCTAACATCTCGGCGGTAATATTTGAAAACATACCTGGCGAGTTGGCCTCTACGTCTCCGTGGGACCTTTATATACATCAATAACGTAATATAACCTAACCTAACCCAACCTAACCTCTCGCCGGTAATATTTGACAACATACCTGGCGAGTTGGACTCTACGTCCCCGTGGGACCTTCATATACATCAATAACGAAATATAACCTAGCCTAACCCAACCTAACATCTCGGCGGTAATATTTGAAAACATTGATGGCGATTTGGCATCTACGTCTCCGTGGGACCTTCATATACATGAATAACGTAATATAGCCTAAGCTAACCCAACCTAACATTTCGGCGGTAATATTTGACATCATTCCTGGCGAGTTGGCCTGTACGTCTCCGTGGGACCTTTATATACATCAATAACGTAATATGACCTAACCTAACCAAACCAAACATCTCGGCGGTAATATTTGACAGCATTCCTGGCTAGTTGGCTTCTCCGTCTCCGTGGGATCTTTTTATACATCAATAACGTAATATAACCTAACCTAATCCAACCTAATATCTCGGCGGTAATATTTGAAAACATACCTGGCGAGTTGGCCTCTACGTCTCCGTGGGACCTTTATATACATCAATAACGCAATATAACCTAACCTAATCCAACCTAACATCTCGGCGGTAATATTTGACATCACTACTGGCGATTTGGCCTCTACGTCTCCGTTTGACCTTCATAAACATCAGTAACGTAATATAACGTAACCTAACCCAACCTAACATCTCGGCGGTAATATTTGAAAACATACCTGGCGAGTTGGCCTCTACGTCTCCGTGGGACCTTTATATACATCAATAACGTAATATAACCTAACCTAACCCAACCTAACCTCTCGCCGGTAATATTTGACAACATACCTGGCGAGTTGGCCTCTACGTCCCCGTGGGACCTTCATATACATCAATAACGAAATATAACCTAGCCTAACCCAACCTAACATCTCGGCGGTAATATTTGAAAACATTGATGGCGATTTGGCATCTACGTCTCCGTGGGACCTTCATATACATGAATAACGTAATATAGCCTAAGCTAACCCAACCTAACATTTCGGCGGTAATATTTGACATCATTCCTGGCGAGTTGGCCTGTACGTCTCCGTGGGACCTTTATATACATCAATAACGTAATATGACCTAACCTAACCCAACCAAACATCTCGGCGGTAATATTTGACAGCATTCCTGGCTAGTTGGCTTCTCCGTCTCCGTGGGATCTTTTTATACATCAATAACGTAATATAACCTAACCTAATCCAACCTAATATCTCGGCGGTAATATTTGAAAACATACCTGGCGATTTGGCCTCTACGTCTCCGTTTGACCTTCATAAACATCAATAACGTAATATAACGTAACCTAACCCAACCTAACATCTCGGCGGTATTATTTGACATCATTCCTGGCGAGTTGGCCTCTACGTCTCCGTTTGACCTTTATATACATCAATAATGTAATATAACGTAACTTAACCCAACCTATCATCTCGGAGGTAATATTTGACAACATTGCTGGCTTGTTGGCTTCTACGTCTCTGTGGGACCTTCATAAACATCAATAACGTAATATAACCTAACCTAACCCAACCTAACATCTCGGCGGTAATATTTCAAAACATACGTGGCGAGTTGGCCTCTACGTCTTCGTGGGACCTTTATATACATCAATAACGTAATATAACCTAGCCTAACCCAACCTAACATCTCGGCGGTTATATTTGAAAACATTCATGGCGATTTGGCATCTACGTCTCCGTGGGACCTTTATATACATCAATAACGTAATATAACCTAACCTAACCCAACCTAACATTTCGGCGGTAATATTTGACATCATTCCTGGCGAGTTGGCCTCTACGTCTCCGTTTGACCTTCATAAACATCAATAACGTAATATAACCTAACCTAACCCAACCTAACATCTCGGCGGTAATATTTGACATCATTCCTGGCGAGTTGGCCTGTACGTCTCCGTGGGACCTTTATATACATCAATAACGTAATATGACCTAACCTAACCCAACCAAACATCTCGGCGGTAATATTTGAAAACATTCCTGGCGAGTTGGCCTCTACGTCTCCGAGGTACCTTTATATACATCAATAACGTAATATAACCTAACCTAACCCAACCTAGCATCTCGGCGGTAATATTTGACAACATTCCTGACGAGTTGGCCTCTACGTCTCAGTGGGACCTTTATATATATCAATAACGCAATATAACCTAACCTAACCCAACCTAACATCTCGGCGGTAATATTTGACATCATTCCTGGCGAGTTGGCCTCTACGTCTCCGTTTAACCTTCATAAACATCAATAACGTAATATAACCTAACCTAACCCAACCTAACATCTCGGCGGTAATATTTGAAAACATACCTGGCGAGTTGGCCTCTACGTCTCCGTGGGACCTTTATATACATCAATAACGTAATATAACCTAGCCTAACCCAACCTAACATCTCGGCGGTAATATTTGAAAACATTGATGGCGATTTGGCATCTACGTCTCCGTGGGACCTTTATATACATCAATAACGTAATATAACGTAACTTAACCCAACCTATCATCTCGGAGGTAATATTTGACAACATTGCTGGCTTGTTGGCTTCTACGTCTCCGTGGGACCTTCATAAACATCAATAACGTAATATAACCTAACCTAACCCAACCTAACATCTCGGCGGTAATATTTGAAAACATACCTGGCGAGTTGGCCTCTACGTCTTCGTGGGACCTTTATATACATCAATAACGTAATATAACCTAGCCTAACCCAACCTAACATCTCGGCGGTTATATTTGAAAACATTCATGGCGATTTGGCATCTACGTCTCCGTGGGACCTTTATATACATCAATAACGTAATATAACCTAACCTAACCCAACCTAACATCTCGGCGGTTATATTTGAAAACATACCTGGCGAGTTGGCATCTACGTCTCCGTGGGACCTTTATATACATCAATGACGTAATATAACCTAGCCTAACCCAACCTAACATCTCGGCGGTAATATTTGAAAACATTGATGGCGATTTGGAATCTACGTCTCCGTGAGACCTTCATATACGTGAATAACGTAATATAGCCTAAGCTAACCCAACCTAACATTTCGGCGGTAATATTTGACATCATTCCTGGCGAGTTGGCCTGTACGTCTCCGTGGGACCTTTATATACATCAATGACGTAATATAACCTAACCTAACCCAACCAAACATATCGGCGGTAATATTTGACAGCATTCCTGGCTAGTTGGCTTCTCCGTCTCCGTGGGATCTTTTTATACATCAATAACGTAATGTAACCTAACCTAATCCCACCTAATATCTCGGCGGTAATATTTGAAAACATTGATGGCGATTTGGCATCTACGTCTCCGCGGGACCTTTATATACAGCTATAACGTGAAATAACCTAACCTTACCCAACCTAACATTTCGGCGGTAATATTTGACATCATTCCTGGCTTGTTGGCTTCTACGTCTCCGTGGGAACTTCATAAACATCAATAACGTAATATAACCTAACCTAACCCAACCTAACATCTCGGCGGTAATATTTGAAAACATACCTGGCGAGTTGGCCTCTACGTCTCCGTGGGACCTTCATATACATCAATAACGAAATATAACCTAACCTAACCCAACCTAACATCTCGGCGGTAATATTTGAAAACATTCCTGTCGAGTTGGCTTCTCCGTCTCTGTGGGATCTTTTTATACATCAATAACGTAATATAACCTAACCTAACCCAACCTAACATCTCGGCGGTAATATTTGAAAACATACCTGGCGAGTTGGCCTCTATGTCTCCGTGGGACATTTATATACATCAATAACGTAATATAACCTAACCTAACCCAACCTAACATCTCGGCGGTAATATTTGATCACATTACTAGCTTGTTGGCCTCTACGTCTCCGCGGGACGTTTATATACATCTATAACGTGATATAACCTAACCTAACCCAACCTAACATTTCGGCGGTAATATTTGACATCATTCCTGGCGAGTTGGCCTCTACGTCTCCGTTTGACCCTCATAAACATCAATAACGTAATATAACCTAACCTAACCCAACCTAACATCTCGGCGGTAATATTTGAAAACATTCATGGCGATTTGGCATCTACGTCTCCGTGGGACCTTCATATACATCAATAACGTAATATAACGTAACTTAACCCAACCTATCATCTCGGAAGTAATATTTGACAACATTGCTGGCTTGTTGGCTTCTACGTCTCCGTGGGACCTTCATAAACATCAATAACGTAATATAACCTAACCTAACCCAACCTAACATCTCGGCGGTAATATTTGAAAACATACCTGGCGAGTTGGCCTCTACGTCTCCGTGGGACCTTTATATACATCAATAACGTAATATAACCTAACCTAACCCAACCTAACCTCTCGCCGGTAATATTTGACAACATACCTGGCGAGTTGGCCTCTACGTCCCCGTGGGACCTTCATATACATCAATAACGAAATATAACCTAGCCTAACCCAACCTAACATCTCGGCGGTAATATTTGACATCATTCCTGGCGAGTTGGCCTCTACGTCTCCGTTTGACCCTCATAAACATCAATAACGTAATATAACCTAACCTAACCCAACCTAACATCTCGGCGGTAATATTTGAAAACATTCATGGCGATTTGGCATCTACGTCTCCGTGGGACCTTCATATACATCAATAACGTAATATAACGTAACTTAACCCAACCTATCATCTCGGAAGTAATATTTGACAACATTGCTGGCTTGTTGGCTTCTACGTCTCCGTGGGACCTTCATAAACATCAATAACGTAATATAACCTAACCTAACCCAACCTAATATCTCGGCGGTAATATTTGAAAACATACCTGGCGAGTTGGCCTCTACGTCTCCGTGGGACCTTTATATACATCAATAACGTAATATAACCTAGCCTAACCCAACCTAACATCTCGGCGGTTATATTTGAAAACATTCATGTCGATTTGGCATCTACGTCTCCGTGGGACCTTTATATACATCAATAACGTAATATAACCTAACCTAACCCAACCTAACATTTCGGCGGTAATATTTGAAAACATTAATGGCGATTTGGCCTCTACGTCTCCGTTTGACCTTCATAAACATCAATAACGTAATATAGCCTAAGCTAACCCAACCTAACACCTCGGCGGTATTATTTGACATCATTCCTGGCGAGTTGGCCTCTACGTCTCCGTTTGACCTTTATATACATCAATAACGTAATATAACGTAACTTAACCCAACCTATCATTTCGGAGGTAATATTTGACAACATTCCTGGCGAGTTGGCCTCTACGTCTCCGAGGTACCTTTATATACATCAATAACGTAATATAACCTAACCTAACCCAACCTAGCATCTCGGCGGTAATATTTGACAACATTCCTGACGAGTTGGCCTCTACGTCTCCGTGGGACCTTTATATATATCAATAACGCAATATAACCTAACCTAACCCAACCTAACATCTCGGCGGTAATATTTGACAACATTCCTGGCGAGTTGGCTTCTCCGTCTCCGTGGGACCTTTATATACATCAATAACGTAATATAACCTAACCTAACCCAACCTATCATCTCGGAGGTAATATTTGACAACATTGCTGGCTTGTTGGCTTCTACGTCTCCGTGGGACCTTCATAAACATCAATAACGTAATATAACCTAACCTAACCCAACCTAACATCTCGGCGGTAATATTTGAAAACATGCCTGGCGAGTTGGCCTCTACGTCTCCGTGGGACCTTCATATACATCAATAACGAAATGTAATCTATCCTACCCCAACCTAACATCTCGGCGGTAATATTTGAAAACATACCTGGCGAGTTGGCCTCTACGTCTCCGTTTGACCTTCATATACATCAATATCGTAATATAACGTAACTTAACCCAACCTATAGTCTCGGAGGTAATATTTGATAACATTCCTGGCGAGTTGGCCTCTACGTCTCCGAGGGACCTTTATATACATCAATAACGTAATATAACCTAACCTAACCCAACCTAACATCTCGGCGGTAATATTTGAAAACATACCTGGCGAGTTGGCCTCTACGTCTTCGTGGGACCTTTATATACATCAATAACGTAATATAACCTAGCCTAACCCAACCTAACATCTCGGCGGTTATATTTGAAAACATTCATGTCGATTTGGCATCTACGTCTCCGTGGGACCTTCATATACATGAATAACGTAATATAGCCTAATCTAACCCAACCTAACATTTCGGCGGTAATATTTGACATCATTCCTGGCGAGTTGGCCTGTACGTCTCCGTGGGACCTTTATATACATCAATAACGTAATATGACCTAACCTAACGCAACCAAACATCTCGGCGGTAATATTTGACAGCATTCCTGGCTAGTTGGCTTCTCCGTCTCCGTGGGATCTTTTTATACATCAATAACGTAATGTAACCTAACCTAATCCAACCTAATATCTCGGCGGTAATATTTGAAAACATACCTGGCGATTTGGCCTCTACGTCTCCGTTTGACCTTCATAAACATCAATAACGTAATATAACGTAACCTAACCCAACCTAACATTTCGGCGGAAATATTTGACATCATTCCTGGCGAGTTGGCCTCTACGTCTCCGTTTGACCTTTATATACATCAATAACGTAATATAACGTAACTTAACCCAACCTATCATCTCAGAGGTAATATTTGAAAACATACCTGGCGAGTTGGCCTCTACGTCTCCGTGGGACCTTTATATACATCAATAACGCAATATAACCTAACCTAATCCAACCTAACATCTCGGCGGTAATATTTGACATCACTACTGGCGATTTGGCCTCTACGTCTCCGTTTGACCTTCATAAACATCAGTAACGTAATATAACGTAACCTAACCCAACCTAACATCTCGGCGGTATTATTTGACATCATTCCTGGCGAGTTGGCCCCTACGTCTCCGTTTGACCTTCATATACATCAATAACGTAATATAACGTAACTTAACCCAACCTATCATCTCGGAGGTAATATTTGACAGCATTCCTGGCTAGTTGGCTTCTCCGTCTCCGTGGGATCTTTTTATACATCAATAACGTAATGTAACCTAACCTAATCCAACCTAATATCTCGGCGGTAATATTTGAAAACATACCTGGCGATTTGGCCTCTACGTCTCCGTTTGACCTTCATAAACATCAGTAACGTAATATAACGTAACCTAACCCAACCTAACATCTCGGCGGTATTATTTGACATCATTCCTGGCGAGTTGGCCCCTACGTCTCCGTTTGACCCTCATAAACATCAATAACGTAATATAACCTAACCTAACCCAACCTAACATCTCGGCGGTAATATTTGAAAACATTCATGGCGATTTGGCATCTACGTCTCCGTGGGACCTTCATATACATCAATAACGTAATATAACGTAACTTAACCCAACCTATCATCTCGGAAGTAATATTTGACAACATTGCTGGCTTGTTGGCTTCTACGTCTCCGTGGGACCTTCATAAACATCAATAACGTAATATAACCTAACCTAACCCAACCTAACATCTCGGCGGTAATATTTGAAAACATACCTGGCGAGTTGGCCTCTACGTCTCCGTGGGACCTTTATATACATCAATAACGTAATATAACCTAACCTAACCCAACCTAACCTCTCGCCGGTAATATTTGACAACATACCTGGCGAGTTGGCCTCTACGTCCCCGTGGGACCTTCATATACATCAATAACGAAATATAACCTAGCCTAACCCAACCTAACATCTCGGCGGTAATATTTGAAAACATTAATGGCGATTTGGCATCTACGTCTCCGTGGGACCTTCATATACATGAATAACGTAATATAGCCTAAGCTAACCCAACCTAACATTTCGGCGGTAATATTTGACATCATTCCTGGCGAGTTGGCCTGTACGTCTCCGTGGGACCTTTATATACATCAATAACGTAATATGACCTAACCTAACCCAACCAAACATCTCGGCGGTAATATTTGACAGCATTCCTGGCTAGTTGGCTTCTCCGTCTCCGTGGGATCTTTTTATACATCAATAACGTAATATAACCTAACCTAATCCAACCTAATATCTCGGCGGTAATATTTGAAAACATACCTGGCGATTTGGCCTCTACGTCTCCGTTTGACCTTCAT